>CM031083.1:21367013-21967013 GCA_018257905.1 Gillenia trifoliata
TTTTTTTTTTTTTTTTTTTTTTTTTTTTTTTTTTTGAATAAACAACCTCTCCCCCACACTTGTTCTTTACTAACCATAGGTCAAACGAAATTCCCACTAATTTATGCTCCACTATTCTTTAAGAAAAGGGTATGGATGGTCCTATACTAGGCTAGGTAGGGATAATGTGGGTAAACAAAGAAAATAGGCTTATAAGGCTCAAAGGGGTTAAACCTACAGTATATATATTGAAGGTAAACAGGCTATTTGGCTATGGTGGTTATCTAGACACCTTCATCTTGTTATATTGTTATGCAACCAATTTTAACGCTTTGAACGAAAATGGCATGAGTTCTAGCATTTGGAACTAATAATGATGAAGCAGTCTAAGTAGCAACCAAGCAAAGAATAATGAGATCATGCAACGACTTAGAAAACAAGAATCACAGATTAATAACTCTCCAAACAATGATTAGGCTCAAGTCTCACAGGGTTGTAGCGTTTAGTTTGAGTTTCTTCCTTCAAGCATGTTACAAAAACTGATTTTTTCCTTTTGTGATTACATATGAATTCGTAAATGACAACTACAACTAAGCATAAACCAAAGAGTATATCAAACTTTCATCCATGTTTGTAACTTTCTTTAACAGTCATGAACTTAAAAACCAAATCCTCATCATTGTGTTGGAAGGTACCCTAAGACACAAACACACAAAAACGACTCTAAAAACAACTCTTTTTGGGTATTTTTGAAACTTTTTCGAAATTTTTCTTCTTTTTCTGTTATATGACATGAAAACACTTGAAAACACACTAAAAACATTTAAAAACAGTGAGTAACAACTTTTATAAGTGATAGGTGGTAAAAATCCGAAAATAGGGTATAAAAATCATGAAAAACATTGGTTTACCCCCCCCACACTTAAATCAAACATTGTCCTCAATGTTTAAAACATAGACTCATAAAACAGCAAGCAAAAGACACAACTAACAATCATGACAAGCATGGCAAAGTAAAAGCAATAAAGAGTAGGGTTTAGGAACGCAAATCTGGTTTTGAAGCCGGAGGGTCCTAGGTCTTCTTTATTCGCATGGGTTGCCTCCCAAGAAGCGCTTGCTTTAACGTCTTCCAGCCGGACGATACCTTCATTTAAGCCTCATTGGAGCCCACGGCCTGGAGGGGTATTTCCTCCACATTGTGCTCCTCGAAATTTCCGTATTGGATCTTTGAATGGACTGTGATATTTGAACTGATCCGGCAATGATTTAACTTCATGTTGTTGTGGCAATGCTCCTAGGGCAGCCACCATCTCGGCTACATCTTCATCATGCACGTCCAGGTTGGGTTTTAAGCCCAATCCCTCTGCAATGACTATTTCAAGGGGATCTCGGTCTAAAGTGTTAAGAAATTCCTGCGCCAAAGAATCCACAATATCAGTAGAGAAGCAAGAATGATCATCAATAGGGTATTTCATAGCTTCAGAAATATTAAAATCAATAACTTCCCCATCAAATTCCATTGACAATGTCCCCTTGAATACATCAATCTTCGTTCGAGCTGTTTTCATAAAGGGTCGCCCTAGCAAGATTGGCAATGGTGGAGCATGAGCCGATTCCTCCATCTCTAACACATAGAAATCAGCAGGGAATACCATGTGATCCACCTGCACCAAAACATCTTCCAAAACGCCTTTTGGATATGCGTTAGAACGATCGGCTAATTGAATGATAACACCATCTTTTTTAAGCTCTCCTAAGTTCATAGATGCATAAATTGAGTATGGCATGACATTAATTGAAGCCCCTAAATCTAACATAGCATGCTCGAATTTTGTATTGCCAATAACACAAGGAATGGTAAAACTACCCGGATCTTTGCATTTAGGGGGTAATTTTCTTTGTAAAACAGCGGAGACATTTTCACTTACCTGGACCACCTCCTTGTTTGACATTCTCCTCTTGGTTGTACAAAGTTCTTTTAAAAACTTTGCATACCTTGGGACTTGCTTAATTGCATCAAGAAGAGGTATATTGACTTGCACTTTTCTGAATGTCTCAAGAATATCCTTTTCTGCCTCCTCCTTCTTTGTTTGCATAAACCTGCGAGGGAAAGGCACATTTAGTGGAATGGAATTGGACAAATTCGAATTTGGACTCACCTTAGTGGTTTGGGACGTTTTGGAGGCATTAGGGGGCTGCGGCATTGATTGGTGTTCCTTTGCCGTGGGTTTTGCTCCCTGTTCCTCTTCTTGCAGCATCTTCTCATCCTCATTCAGGCCTTGTTTGGATGATGTAGGGTGCTTTCCAAGCTCCTTTCCACTTCTCAATGTAATGGCCTTGACGGTTTCAAATCCTCCCTTGGGATTCACAACTGTTGAACTAGGCAGTTTGCCTTGTTCTCTAAACTGTCCCAGGAACTCTGAAATCTGCCCAATTTGTTTCTTTAAGTCGCCCACCTCTTTAGCTTGAGTTTCTTGCCCCTGAGACAAATTGGTTAGTAACTTAAGTAGTGTAGCATTATCCAAAGACGTAGTATTTTGGGCAGGTTGTTGTTGGACTTGATTTGAAACATATGGCATGGTGTAGAAGCCTGGGGGTTGCTGCCTAAAGCCTCCTTGTTGTTGGGGCTCCCTCCACTTGAAATTTGGGTGATCTCTCCAGCCCAGATTGTAAGTGTTTGAGTATGGATCATTCCTTGGCTGATTTTGGCCTTGATATCCAATGGTGTTGGCAGTTTCCCATCCCCCATTCTCTATCAATTGAGGACATTGATCGGAAGGATGTCCTTGCATGGAGCACACGCCACATATACTTGGTCCTTGCACCTTCATTCCTTCAGCCATCTGTGACACCATAATAGTGAGGTTAGCTATTTGAGATTGCAAATCAGAAACAGAACTTACCTCATTCACTTGCTGCCGTGGGGTGTCCCTTTGTCCAACACCTTCATATTGTTGTGCATTCAATGCTCGGTTTGCAATTAAGATCTTGGCAGCCACCGGTGTTTTATCAACCAAAGCACCTCCCGCTGAAGCATCAAGCATTTGTCTCTCTATTGGAAGAAGTCCTTCGTAGAAGTATTGCAGTAGAAGTTCTTCTTTCATTTGGTGTTGTGGACAAGATGCAACTAATGCCTTAAAACGCTCATAGTAGGCTGGAAACGACTCCCCATGATTTTGTTGAATGCCACTGATTTTCTTCCTCAAAAGAATGACTCTTGATGTTGGGAAGAATTTCTCTAAAAACGCTCTTTTCATGCTTTCCCAAGATGTAACAGTTCCAGGTGCCAATTCATATAGCCAATCTTTAGCCTTGTCCACAAGAGAGAATGGAAAGGCCTTCATCTTCAAAATACTCCCATCCACGTTGATGGGTGTCATGCTTGAGCACACCACTTCGAACTCCTTCAAATGCTTATTGGGATCTTCCATGGACAGCCCATGGTACTTGGGAATGTGGTGCAGCAAACTTGACTTCAATTCAAATTCATCTGTCTTGCCTGGGGCTGCCATGGGATATTGAATGCAAATAGGCACGGCATTGTCCAAACCTGAGGCTGAAAGCTCTTTAATTGTGCGATTATCTCCAGCCATGTCTAGTTCTTCCTCCTCCTCTTCTTCAAATTCGGACTCAGAACTAGAACTGGGTGAATTTGGTTCTGGATACCTCCTTTTTCGTCTCAACTTTCGTTCGAAATCGTCGTCAAACTCCAAAATATGCTCAGGAACCAGTTGAGAGCTTCTAGTCATAAACTAGTACCTAACACAAGGAAAACAAAACAAAACAAATTCAAAAATCAAAGTAGACAAAAACAAACAGAAACAAAGGGATTAGCAAATTTGCCAATCCCCGGCAACGGCGCCAAAATTTGATGTGAAAATATTTAAGCACTCAAATTAAACCCTCTTTTGACAATTGTAGTGAAGTATGTAAGTAGGGATCGTTCTAAACCGGGGATTAGGAGGGATTGCTAATTACCTCTAAACTGACTCAAAAATATAAAAAACAAAGTTAAAAACGTTCAAATAGACTCAAGGGACTCAAAACAAGTTAAAAAACACTCAAATCTGCCTAAAAACACCAACTAGACAGTTTCTGACTCTAAACACTACTTTGGACGAAAATTGGTTTTTTTGGCTTGACTCAAAACACTCTAAAACACAAACAAAACAGATTTTAAACACTTTAACACAAGAAAGTAAAAAGGGGATTTGTTTTGGCGAAATTAAAACTTAAAACAGAAACTTAGAAAACAAACTTTATGAAAAACGAATTTGAGTGAATTAAATGGGTAAATGACTAGCTAGAAGGTCCTTCTCCACACATGACACATATGCAACATAAATCAATCTCCAGTTATTCTTTCAATAAACCATGAATCTCAACACCCCAAGTTAATTAGGTACGCTTAAACTAACCTTCAGATTTTCCTAGATTCATTGAATTGGACGTAGCGACACAACCAAATTATTCTTATCAAGTTCCCTATATGATAGCATACTAGAGATACATCTCAAAGATCATTAAGTTCTATGAAAATCATAAGTGTTGACAAGGTATTTGTGACTATGATAGCATGACACTCCTACCAGGAATTCACTTAACACGATTGTGACCAACAACCTTCACTACTTGTGAATATAAGTTTCTAACTATTAGGTGAAAGTCCCTTATACTCTAGCATCAAATTCATGCAAGCAAATTAAGTATGCATCCTCAATCAACATACAAGAATAAGTTTTGATAACTCAGTTAAGCAAATTGCATTCACGATTTATGAAACAATAACTGGATGTAATCAATTCATGTCACATATATGTTCATGGCTTTGAATTCGCCTCTAGCTAAAAAGAACTTAGTTACACATGATTGTAATTGAAAACATTGAAAATAAGATATAGAATACACCTAAAACCTCCAGAGCTTCGGCACTAATCTTCAATCTCTGACTTCTCGCTCCTCTCTGTCTCTTTTTGTTGTCTTCTGTGCACTTCTAATTAATAGCATCCTCAAATAACTCTCAAGCACGGTTTTCTAGAGAGTTCTAACCTCCTTAGAACTCCAGCATCCTTCTGAATTAACTCCAAAGACACGCACAAACAGATAGCCCATTATCTTCCTTGAAACCAAATCCGAGTAGGACTCTTTTTCCTGTTTCGACCTTCAGTCACCAAAACAGCTGTAAAATCTGCACTACGTATCCAAATGCCAATATGTAAAATCCTATGAAAACTAGACTTCCAGAGCTTTCCAACCATATATGGCACGACACTTAATTCTTTCTAACGAAATCTGGGCGCTCTGTCGAAGTTGACCTTTATGCACAGCGTTGTCCAATTCCTCTCGGATTCTGCCTTTGCAATGTACTTGTCTTCCAGACTTCTATTTCCACTCTTTTAGGACGGATTGAACTCCTCAAACACTCAGATTATCCAATGTCTTTATCTGAAAATAATTCTCCCATTGCAATTAGAATTAGGTAGAAACTGATAGTGATAAGATAAGGATAGGATAAGGATAAGATAAGGATAAGATAAGGATAATGTTCCAGATAATGTTCTTCCCTTATCTTATCTTATCTTAAACTTATCTTATCCATCTTCATAACAGATCCTAGCCTCATTTGAACTCCAAATTCGTCCATTCCCTGGGCTCCATATACATGCACTCCAGTTAAGCTCCACTTTCCTCTAAAATGCACCAGAATGCACTTTCTTGCTTCACTTGTCATTTAAACCTACAAACACACGAAAATAGCTTAAATCACTATAATAAACAATAACTAACTACGTAAATGCAAGAAAACAAGCTACTAAGTCGCATAAATATGCTCCTATCAAATTCCCCCACACTTAGCTTTTGCTAGTCCTCGAGCAAAACAAAGAAACAAAACATAACCTATACCTTCCAACAATTGCCTCAGGGATTTCCAATGAAACATGACATGTTAAAAATCTCTACTTACACAGATTTTAGCCATCCCTACTCTCGAGCACATACTCAATTATAATCATCACTTACTAGTTCGCATTTAATCAATTAAAAACATGGTTTTGAATGTAGTAACATGCCTTAGAGAATCCCTCACTTCCTCACTGGATATGCACTCAATTTTCACACAGATTTTCTGACTACACTCCCTATACTAAGTATATGTGAATAGATTGATGTAAACATGTAGACTAACACTCACATATGTATAACAAAGAAGGCACTTTCTGGAATTATTAATATGTATATGAATATGATCTCATGAACGGAATGCCACTACTTAAATGCGAGAACCAGGGATCCCATATGCTCATACCAAATTCAGACTCCACTGATTGAAATACATAACAATCAAGACAAAGGTCAAGGGTTATAACTGGGCTAAAGGTAGGGGCTAACAAAGAAAGGATATGGATAAACAAAGTTCTTAAAGAGATAATAGAGCAATATGATGATGTTAAGACCTTGAATCCAGCATATGACCTCAAAAACCAACTCATAAAACGTAGAGGAGAGATAAACGCTATTTAGGGCCAAGTTTCACATTATGGACCCTTCTTCAACACTCCATACTTTCTTTTCTTTTTTTTTTTTCTTTTCTTTCTCTTTTTTCGATTCTTTTTTTTTTTTTTTTTTTTTTTTTTTTTTTTTTTTGAATAAACAACCTCTCCCCCACACTTGTTCTTTACTAACCATAGGTCAAACGAAATTCCCACTAATTTATGCTCCACTATTCTTTAAGAAAAGGGTATGGATGGTCCTATACTAGGCTAGGTAGGGATAATGTGGGTAAACAAAGAAAATAGGCTTATAAGGCTCAAAGGGGTTAAACCTACAGTATATATATTGAAGGTAAACAGGCTATTTGGCTATGGTGGTTATCTAGACACCTTCATCTTGTTATATTGTTATGCAACCAATTTTAACGCTTTGAACGAAAATGGCATGAGTTCTAGCATTTGGAACTAATAATGATGAAGCAGTCTAAGTAGCAACCAAGCAAAGAATAATGAGATCATGCAACGACTTAGAAAACAAGAATCACAGATTAATAACTCTCCAAACAATGATTAGGCTCAAGTCTCACAGGGTTGTAGCGTTTAGTTTGAGTTTCTTCCTTCAAGCATGTTACAAAAACTGATTTTTTCCTTTTGTGATTACATATGAATTCGTAAATGACAACTACAACTAAGCATAAACCAAAGAGTATATCAAACTTTCATCCATGTTTGTAACTTTCTTTAACAGTCATGAACTTAAAAACCAAATCCTCATCATTGTGTTGGAAGGTACCCTAAGACACAAACACACAAAAACGACTCTAAAAACAACTCTTTTTGGGTATTTTTGAAACTTTTTCGAAATTTTTCTTCTTTTTCTGTTATATGACATGAAAACACTTGAAAACACACTAAAAACATTTAAAAACAGTGAGTAACAACTTTTATAAGTGATAGGTGGTAAAAATCCGAAAATAGGGTATAAAAATCATGAAAAACATTGGTTTACCCCCCCCACACTTAAATCAAACATTGTCCTCAATGTTTAAAACATAGACTCATAAAACAGCAAGCAAAAGACACAACTAACAATCATGACAAGCATGGCAAAGTAAAAGCAATAAAGAGTAGGGTTTAGGAACGCAAATCTGGTTTTGAAGCCGGAGGGTCCTAGGTCTTCTTTATTCGCATGGGTTGCCTCCCAAGAAGCGCTTGCTTTAACGTCTTCCAGCCGGACGATACCTTCATTTAAGCCTCATTGGAGCCCACGGCCTGGAGGGGTATTTCCTCCACATTGTGCTCCTCGAAATTTCCGTATTGGATCTTTGAATGGACTGTGATATTTGAACTGATCCGGCAATGATTTAACTTCATGTTGTTGTGGCAATGCTCCTAGGGCAGCCACCATCTCGGCTACATCTTCATCATGCACGTCCAGGTTGGGTTTTAAGCCCAATCCCTCTGCAATGACTATTTCAAGGGGATCTCGGTCTAAAGTGTTAAGAAATTCCTGCGCCAAAGAATCCACAATATCAGTAGAGAAGCAAGAATGATCATCAATAGGGTATTTCATAGCTTCAGAAATATTAAAATCAATAACTTCCCCATCAAATTCCATTGACAATGTCCCCTTGAATACATCAATCTTCGTTCGAGCTGTTTTCATAAAGGGTCGCCCTAGCAAGATTGGCAATGGTGGAGCATGAGCCGATTCCTCCATCTCTAACACATAGAAATCAGCAGGGAATACCATGTGATCCACCTGCACCAAAACATCTTCCAAAACGCCTTTTGGATATGCGTTAGAACGATCGGCTAATTGAATGATAACACCATCTTTTTTAAGCTCTCCTAAGTTCATAGATGCATAAATTGAGTATGGCATGACATTAATTGAAGCCCCTAAATCTAACATAGCATGCTCGAATTTTGTATTGCCAATAACACAAGGAATGGTAAAACTACCCGGATCTTTGCATTTAGGGGGTAATTTTCTTTGTAAAACAGCGGAGACATTTTCACTTACCTGGACCACCTCCTTGTTTGACATTCTCCTCTTGGTTGTACAAAGTTCTTTTAAAAACTTTGCATACCTTGGGACTTGCTTAATTGCATCAAGAAGAGGTATATTGACTTGCACTTTTCTGAATGTCTCAAGAATATCCTTTTCTGCCTCCTCCTTCTTTGTTTGCATAAACCTGCGAGGGAAAGGCACATTTAGTGGAATGGAATTGGACAAATTCGAATTTGGACTCACCTTAGTGGTTTGGGACGTTTTGGAGGCATTAGGGGGCTGCGGCATTGATTGGTGTTCCTTTGCCGTGGGTTTTGCTCCCTGTTCCTCTTCTTGCAGCATCTTCTCATCCTCATTCAGGCCTTGTTTGGATGATGTAGGGTGCTTTCCAAGCTCCTTTCCACTTCTCAATGTAATGGCCTTGACGGTTTCAAATCCTCCCTTGGGATTCACAACTGTTGAACTAGGCAGTTTGCCTTGTTCTCTAAACTGTCCCAGGAACTCTGAAATCTGCCCAATTTGTTTCTTTAAGTCGCCCACCTCTTTAGCTTGAGTTTCTTGCCCCTGAGACAAATTGGTTAGTAACTTAAGTAGTGTAGCATTATCCAAAGACGTAGTATTTTGGGCAGGTTGTTGTTGGACTTGATTTGAAACATATGGCATGGTGTAGAAGCCTGGGGGTTGCTGCCTAAAGCCTCCTTGTTGTTGGGGCTCCCTCCACTTGAAATTTGGGTGATCTCTCCAGCCCAGATTGTAAGTGTTTGAGTATGGATCATTCCTTGGCTGATTTTGGCCTTGATATCCAATGGTGTTGGCAGTTTCCCATCCCCCATTCTCTATCAATTGAGGACATTGATCGGAAGGATGTCCTTGCATGGAGCACACGCCACATATACTTGGTCCTTGCACCTTCATTCCTTCAGCCATCTGTGACACCATAATAGTGAGGTTAGCTATTTGAGATTGCAAATCAGAAACAGAACTTACCTCATTCACTTGCTGCCGTGGGGTGTCCCTTTGTCCAACACCTTCATATTGTTGTGCATTCAATGCTCGGTTTGCAATTAAGATCTTGGCAGCCACCGGTGTTTTATCAACCAAAGCACCTCCCGCTGAAGCATCAAGCATTTGTCTCTCTATTGGAAGAAGTCCTTCGTAGAAGTATTGCAGTAGAAGTTCTTCTTTCATTTGGTGTTGTGGACAAGATGCAACTAATGCCTTAAAACGCTCATAGTAGGCTGGAAACGACTCCCCATGATTTTGTTGAATGCCACTGATTTTCTTCCTCAAAAGAATGACTCTTGATGTTGGGAAGAATTTCTCTAAAAACGCTCTTTTCATGCTTTCCCAAGATGTAACAGTTCCAGGTGCCAATTCATATAGCCAATCTTTAGCCTTGTCCACAAGAGAGAATGGAAAGGCCTTCATCTTCAAAATACTCCCATCCACGTTGATGGGTGTCATGCTTGAGCACACCACTTCGAACTCCTTCAAATGCTTATTGGGATCTTCCATGGACAGCCCATGGTACTTGGGAATGTGGTGCAGCAAACTTGACTTCAATTCAAATTCATCTGTCTTGCCTGGGGCTGCCATGGGATATTGAATGCAAATAGGCACGGCATTGTCCAAACCTGAGGCTGAAAGCTCTTTAATTGTGCGATTATCTCCAGCCATGTCTAGTTCTTCCTCCTCCTCTTCTTCAAATTCGGACTCAGAACTAGAACTGGGTGAATTTGGTTCTGGATACCTCCTTTTTCGTCTCAACTTTCGTTCGAAATCGTCGTCAAACTCCAAAATATGCTCAGGAACCAGTTGAGAGCTTCTAGTCATAAACTAGTACCTAACACAAGGAAAACAAAACAAAACAAATTCAAAAATCAAAGTAGACAAAAACAAACAGAAACAAAGGGATTAGCAAATTTGCCAATCCCCGGCAACGGCGCCAAAATTTGATGTGAAAATATTTAAGCACTCAAATTAAACCCTCTTTTGACAATTGTAGTGAAGTATGTAAGTAGGGATCGTTCTAAACCGGGGATTAGGAGGGATTGCTAATTACCTCTAAACTGACTCAAAAATATAAAAAACAAAGTTAAAAACGTTCAAATAGACTCAAGGGACTCAAAACAAGTTAAAAAACACTCAAATCTGCCTAAAAACACCAACTAGACAGTTTCTGACTCTAAACACTACTTTGGACGAAAATTGGTTTTTTTGGCTTGACTCAAAACACTCTAAAACACAAACAAAACAGATTTTAAACACTTTAACACAAGAAAGTAAAAAGGGGATTTGTTTTGGCGAAATTAAAACTTAAAACAGAAACTTAGAAAACAAACTTTATGAAAAACGAATTTGAGTGAATTAAATGGGTAAATGACTAGCTAGAAGGTCCTTCTCCACACATGACACATATGCAACATAAATCAATCTCCAGTTATTCTTTCAATAAACCATGAATCTCAACACCCCAAGTTAATTAGGTACGCTTAAACTAACCTTCAGATTTTCCTAGATTCATTGAATTGGACGTAGCGACACAACCAAATTATTCTTATCAAGTTCCCTATATGATAGCATACTAGAGATACATCTCAAAGATCATTAAGTTCTATGAAAATCATAAGTGTTGACAAGGTATTTGTGACTATGATAGCATGACACTCCTACCAGAATTCACTTAACACGATTGTGACCAACAACCTTCACTACTTGTGAATATAAGTTTCTAACTATTAGGTGAAAGTCCCTTATACTCTAGCATCAAATTCATGCAAGCAAATTAAGTATGCATCCTCAATCAACATACAAGAATAAGTTTTGATAACTCGCTTAAGCAAATTGCATTCACGATTTATGAAACAATAACTCGGATGTAATCAATTCATGTCACATATATGTTCATGGCTTTGAATTCGCCCTCTAGCTAAAAAGAACTTAGTTACACATGATTGTAATTGAAAACATTGAAAATAAGATATAGAATACACCTAAAACCTCCAGGCTTCGGCACTAATCTTCAATCTCCGACTTCTCGCTCCTCTCTCCTGCCTCCTTTTTGTTGTCTTCAGGCACTCTAACACAGCATCCTCAAATAACTCTCAAGCACGGTTTCTAGAGAGTTCTAACCTCCTAGAACTCCAGCATCCTTCTGAATTAACTCCAAAGACACGCACAAACAGATAGCCCATTATCTTCCTTGAAACCAAATCCGAGTAGGGACTCTTTTTCCTGTTTCGACCTTCAGTCACCAAAACAGCTGTAAAATCTGCACTACGTATCCAAATGCCAATCTGTAAAATCCTATGAAAACTAGACTTCCAGAGTTTCCCAATCATATATGGCACGACACTTAATTCTTTTCTAACGAAATTCAAGCGCTCTGTCGAAGTTGACCTTATGCACAGCGTTGTCCAATTCCTCTCGGATTCGCCTTTTGCAATGTACTTGTCTTCCAGACTTCTATTTCCACTCTTTTAGACGGATTGAACTCCTCAAACACTCAGATTATCCAATGTCTTTATCTGAAAATACCTCCCATTGCAATTAGAATTAGGTAGAAACCGATAGTGATAAGATAAGGATAGATAAGTGATAAGATAAGGATAAGATATGATAATGTCTTATAATGTTCTTCCCTTATCTTATCTTATCTTAAACTTATCTTATCCATCTTCATAACAGATCCTAGCCTCATTTGAACTCCAAATTGGCCCATTCCCTCGGGTCTATACATGCACCCAGCTTAAGCTCCACTTTCCTCTAAAATGGCCCGTAATGCACTTCTTCTTGCTTCACTTGTCATTTAAACCTACAAACACACGAAAATAGCTTAAATCACTATAATAAACAATAACTAACTACGTAAATGCAAGAAAACAAAGCTACTAAGTCGCATAAATATGCTCCTATCACACCACCTGAACGGTAATCACAAAACCACCAAACCAACGCCCAAAAATCATACCAGGGTTCCCTCCGTCATTGTGGACGAGACTCATTTTTAGTTTCGTCACCTGACCCCACTATTCAAACCGACGTCGGGAACGGCCGGGAAACGAAACGTCAATTTCCCCGTAATCTGTGCCAAGGTAAGCCTCTAGACCATTACCATTGGTTTTGTTGGATTGAGTAGGTTCAATTTCATATAAAGTACGTCGATTTTGGTGCAAGATCAAGTGAGAACGGAATTAGGTTTCCCTGAAGCTTTCCGGCCAATTTCAGGCCATCTCCAGCCATCACTTTTCCGGCCTCAAATAGGTATAAAAATATTCTACTCCTCAATACCTCAATTTGATATATGGCACGTCAATTTTGGACAAAGAATGAAGTAGATACGAATTTTTAAAGTTTTGGGACATAATCGGTATTTAATTTGGGCTCATGAACTGGGATTTGCCAAGGACGGGCGAGCTCCTGGCGACCGGCAAGAGGAAGGGGACGACGGAATATTCCGTTAACGGCTAAGGTATATTCCGTTAACTTAATGGTAGCCGACGGCCAACAGGCGAAAGGTGGCCGACGCCGCCAGCCGCTGGGTGACGCGCGAAGCTGTGGCGCGGTGGACGCGCGTGGGGACACGCCCCAGCGCGTGGGACCAGCGGCCAGCGCGTGGCGACACGTGCCAGCGCGTGGGACCACGTGCGCCGCGTGAAGCCACTCCCCGCCGGCGCGTGGCCGCGCGTGGGCTGGGTTTTCCGGCGCGTGTGGGCGCGGGGCCCGTGGGTTTCGGCGCGTGCCGGCGCGTGCGCGTGGGGTTTCCCAGCGCGTGGAGGGTTTTCCTACCGTTTCCTCGGCTACAGGCGGCGGCGTGGCACGGCGAGCCTGGCGGGGCGGTGGACTGGGTGGCGGTAGGGTTTTCGGGTCCGGAATTCATTTTTCGAGCTCCGTTTCGCTTAAAATATTTATATTTTGGGATTCTTTTAAGGCCTATTTTTAATTATTTTTAGGGAAGTCTTTAATTTATCCCCCAACTTAAAATAGGTAATCCTTCCTGGCCCCGCACATCCGTGAGGGAAATAATTTAGGAGTATCACCCCGAATACCTCGTGAGTGGACATTTACTTTATAAAATGGGTTTCCTTCCGATATTGAATGATTATGTTTATGATTATATATGGTTTAAAATGGCTTTTAAAGATGTTTAATATATATATATTTATTTATAAATATATATACTTAATGAATATGATTTGTGCTACCTAAGTGATTTATTTATGGTAAATTTATACGATAAATGGATTATTTTGGTGATTTTGAGATAATTTATCTTCTATGATTACATAGTATAAAATGGTTTATAAGTACTATGATATTTCTGTATAAATACGAATTGATATTTTATTATATGGTTTTGGGAGAATTATTATTTATGCAATATTTGATATATGGGGATTTGACAAATGGATTTTTGGGTTCCTATTTACATATGAGTATGTATATATGTTTTCAAACACACTAGGTATGCTTTCACTACTTGTAGTACTGCCTTTCATGGCCATTAGGACAGTTCTCACATGTATGGGTCACACGACCGTAATTGTGGGTATTGTCCTAAGAAATACCTTAGTGCAAGCTTGTCTTAGCTTATTGTTGTTGTTTATGGGGAAAAGGTCCCACAATCGCGTAATGATCCTCGGGTGACACTGCGGCGCCTGTGACTTACATGTGTGTGGTACTAGGAGTAACAAATCATTGATTAACGATTGGACTTGTACGGTGATTGAGAGGCCGTTCTCAACCCGTGCATGTGTGATTGCCGCATATACCCCGTGAAGTTGGTTTTCCGTACTTCCTTTATTATTGATATACGATGAAAGGACTATTGGAAATATGTTTGCTATCTACGGATATTGTATAATGACATACGTTTTCGATATACTTATTAAGTAATGCTTTTGGTTACATTTTATGATAGTATGATTTTTACTATTATACGTGGATTTCTTCTCAAACATGGGGTTAGTACTTCTTGAAAAGAGAAAGGTTTGGTGAAAACTTTGATTTTTGTCCACTCACACCTTTTGTTTTTGCGCCCTTCGTGTCATAGTGAGACTGCTTCGGAGAGGTCGAGGATACGTGGCGCCTCCGATCGATATCCCAACCATGTAGGGACATCTTTCTCGTTATTCAGCTTATAATAATATCCATCCCTATGGATAGAGATTTGGAACTTGACTCACTATTATTTTTCCGCCGTTTCAAATTAGTACACGCTCGAACCATATGCATATTGACATTGAATTCCGCAACGTTTATTACAATTTACCTCCCCATTTTCACAAGTGTTGTCATGCATTTAATGGCTTCGTCACTGAGTGCCCGCCGAAGACGCCGCACTCCTGTGATCCACGTGGGTATCGAGGCGGTGTGTCACTCGCTCACTTACCTCAAATTCAACACAATGGGGTCCGACACACCTTCCCATACAACGCCTCATACGGTGCCATGTCGATGCCAGAGGAAAGCCGTTATTGTATGCGAACCTATCAACGCCAAGTGATCATCCCAACTTCCCGAATTGAAAGATCAAACTCTCAACATGTCCTCCAAGGTCCGACCGTCCTCCTGAATCGACCATCCGTCCGTGGGTGGAAAGTCAACATTGTACGTAAGTTTTGTTCCCATAGTATCCCGAAATGCCTTCCAGAATTTGAAGTGAATCTCTTGATCTCTATCCGAAATGATGGAAACCGGTACCCCACGAAGCTTGACTATCCGATCTATGAACATCTTCGCTAACTTATCTAACTTGTAATCTTGACGAACTAGCAAGAAAGAGTCGTTTTTGTCGGCCGATCGACAATTACCCAAATACCATGGTAACCCAAACACAAACACAAACACAAACACAAAATCCATGGGTAACATTCCTCCATTTCCAAACCTGGAATAGGAGTCTCACGACAAGCCCGAGGGTTTCTCGCCTCTCGCCCTCTTTGTAATTTGGTCGGCTGCGAAACACCGACTCACATATACGGTGATATCCTTCTTCATCCTTGACTAATAGTAGTAAGGTTTGATGGTGTGGTACATCTTAGTACCGCCCGGATGCATAGCATATGCGTAAATGTGCCTCATCCAGATTTCTCTCCTTAATCCACCATCCCCGTACAAGTAATCCGCTACCCAACAACACGACCCACTCATCCCCGACCACATAATCCTTTCTCACCCCGGCCAAAACTTCCTCCTTTAGTTGCAATACACTCAAAATCTTTCCCTGAGCTTCGAACCTTATCCACCAATGTGTCTAACCTCGGAAATGAGCTAGTAGAGCTCCATGATTGTCCACACAGCATAGCACCAGATCTCTCAACTCACCCAACATCGGAATATATGTCGCCCAAATAGATGCCAACCGCCCATGGGATTTCCGACTCGAGCGTCGGCCACGACATTCGGCTAATACTGTGATGATAATCGATGCAGGCCAAATTGTAGTCACCGATCAGCTCCATCCATCTTCTCTCTCGTCTCAAGTTCAACTCATTCTCTCAAGGTAAAAATGTATTTGAGACTCTGTGGTCTATGTGAAGATACGACAAGTCTCCCCATAAAGATAATGTCACAAATCTTCAAGGCAAAGACCACCAGCCTAACCTGTGTCATGAGTAGGATAATTAACCTCATGTCGTTTGAGTTGTCTCGGAAGCATAGGCAATGACTTTTCCATGCTGTATCAACACACAAACTCCAAAACCATGCAACGGTGATTTGAAAAAAGATAACAACTCACACTCCATTCGAAGCACTGTATCGGTGCATGAGTGATACTGTTTGAAATCCTGAAAATCGTTCAGCTGGCAAATGAACTTAACATCCTTCCTAGTGAGCTGAAAGAGGTCCCCGCTATAGAAGAGAAATTACACGAAACGACTCGTAATAGCCTCTGCTAAACCCAAGAAACTTCCTCACCCCGCCACATTAGCCTGGGCCGCTCCCACCACCACCGCCTCCACCTTCCCCGTGGATCAACGAAAATACTTTCTGGCAGAATCACAGACCTAAGAAACTAATGTTAATGAATGCTTTAACCGACATTTGCCGAACTTAGCATACAACCGAGCCGTCCTCGACTCTCTAAAACAATCCCGATGTTCCTCATGCCTCTAGCCTCACTCTCGGGAGTAAATCAATGTCGTTGATGAACACAATCACAAACCTGTCCGTATACGGTTGGAATACTCGTTCATCAAATCCATGAAAGCTGCGTGAGCATTAGTCGGCCCTAAAGGCATCACCAGAACTCGTAATGTCCATATCGCGTTCGGAAGGCGCCTTGAGTACATCATCCTTGCGGATACGCAATTGATGATATCCGCACGCAAGTCGATCTTGGAGAAAACTTGTGCACCCTTCAGCCGATCAAACAGTCATCAATACGAGGCAACTGATAATCTGCTTCTTCGCGCTCACCGGTTGGAGTTGCTCGTAATCTATGCACAAGCGCATACTCCCATCCTTCTTCTTGACAAACAATACGGAAAGCACCCCAAGGTGAAGTACCGGGGTTGAATAAACCCCTTGTCAACTAACTCGGGTTGAGTCTTTAACTCCCTCAATTCAGTCGGAGCTATACGATACTATGTCGGGAAATAGGATCAGCATCTGGTATTAGATCAATAGAACACACCCTCCGCTGTAAGAGCTAAACCGTAAGTCCCTTGAAAACGTCAGATATTCATTGACCAGCCGCGCAACATCCTCGACTCGGGTTGGAGAATCTTCATCACCACATGAGCCAAGTACCCCGACAACCCTTCCGCAACAACTTCTTCGCCCTCGTGATGAAATCGATAGTTCCAAAACTCTTCTCTCGCCTTGGAAGACAACCCTGGTCTACTGTGTGTTTGGAATGTGACCACTTGGTAATTTCCATAATCCACAATAGCATGATACTTGGATAACCAATCCATACCTTAATAAGATCGAAATCAACGATATCTAAGTTGGAACAGCTCCGCTCCATGAGTTCGTCGCCGACGAAAACCGGCGATCTCTATTCCCAATAAATGCTGCTTGTCTCGTCCTGTTAGGTCGAGCTATAACCAACTCACACTCAAGAGGTGACTGTTAGATTTACTTTCTAGCGAACATAGGAGATATAACTAATGAGTAGCACCCTGATCAATTAAAAAAACTCAGCATGATAACGTAAAACTTTTAACGTACTCCATGATAACTCCCGAACTCGCCTCGAGGCCTCCGCTTGAAAGATTGTAGACTCTCGCCATGTGCTTGGCTCCACACGGCCTCCGTGCGACCGCCTCCTCGTCCTCTCGAAATGAACCACCACGTTCACATGGCTAGTCCTGGGTACCGCCGCTAGACACCGCACCACTTTGACTCGGGATGGCCTCACACGTTGACCACCACCACTCACTCGGCCCCTTCCGTGGTTCTCAAGCTACACTCCCACTACCCCGCCGCCGTAGTGATAGGGAGTATATTTATGCGACTTAGTTAGCTTGTTTTCTTGCATTTACGTAGTTAGCTATTGTTTATTATGTAAATATTTGTTTCATTTTCGCGTGTCTGTGTTTAAATGGCAAGTGATGCAAGAAAGTGCATTTTGGTGCATTTTAGAGCAAAATGGAGCTTGATTGGATATCACATGCTTGGAGCATAAGGAATGGACGAATTGGGAGCTTAAATGAGGCTAGGAATCTGTTTTGAAGATGAAGAAATAAGTTTAAGACAAAGAAGATAAGGGAAGAGCAGTAAAACATGGAACATTATCCTTATTCTGATTCTATTATCTTATCTTATCTTATCCTAACCTTATCACCATCCATTTTCTACCTAATTCTATCTCGCAAAGGGAGATATATTTTCATGGAAGGATAAGTTTATAATCATAAGTAAGACCTTATTTATCCTAAAGAGTGAAGTTAGAAGCTTCAAAGACAAGTACATTGAAAAGGTAGAACTGTGGAATTTGACAGTGCTGTGCATAACTGCTAACTTCGACAGAGCACCCAGAATTCCTCAGAATGAATCACGTGTCGTGCCATATATGGTTGGAAAGATCTGATGTCTAGTTTTGTTGTGAGCTAGATTGTCATTCTGATACTTATTGAAGATTGTATCGCTGTTTTAGTGACTGCAATGAAACAGGAAGAAGAGTCCTACTCTTGGATTGGGTTTCAAGGAAGATAATGTGGCAGCTGTTTGTGCGTGTCTTTGACCTCTAATCTGTGGATAGATGTAGGAGTTCTAAATGAGGTCTCTGAAAACCGTGCTTGAGAGTATTTGAGGATGCAATTTAATCGTGAGAAGAAAAGAAGACGACTTGGGAGCACACAAGAGCTAAAAGTCGAATCCCGCATTGTGCCTCGGTTTTAGGTGTATTCTATCTATGTTTAGTTTTTGTTTTTGTTTCAATTGTAATTATGAGTAATCAATTTTTAGCTAGAGGCGAATTCAAAGTCATGAACATATATGTGATATGAATTGATTACATCCGCTATTGTTTCATAAATCGTGAGTGCAATTTGTGATGAATCATGCTTACGTAAAACTTATCCTTCTTGTGTGTTGATTAAGGAGGCCTACTTGGTTTGCATGTTAGGTTTGGAGCTAGAATATAAGGGACTTTCACCTAATCGTTAGAAACTTATATTCACAAGTAGTAAAAAATCAAGGAAACATTGCGTTGGCAAATTTTTGTATAAGTTTCTATGCAATCATAAGAATAAGTGCTTCAAGCCAATGCTTATGGTTTTCATGAACTAGTCAGATCTTTGATTGTATCTTTATTATGCGCTTTCATATAGAGAACTTTTAAAGAATAATTTGACTGTGGTAAGCGCTATTTTCATCCAATTCAACAGATATGAGGAAAATCGAGGGTTAATTTAAGCGTTACCTAATTAACTGGGTGTTAGAATTCATGGTTTATTGAAAGAATAACTGAGATCGATTTGTGTATGTGCATTTATATGTCATGTGGAGAAGCGACCTTCTAGCTAGCTTTTATCTTGTTAATCACCCTTTCATTCGCTTTCTTTGTTAATTTATTTGTTTAAGTTAAATTGTTCAAACCAATCCCCCTAAAATTTGTTAGTGTTAGTTGAGAGTCTAAATTAGTTAAAATCTATTTTTCTTTAGTATTTTGAGTCAAGTCAAAAGTAATTTTCGTTCAAATTGTTTTTATTAGGGTCTAGTTTAGAGTCTAGTTTTCTGCTTTTTGAGTCTAGTTAGTGTAGATTAGCATCCCTAGTTTATCCCCTGGCCTAACGATCCCTACTTACATCTTTACTACAATTGTCAACAATAGGGTTTAATTTGTGTGTCAAGTTAATTTTCACATCATGTAGTAAAGGACACTCGACGCTAATGATCAGCAACACAATTATGACAACCACTAGACTCGAACTGGTAAGGACCCAAATGTCGCCTGCCATACCTACGTAAAGGTCGATCGATCCGACCGAACCGCGTAATACCGTGAGCTACCCATGCGCCCTCCTCCTGCATCGAACGTGAGCTAGAAACTCACCCGTAAAACCAGAGCTTTGACCGCTTCTTCTTGAAACCCTGCTATTTCCTCGGACCGCCAAATGTAAAATCTCCCCCTACTCGACGTCCCCATCACCACTAGTACTAGTGCCCCAACATAGTCACTAATCATCGACCGGTTCAATGTCCAAAGCTAACTCCAGTCGAGTCTCGATAGGTCGGGCATCGATGAGAAGCAAAGTGATGATCCTAATGTCACGCGCAAACCCTCATGAAACCGAGTCCGCAACTCGCCGCATTATTCTCCATCACCGGGCAATACCTCATAAGCTCTCCGAACCGCGTCCCATACTAAAGATACTACAGCCCCGCTTCGCATTCAAGAATTCCCCTCATCTTCCCGACTTATTCAGAGTGAAAAACCGCATACGAAACCTCGCTTAAACTGCTCCCAAGTGATATGAGTTCCGAGAAAGTACTCCTGTCCCACCAACTACTAGCACTCTTATGAGGAAAAAGCAAGGCAAAGCAGTGAATAACCCGCCGATCCTCCGTAACGCCTTCTCCACTTTCTCGAGCCATAGCTCGGCAATTCCTCCAAGAGCAACACCCTCAAGTTCCCATACACCTAAACCACGAGCAACTAAATGGAAGGTACGAATTCTACCACCCCGAACCGGCGTTGGCGATGACTTGCCCTGCCGGGGCTAAATCGATAAACTGGGCCGACGCGAGGTGGCATACAGCTCGAGAAAAGAAACACCGAGATACTAAGATGAATGACGTACACTCAAGTGTTTGTCATAAGAATTCTTCCGAACTCTATGCTTTGATACAACCGACACACCCCACCCCTCGATACCCACGTGGATACCGAGTTTGGGCGTGCTGGGCCGAATAATTTAAGTGACGAAGACATTAAATGCATGACAAACACTCCTAGTTTAAGTAAAGTAAATTACCATAAAGTTGGTGGAAAATAATGTCAACATGCACATGGTTCAAGAGTGTACTAATTTGAAACAATGAAACAACATAACATAATAAGTCCCAAAATTCTATCCATACTGTGGATGGATATTATTATAGAAACCGAAGAAAGATGAATCCCTACATGGCCTGGATAAGGACGTAAAGCCGGCACATAGATACCTCGACTCGCCCGATGCTCTATCACAACGTCCCGAAGGGGGGCGCAAAAACAAAGGTGTGAGTGGACGAAAATAAAGTTTTCGCAAAACCCCTCTTTCAACATAATAAACCTCTATTTGAAATCCATGACAATTGTGAAATCTTACCATCATAGTATGTATCAAAACGTACTATAAGTATAACCTGAAACGTATAACAATATAAAATCAGATCACAAAAGTCATATTTCCAATAGATCATTTCATCAAAATATCAATTAGATAGATATAGGAAACCAACATTGGTGCATATATGGCAATCACCCATGTATGGCCGAGGAACACCTCAATCCCCGTGTACAAGCACTTTACGTTATTCCAATTAAATTGTACTCCTAGTACCACACACATGTAAGCACTTGCGCCTTAGCGCGTCGCGCCGAGTCCTTACGTAGTGGGCCTTTTCCCAACATATACATAAACGTAAGACAAGCTTGCACTAAGGTATTTACCTGGACAATACCCCTGAGTACAGTTATGGCAGACCCAAACATGTGAGACTTGTCCTACGGCCGTGAGACAAGCACTACAACGTAGTGAAAGCATACCAAGTGTGTTTGAAAACATACGTATATACGTATATATTTTTCTATAGGCCTATATTAATTTATAATAGGGAGGTTCTAATTCTTCCCCTAATATTAAATAGGTAATTCTCTGAGCCACACTTCGAGGAGGGTAACACCGAGGGAGATTTCACTCCCGATCACGAGTGAGTGGACTTTTGTTTTATTAGTCGGTTTCCATGTTTAAAATATTTATAATTTGGATAGTTTTTTATTATATGAAATGATTTTTGAAGCATGAATTTATATGTTATGAAATGGTTTTGTGATATTATATATATATGTATATATATATTTATATATATATATATATATATATATATGTGCTTATGAAATGGGTTTAAATGGTGATTGTGTTATGTACAAAAGTATGAATATATTTTATGAAATGGTTTATACTATGATCTCACTTATGCGTAAATATATATTATTGGTATTTGATATATGTTTTCGAGAGGAAATATTATTTATGCGATATATTAAATATTTAGGGATTATGAAAGGGATATTGCTCCCTATATTTGGAAACACAAGATATATGTATGTTTTCAAACACACTTGGTATGCTTTCACCACGTTGTAGCACCTGTCTCACACTGCAGACAAGTCTCACATGTCTGGGGTCACACGCACCGCACTCCAGGGTAGCTTGTTCTGCAAATACCTAGTGCAAGCTTGTCTTACGTTTATGTTTACTTTTTGGGGAAAAGGCCCACTACGTAAGGACTCTGGGTGGTGACGCGCTATTACGCAAGTGCTTACATGTGTGTGGTACTAGGAGTACAATTCTACTGAAGTGGTCGCAGTGCTCTCAGGACGACGGGGATTGAGAGGCTGTTCCTCAACACGTACATGGGTGATTGCTTATATACCCTGTGTTGGTTTTCCTATATTTATATTATTGGTATATATCATGAAAGGACTATTGGAAATATGATTTGTTATCTACGGATTTTATATTGATATATGTTTCCAGTTATACCTAAACTACATTTTGACGTATACTACGGTAGTACGATTTTACAATTATACTGGTTTTCAAATAGGGGGTTATTATGTTCAACAGAGAAAGGTATTTCGAAAACTTTTATTTTTCGTCCACTCACACCTTTGTTTTGCGCCCCCTTCAGGACATAGTGATAGAGCATCTGGTAAAGTCGAGGCATCCGAGTGGCAGCTCTGATTCTATTTCCCGACCATGTAGGGATTTACTATTTCTTATTCAATTTCTTAATTAATATCCATCCCTGTTATGGATAGAAATTCTAGGAACTTGATTCATTATTTTGTTTCCGCTGTTTCAAAGTAGTACTCTCTGAACCTTGTGCATGTTGACATTAATTTCCGCAACTTTATGGTTATTTAATTTACTTAAACTAAGTGTTGTCATGCATTTAATGACTTCGTCACTTACGAGTGTCGGCCAACACGCCCGAACTCGGTATCCACATGGGTATCGAGGGTGGGCTGTGTCACACGCCAATCCCTAGATTGTAGGAATATCTAAGAATATAGGAAACAGATCAGATCCCTAGTCAGATCTGGCTTCCTTGTCTTGCGGAAAAAGAATGGTCAATCTCGGCGAAGTCAGCAGACTTCGCCTACCTTTTTGGAGTACGCAGATGTGGTGGCATCGGTGATCCGTTTGAGCAACTTTACCTCGACAGGCGGAGCTGTTAAGTTCATGACTGAAATTCCAAAGTATTCGTATGCCAATCCGCGTTACTCCGACCTAGGAAAATTCATGGTCTCACAAATTCTTTTAACTATGCTTCTGAAAAGGAGTTCTTCTTAAGGATGGATAGTTATCCAAAGACCATGCCTTTCGGAGTTAATCGAAATACCAACCGCTGGATTTCTTTTGACACGTGTTAATTCAAGCCTGTTACCGTTGCAAAGAAGTTGAGGTGGTCTGGATTCAGTCTTGCGGTCTTGAGTGTCGTGTCAGAATGACTGTAATGATGAATTGTGTCTTGCAACTTGTGCACAGTGACCAAGAGACAACCTTTCTCGTCCCCGAGGAATTTTGTCATCGAGATTACCCATCTCAAGGCACACTGCACCAATCCTCACATTGATTTTTACTTTAGTTTTAGGCTATAAATATCCTCAGTCCCTACTAATCTCTAATCCAAAAAGTTCATCTTCAAAATTCTGTAAACTCTAGTTCCTTTTCTCCAACCAAATGGTCATTCTATCTACTCAATTCATTCCATCAATTACTCATGACGTTCATTTAATAATCAGAATCCAATATCCAAAGGATTGTGATTCTTTCTCCAAGCTTTGTCTAAATCTAGCAAGTGACCGTGAAACCCAAATGGAAGCTAACGAGAGTCTCCACACATTTCGGCATGGATCTGCAATTCCCAGTTATTTTCAAGCTAATGTCCACTAATCCCATATCGGACTAAAGGTCACAACGACGCCATCCACAAGGGTATGCCTCGCAAGTTCTACCACGGTCATTCATGCTACGCCCTTAGCGCTGAGATCAACAAGCAGATTGGGAACTTGATCGTCTTTAAATATGGCTAGAATTCAGCAAGAGGATTTAGCTTAAGTTTCTTCTCAAAAGTTTTTGACTAGGGATGATGGTTTGTCACTCCTAATTCTTTGTATCCCCTTTTGCCTTGTCTTGGGACTTGTGGCTTTTTTTAATTAAATCAGGTTTTCTCATTTTGCATATACTTGCTAAGTTTTATTTTACTCAAGTCATCAACTAATAGAGCCAAACACTGAAAGCATACGGAGTATGGCTGTATTCCGCCTAAGCTAACATCATAGAAAATGTTAACTCTGAAACTTTAATGCTTGTAAAGATTTTCACTGTGGTAGTCAGAATACCACAATACTCCGACACCAGGTCAATGACCCATGAAAAATCTCTTACTCTGAGACTTATATTGATCTGATTAAGGATGCGAAAGTGTAAATCATTATCTGGAATGGCCTCCAGATGATAATGTCAATTCGACATATTGTTGTGTAGGTAGAATGAGTGATCTGAGCACCTTAGTGGTCATATAACTTTGCTTTAATTCATTCTTTTTACCTTGCTCCATTCTAGGTCTGAGGATTTTAATAATTGCAATGAGTAACTAAGAAGGGGTTTCCTTCCCAATCTGAACTGCATGTCAATCACTAGTGAACTCTAAACGAAGAATTTGTTAGTGACATGGTCACATGCACGTGGGATCATAAACACTTTATACATCCTTTTGTCGGACCCCCAAAATTCATCGAGTCTTAGCATTTCTGATCAAACTACACTTATTTGACTTATCTAAGGCATTTCCAAGAATCAGAGCTCCATCAAAATAAAATTCCACCTTGAGGATTTCCTAGTCCTGATGCCTCCTTCAGGGCCACTACTTTGGATGATTTTCAAATCGCCTTCCCGATTATTCTCTAGAATGGCTAAAGCTCGGGTTTGAATGTTATAACCCACAACACTTAGGTTGCATAAACTTTCCGGAAGTCGGATGGTGCACTGGAGCTTCCAGAGCAAAAGGGGCCATATCCTAATCTCCATAGTCCGCCAAATATAACTGCGCTTAATACGGCTTGAGTCTCCTATGCTGCTAACCAGATATAATGAGCTATAAGAGACTCTGAATGCACTTAATACTTTGAGTTTTTTTAGACTTACAATTCTTGCATAGTTACAAAGTAATAAGGTGAAGATTGTGTCTAGTAGGGAATTACGGGTACTCCCTGTGGGTACTCCCTATACCGCAAAAAAGAAAAAGAACGAACATATGGTAATCAAACAATTTTTTTTATTGCTCAAAGAATGAGGCGTTTGATGGGGCGGGAGTGTGATTGAATCCATAATCGGATTGCCTCTATATCTCCAAATGACGAGAATCAAATCACAGATGTAGTTCTAGGGAAATACGATATAATGTCAGTGGGCATTGAAGTTCATCTTTGACAAAGTGTCTGAATTTCGACGGATTTCCATGAAGGTGTCTACACGTAGACAAACTGTGTAAGGGTTTTGTGGTTGGATCTGCACGGGATGGCCTACATATCTTCTTATGTCATCAAAGAATCAAACCACATGTAGTTCATTTCTTGAAGTCCTCAGTAATACCGCCAGAGTTTAGAGACATTCCACCTCTTGGTAATCAGAGGTTCATCCATGTGCGCAAGGCTGTATGTTCCTTTGCCTCCTACTCTGATGACTTGGTATGGACCTTCTCAGTTTGCTCCAAGCTTGCATTCACCTGGTACTTTGGTGTTCTCGAAGAATTCCCTTAAGATGAGATATCCGACTTGGAAGTTTCGAGGTTTGACCCCTTTATTGTAGTACGATGTGATCTATTGTTGATAAAAGGCAAGTTGGATTTGGATGCATTCCCTGCATTCCTCCGCAAAGTCAAGTTCAGTCTTGAGAATGTCGGCGTTCTCCAGCTCAGTCTGTTCTGCAGCATACAAATTTGGCATAGTGGTGACTTGGACTGGGATGATGGCTTCAGTTTCCTAAGCTATGGAGAACGGAGTTTCTCCAGTTGCGTTCCGAACAGTGGTGCAATATGCCCAAAGAACTCCAGCTAAATATTTCGGCCATTTGCTGTTTTTCTCAAGTCTCTTCTTTAAACACTGGAGGATAGTTTTGTTCGATGCTTCGGCCTAGTCGTTGCCTTAGAGATATTGCGGATTAGAAGTAAGATATCGTATTCTAATTTCCTTGTACCAGTCAGTGACTTCAGAGCTTGTGAATTGCGGATCATTGTTAGTGAGGATGATGTGCAGAATACCAAATCGGCATATAATATTTTTCTAGATGAAAGACTTAACAGCTGCTCTGGTAATTTGAGATAAGGATTCTGCTTTAATCCATTTGGAGAAGTAATCTGTTGCTACTATCTGGTACTCTTTGTTTCCTCTAGCTTTCTTGAGCAAACCTACAAGATCGATGCCCCACTACATGAAGGGTCATGCCCAAGTCAGAGTGCTAAGTACCCTGCCATTAGCTCCTTATGGGCCAAAGTTTTCCTCCATAGTGGTTTTCGCTTATTCCGGAATGGATGTCTGCCACAATTTGTAAGCCCGTTTTTAGAGTCACACTCAAAGTGTGCGGTTAGGAGTAAGATCATCGATAGACTTTTTCACACACAATGACGTGCCTTAAAGCCTTCTGGATTAGTTTTCTGGCTGAGTGACGATCGTCTGGAAGTTTACCATCTTGGATGTAGTTATTGATCTCGTCCATCCAATTTTTTCTTGTGTCGATAGTAGCAAGCAACTGTCCGACTCTATCGGACTTAGTAGTTTACTATGGATGCGATGTTGGCCAGTGCGTCTGCGTGACTATTTTCGCTTCGATGGAGTTGTTGAATTTCATACTTTTCGAATCCTTTGAGTAATTGTTTGGCTTTAGCCAGGTAAAGTCCAATAGTTGGATTGTGTGCAGCGTAATCTTCCTTGACTTGATTCACGACCAAAGTTGATTTTCAAAAGATAGAGAGCTCCTTCACTTGGAGTTCCACTGCTACTCGAAGTTTGGTGAGCAACGCTTCATACTCCACATCGTTGTTACTTGCTCGAAATCCGAGCTTCAACGCTTGCTCAAGTATGGATCCATCAGGCGTTATCAAGAGCATTCTTGTCCTTACTCTGTTAGCATTTGATGACCCGTTCAGGTAGAGTTTCAAAGACAAGGATTCTCGGGTGTTTGTTGTGGATCTGCGAAGGATTGAACATCTTGACTAGCCGGACTAAATTATGCTACGCAGTTCGCAAGTGTCAGGGCTTTGATTGAAGTTTTAGGCTGATAGATGATTTCATGTTGCTTTAGTTCGATAGCTCACTTGGTGACTCTAGATGATGCGTCTGGGCTGTGTAGAATTGATCGGAGTATATGATTTGGAAGTAAGGCTGGAGTTTCCTTACTGTTATCACCAAAGCAAGAACAAGTTTTTCCATCTTTGATGTCTGCTTTCTGGTTCGAGAAGAGCTTTAAACATGTAGTACACCGGCTTCAGCTCCCTCAAGTCTTAGACTAGAGCCTCACTAACTGCTCATCCCGACACCGCTAGATACAGGTACAAGTCTTCTCAACCGATGGGTTTGGACAATAGTGGCGGATTGGACAGGTACTCCTTCAGTTTTTTGAAAGCTTCTTCACATCCGTCAGTCTATAGCATGCCTTTACTCTTCTTGATAGCGGTGAAGAATGGTTTGCACTTATAGGTGGACAGTGAAAGAAATTGACTGAGAGTAGCTGCTCTTCTAGTTAGGCTCTTGATTTCTTTCATGGTCCTGGGCGACTTCATCTCGATGATGGCTTTGATCTGATCCGGATTAGCTTCAATGTTGTATTTTCAGAGTAGGTCAAAAGATTCTTGGAGGTGTATGAGACGGTCCTTCCTCTCTTTGGTCTTGACCACCATGTCATGGACGTACACTTCCATTGTCTTCCAATCTTTTCTTTAAAAATTTGATTTACCAATCTTTGATAGGTTGCTTCTGCATTTTTAAGTCCAAATGGCATAACTTTATAACAGTACGTACCTTGGTTGACTACGAAGGATGTTTTGTCCATGTGAGGCTCGTACATCTTGATCTGGTTATATCCGGAGTACGCATCCATAAAGCTTAGCAGCTTGTGCCGGCTGTGGAACCGATGAGTAAGTCTATCTGAGGTAGAGGATATGGATCTTTGGGACATGCCTTGTTTATGTCCTTGAAGTCTACACATACCCTCCATTTGTCGTTCTTCTTTTGCACGAGGACCACTTTGGCTAACCACTCTGGACGGTGGACCTAGACGACAAAGTTTGCATCCTTAAGTTTGTCGATTTCTACTTCTATAATCTAAGTCCACTCCGTTGCATGATTACGCTTGCACTGGCTGACTGGCCTCATAGTTGGGTTCAGATGGAGGCGGTGGCAGATTATGAAAGGGTCTATTCCTATCATGTCTTCTGCTGGTCAGCCAAATACGTCTTTATTTGCCCGCAAGAAGGCGGTGAATAACTCTTTCTCTTGATCTGACAGCTTCAATCTGATCCTAACCTTGCGCTTCTGTTTGTCAAGGTCGACACTTATGTACTATCGTCCTAGGGGTCAAGATCCAAAGAATTCTTTGTAGCCTGTTTCTTGACCCCCGAACTATAACTTCTATGTTGACTTCTCTTTTGGAGCTGCGGAGCTCCGTTCGCCCTTTCTAATCACAATCATGCTCTCAATAGAGCAGGATCGTGCAGCAGCTTGATCACTCTTGATCTCTTTAACTTCGTTCGGAGTTGGATAGCAGAGTAACTGATGATATGATGAAGGAACTGCTCTTATCTTGTGTAGTCAATTCCAGCCTAGGATAGCGTTGTGCGAAGTTGGACATTCCATGGCGTGGAAGACCACCAGCAAGTTAGAAGGTTTCACCTGAACATCTAATTTTAATGATCCAAGGGATTGGACTAGGGTACCTTTGAAGGTGTGCAAGGTTGTCTTATTCTGGTTTATATTGTCCAAAATTCCCATCTTCTCCATCGCGTCTTTGAAGAGAATATTAACTCCAGATCCATTGTCGATTAGTACCCTGTTGAACATAGCATTCGAAATCTGGATCTTGATCACTAAAGCATTATCATGGGGCGAACGTACATTCTTCAAGTCTCGATCAGCCTTCCTTTCTTTCCAGGTGTTACTCAGGTACTCTTGTTCTCTGTAGATACAATTGGCGTTAAGAGTCGATTTCTTCGCTAGTCGTTGATCTTCTTCCTCATCAGTGAGTACATACTCATCGAACTTCTTCTTGTCTTTACCTTTAATGCGTTCCTCCTTCTTGGCTTTGCTCTTCACGAATTACCAACAATGCCCTTGGTCGAGAAGTTCTTGAATATGGTCTCGAAGTGTACGACAGTTTCGAGTAGTGTGTAGGGTGCTCTAGTGATAGGAGCAGTATTCGTTAAGCTTCCACTTAGTGACAAAATCTGGAAGAGGGTTTGGCCTTTTGAGGTAGGGCTTGTCCTTAATGCTGTGCAAAACATTATTGATGCCGATGTTGAGAGCAGTGAAGCTTCTTGGCTTGGATGAGGTAGGTATGTCCCTGCGTCCTCTGTTGTAATTCAAGTGAGTAGATGAAAGAGGCGGGGTATCACGATCTTCCCCTCTTCGTTCGAACTTCGTCTCAAGTATGCGGTTAGAGTTGGTTTTCCAAGCTATGTCATCCCATCGGGTGACATCGTCTACAATGTCAAAGCACTCCACCAGGGTTGCGTAATCATACTTCTTCTTATTCAATTTCTAGGACAAAGATGAATGGATATAAAGGCCTTGCTTGAATCCATTGTAGCAAGTCTGTCATCAGGCTTGTCAACTTCAACCAATTTCACAAGGAATCGTTTTAGGTAATCTTTGTGGCTTTCATTCTTGGATTGTGGCTCCATGCGGAACATGGCCTCACAACATTTCCAGATGATAGGAGCATATTTATGCGACTTAGTTAGGTTGTTTTCTTGCATTTACGTAGTTAGTTATTGTTTATTATAGTGATTTAAGCTATTTTCGTGTGTTTGTAGGTTAAAATGGCAAGTGAAGCAAGAAAGTGCATTTTGGTGCATTTTTAGAGCAAAATTGAGCTTAAATGAAGTGCATGCATATGGAGCACAAGGAATGGACGAATTGGGAGATCAAAGAAGGCTAGGAACCTGTTTTGAAGATGAAGAAATAAGTTCAAGACAAAGAAGATAAGGAAAGAGCAGGAAACATGGAACATTATCTGGAACATTATCCAAACCTTATCTTATCTTATCCTAACCTTATCATCATCATTTTCTACCTAATTCCAGCTGCAAAGGGGGATTCATTTTCATATGAGGATAATTGAGAACCTGAGTTCTAGAAGACCTTATTTATCCTAAAGAGTGAAGTTAGAAGCTTGGAAGACAAGTACATTGAAAAGGTAGAATCCGAGTGGAATTTGGACAGTGCTGTGCATAACTGTCAACTTTGACAGAGCAACCAGAATTCCTCAGAACAAATTACGTGTCGTGCCATATATGGTTGGAAAGCTCTGGATGTCTAGTTTTCATAGGATTTTACAGATCGTCATTCTGATATTTATTGAAGATTTTATCGCTGTTTTAGTGACTGGAGGTCGAAACAGGAAGATGAGTCCTAATCGAATTGGGATTCAAGGAAGAAAACGTGGCAGCTATTTGTGCGTGTTTTTGGACTTAATTCAGATGGATTGAGGAGTTATAGTCTAAACTCTCTAGAAAATGGTGCTTGAGAGTTATTGGAGAATGCAATTAATTAGAATAGCATAGAAGACAAAGGGGAGAGCACACAAGAGCCAAAAAAGTCAGAAATCCCAGATTGTGCCGCAACTTTGGAGGGTTTAGGTGTATTCTATCTATGTTTAATTTTATTTGTTTTTGTTTCATTGTAATTATGAGTAACTAATTCCTTTTTAGTTAGAGGCGAATTCAAAGCCATGAACATATATGTGATATGAATTGATTACATCCAGTTATTGTTTCATAAATCGTGAGTGCAATTTGTTTAACTGAGTTATCAAAACTTATTCTTGTATGTGGGTTGGGGGTCGACAATTAATTTGCATGCATGAATTTGGTGCTAGAATATAAGGGACTTTCACCTAATAGTTAGAAACTTATATTCACAAGTAGTAAAGGTTGCTAGTCACAATCGTGTTAAGTAAATTCTTGGCATAAGTATCATGCGCTTTCATAGTTACGAGTGCCTTGTCAATACTTATGATTTTCATGGAACGTAATGATCTTTGATTGTATCTTTATTATGCGCTTTCATGTAGGGAACTTTTGAAGAATAATTTGATTGTGGTGCGCTATTTCCATCCAATTCAATGACATAAGGAAAATCTTAGGGTTAATTTAAGCGTACCTAACTAATCTGGGGTGTTGAGAATTCATGGTTTATTGAAAGAATAACTGGAGATTGATTTATGTTGCATATGTGTCATGTGTGGAGAAGGACCTTCTAGCTAGCCATTCACCCATTCAATTCACTTAAATTTGTTTTTTATAAAGTTGTTTTCTAAATTTCTGTTTTAAGTTTTATTTTCGTCAAAACCAATTGTTAGGTTTAAAGTTGAGTCTTTTTTATTGTTTCTTGCTGTTTTTAGTGTCTTAAGTTAGTTTTGAGTCTATAGAGTTTAGTTTAGTGTTTTTGAGTCTTATTTTAGTTGATTAGCATCCCTAGTTAATCCCCGGTCCAGAACGATCCCTACTTGCACCTTCACTACAATTGTCAACAATAGGGTTTAATTTGTGTGTCAAGTTAATTTTCACATCACCAGACATGGCGGCACACGGAGAAAGTGCTCGCAAACAACTCTACTAGGGTTTCAAAGTTGTCGATTGAACGGGTTGGCAACTCCGAGAACCATCTCAAAGCTAGTCCCTCTAAGGTAGATGGAAACATCTTGAACTTCAATAAGTCGTTGTTGCCATACATGGCCATAGTATTTTCAGATTATGCATGATGTGGTTATCCGGGTCTAAGTCTCCTAATAAGTATTTGAATCTAGGTTGGGAGAATCTCTCCAATGGAGGTGTAGATTCAATGAGTGAGGAGAGAGGGCCCCTTACTTTGGCGACAATCCTACCCGCGATCTGGTTTTGTAGATAAGCTGGAGTATCCCTTGGATTGTCATGGTTCAGAGGTATGCGCCGCTCTGCGTCTTCCGACAAATATGGCAAGTCAAAGTCAAGATGTATGGGATCTATTAGGAAAACCCTTGCAGTGTCCAAGGGATCGGAGTTGTGTGGAACTCTATTCCCGCCTCCAATGGCATGGTTGACCGTACGACCATCACGATGTTTTGCGTGCAGACTCAAGTTAGATGTTCTTGTTGGATCTGATACGGGTGTAGTCTCAATCGATTGTCCGTTCAGAGTTATGGTATTTAGATTACTAAGTTCAACGATCGGAATTTGGGTTGGCAGTGTAGTTTCGCTGGCATTCTCTAGAGCCTTGAAACATCTCTCGGAGTCAACGAAGTTTGGTCGATTTTACCCCTGGGAAGCCTTCACGATTTTCTGGAGTTCGGTCACAGAGGCAATGACCTTCGTAGAGCCTCCATAATTTGATTCATGGTGGGTGGAACTCTGTCAACCAGTGTTGGGTTAGTTATCGATGCAATAGAAGCGTCAGGGAGTTGATTGCTTCCACCCTCAGTATTAGCAGTAGTCATCACGGAGCTATCTTCAACTGACATGTTGTGATAAAGTGATTTGGTTAGGGGAATATGATTCTTCTTTCAATGAAAGCACCAATTGTTGGAACTAAAATTGTGCACCACCGTGGATGGGGGTCGTCTGTAAATCCAACCACCTATAAGAAAAGAGAATAACCGTGAATAATCTAAGGTGTCGGTGGGGTACTGGTCAAAGGGTCTCCGACGATCAAGTTAGTAAGCAATATTGAGACTCAAACAGTGAGCAAGATAGTATGCAAAGAACTAAGTATTTGTAAATTGCGATAATTGCTTTACCAAAGATTTGCCCTAGATGAGGGTTTATATAGTAGTCGAGAGAGAAACCTTTTAGGATACTTGATCCGTATTAAACTTGGAGAATCCTAGAGAATATATAGTAATAGATATTGTTTCCACTTAGAAGTGTGATTACTTGCGGCGCACGTTAATCCCTAGATTGTAGGAATCTCTAAGAATATAGGAAACAGACTAGATCCCCAGTCGGATCTAGTTTCTATGCCTTGCGAAACAAGAATGGTCGATCTCAGCAAAGTCAATAGACTTCGCCTACCTTTTCGAAGTACAACATATGTGGTGGCATTGCTGATCCGTTTGACCAACTTACACCGACGTGCAGAGCTGTTGAGTCTATAACCAGACTTCCATAGTATTTGTATTTCAATTTGCCTTACAACAAACTTCCGGAGGGAATAGACTAAACAATCTCTTATTCGAATGATTTTTTGTAGGGATGATCTTTAAATGAAGATTAAGAGATTTAACGTTTCAATTATAAAATTTTAACAGTAAAAATATGTTATTTGCAAGTGAGAAAATGAGTTTATTCCTGACCATGCAAGCATTATCCTTATGACAGATCCATTTTGTACATGTAGGCCTGTTTTATTCTCTTTTGGGTATTTCTTGCCCTCCAATTATTCTGGCAGTTAGAAAAAGCAAATAGCTAACAGAAAGACTATCAGGCATGTAGTACTCTCCCAATATATATATGCATTGCATGAGTGAGCTGATAATTGATGGACAAAAGCTTACTCCCATGTCTGATCTCAGCTGAGCTGCATGTATTCATTGATGGACAAAAGGCAGAGCAGCTATAGCTAGCATATAACAAAACAAAGCCTAGCTAGTAGCTAGGAAGTACGTACCCTCTGAGTCTGACCTAGCTGTTGCTAGGGCAAGGCCACCACAACAAAACAAAACCTGTCTGCAGAGGGTCGACTTGTGCTGGGTTGTAAATAGACCCTTCAGATTGATCGGTACTCAGTAGTAACTAGTACGTACGTGCGTGATGATGAGTTTAAACTTAGACCTATCACAATATGTGTCAACTGCATGCTGGCTTTGGAATAGACTTCTCACGGGTTGGTTATAACAATATGCTGCATAAACATAACGAGCATATGTATGCCATACAAGTAACCACTTTTGTTTTCTCGACTAGCTTGTGGAAAATCATGGACCACACGACAATGTAGATGTTTAATTCAGAAAAATGGAATGCAATGTTACTTAATTGGTAAATAATATATGGTGAACATATTATCAATAGTATCTCTATAAAAAGGGTTTTTATCACAACTGATCTCTGAAATTAACTTAATTCATAATTTTGGTTTCTGAAATTGAAAATCAATCAACTTCGTCCTTGAAATTGACCTAACACATCAATTTGGCCCCTACCATCCAATTCTGTTAAGTTTTCCTTTAGTTGGTTGATGTAGCATGACATGGAGGCCACATAACCAATGATATGACCCCATGTGGAGGATATATCATTTCTTTTAAAAACCATTTGAAATATAAAATAAATAAAAAAATAAAATCAGCATTTAAACTCACCCACACTCCACTGAGTTGTCATCTCATCCGCCCCATTTGTCATCTGCCACACTCTGCACTTAGAATTATGTTGCAACTTTAGTTTTCTTTTTTTGTTCTTACTTTTCTTCACTTTCATTTAGTAATTATGGTATTTAAATTTTAAAATTGTTTAAAAACTTTTTTTTTTTTGGTTTACTACACGTTGCAATACATGAGTGATATTGAGGCCTTCACACCATGTCAGATCAACCAACTAACGAAATTGGACGATAGTGACTAAGTTGATGTGTTAGGTCAATTTTAGAGACGAAATTGATCGATTTTCAATTTCAGAGACCAAAATAATGAGTTAGATTAATTTCAGAAACTAGTTGTGATAAAAATCCTTATGAAAAATATAACGATTTGATACGCGTGTATACTTTCACGTAAGGAGATTGAGCATGCTTCAGCCTTAGTAAAAGAATAATAAAAGACGATGACCCAACTCCAGATTGAATCCGTTTTACTACAAAACCATGACTAAACTAATTACAGTATAACATTTGGTTCGGTTAATTTGAAAAATATATATACTATGTTTGAGTGAGGGATTAGGGCTAAATAAAGTTAGAAGGATTGGATACAATGCATTGAGCGATATTTGCAAATTACTGTTTGAAATGAATCTTTTGTTTGTCTTTGCAATCATCATGCAATGCATTTCAAAACATTTATCTAATTTTTTTAATACATTCCTAAAAATCCATTCCTCAACAAATACAGGCTAAGGAAATCAAACCAAACCACAAATTTTCAATAGTATAATTGGTTTGGTTTTTGTTCGGGCGGTTTGGGCCAAGATCGAATCAATTTTTCTTTTTCATTCTTTCGACTCTGTTATACCAATTACAACATTAAAATTTTCTACATATTTTTCATTTTATGGTACATCAAACCATCCTAAAATTCAACATACCATCAAACATCAATGTTCAGTAACTGATATACTTATAACTCAATTATCAATAACTTCAAAATTCCATCAACCTTCAAATCCAATACCCTTGTCTTTTCTATGATTTCTTTCTCAAAATATTATTTCAAATTAAATTACCAAACACATTCTTAAATCATAAAAATACAAAATTCTATTTGTCATTTTTGTTTTGCAAATTAGTTATCCAAAAATCGTTTTATATATAAAACGTTATCAGAAAAGCCGTAGTAGCTCTCATATTCAGACTAATTAAGTTTTTATCTCTTGTGAAGGAGGGAGAATGGTGATTGTATTAAAACCTTGAATCCATGAATTAATTTTTTGAAGATTACAATATTCTCCTTTGTATTAAAACCCCAAACCCAAAAGAATAAAGGAAATTTTTTTTATACCTATGTTGGAACCAAATTCGCTCACAACTGTTAAATATACAAACAACCGTCAATAAACCTACAAGAAAGAAGAAAAAGATCGTTAAATAACCTAGCCACCGATGTGGTACCGGCCAAGGACTCTCCGACGATCAAGTCAGAGCAATGTATAAAGCTTCAAGCAGTAGGCTGGAGTGTAGAATGTGATACCTTTACCTTGAATCCTAGAGGGTGTATTTATACTGTTTAATTAGAGTCCTTGTAAGGATAGAAATCTGTAATAAAACTGGGAGAATCCTGATAAGAAATCTAGGAAGATATTCCCTTCCTATATGATAGTGATTGCTGGGGTCTCACGCCAATTCCCATGATAATAGGAATTCCCAAGATTCTTTCCTAATTAGGATATGATTAGAGATAGCCTACCATTCCGATACTTATCAGATTGACTTATTCCGATAGTACCAACAATGATCCAATCTGGATCCATTAGGTCATTCTAACCGTGTTGATCCGACCTCGTTGACCCTGAGGTTCGAGGTCTGATCTAAGCCGATCTATGCTCTGAGGTCCACTATTCCACGCTAGGATATCTGATCCTTACTGCTTTGTCCGCTTTGGTGTGGAGGTCCGAAAATCAGGGTCCTACAACCTAAAAAGTGTCTTTGGACACCCGTTTGAAGCGTAGGATTGTATTAGATTTATTAAGTCACTACATTCAATATATGTTGAAGCAGATTGATGTAACTTTCAAATTTTGTCCAAATTAAAGCTGAAAAAAATAGTTAAGGATTGGCATATCCACCCCAATCCTACTATTTTTTAAGGATTGGCAGAGATAATTTTCCTTAATGGCTTCTTCTTTGAAAATAAAGAAGATTCAAGGGCTTATAGCTCCAATAATAGAGTATTTTCTCCTCACATTCGTTGTCAAATTTCAACTCTTAACTATTCTGTAAGTTTTTCTACGGTCAGTCGCGCGTGGGATCGTGCACACGAGGTTGAATTAGGCGACCTCTTCGCTACAGCAGACACATTGGCAGAGGAAGAAAGAGTATATACAGTGTACAAGTGTCACGGGATGACTCTCGAAGCCTCCTGCCCGTGCGGCCCTAGACTCGTTCTCTGCCTTCGAACAAGCTAAGTCAGCCTCCCACCCTCTCGATCGGATCGAACTACACAAGAGCACAAGAACTAGCAAAGAACAAGTAAGAACACTCAGAGAGATTTGAGAGAAAGATGTTTGTATTGCTCACTAGAGAACTTTACAATTGAGAGATTTCTCTATGAGATGGATGCTTTGGCCAAATGAGGCCTCCACCTTATATACAACTCTAGCCCCCGAATGGATGGCTAGGATTACAACAATCTAACGGTAGACCATGATACAAGGGAAAGATCTAGAATATACAATGAACGTAGACACCCAAGGATTTATCTAGAATGTTCCCACCATCTCCATGGGCTTTTGGGCTAGGTCATCAAACTGGGTCAAGTGGGACTGGGCCTCCTCCATGCTCCAAGGGATTGGGCCTCCTCTATGCTCCAAATTAGCCTCAAAAGATGCGGCCCGTGTCATTCTCCCCCACCTGACTCGTCGACGCCCTCGTCGACTTGCCCTTCTCGAACATCATGATCTTGTCCTTGAACTGCCACAAGGACTCCTCTTTCTCCCATGTGCTATCGGACATTGGCAGGCTCTTCCATTTGACAAAGTACTCCACGTACTTCGGCACTCCAGAGCGGCTCACCTCGCGCTTCGCCTCTATGCTCTCCGCCACTTTGTCAAATGAGGTTACGTCATAGTAAGAGCTCTCTTAGACACTCCTCGTTCTGACTCATTGGGATCGGCATGGTAGGGCTTAAGGTTGCTCACATGAAACACCGGATGAAACTTCAACTTGGGTGGCAACTCCACAAGGTACGCTGCTCGGCCAACCTTCTTGAGTATAGGAAATGGATCCTCGTACTTCCTCAACAACGCCTTATGCAATCCTCGAGTAGACTTGTGTTGTGAGGGGTTGAGCTTCACAAGTACCATATCACCGGCCTGGAATTCCACATCTCGTCTGTTTCGATCCGCCCACTTCTTCATCCTCCTTGCTGCCTTCTCCAACTGAGTGCGAGCCAGATCATTAGTCACCTGCCACTCCTTAGCTGTTTTGTATGCAGCAGGACTACTCCCCATGTAGCCACTCTCCACTATGTTCGGCGTCATAGGCTGTTGTCCGGTTGCCAACTGAAAAGGACTTGCCCCTGTAGACTCCGACTGCTGCAAGTTGTATGAGAACTGAGCCACATCCAACAACTTGGCCCAATCCTTCTGATTGGCACTCACATAGTGCCTCAAGTAACACTCCAACAATGAGTTTACTCGCTCCGTCTGCCCATCCGTCTGTGGGTGAAAACTAGTGGAGAAGTTCAACTGCGACCCAAGCAGCTTGAAGAGTTCCTTCCAAAACTTGCCCGTGAAGCGAGCATCGCGATCACTGACAATACTCCGCGGGACTCCCCAATACTTCACCACATGCTTCATGAACAAACGTGCAGTCTCCTCCGCACTGCACGTCACTAGAGCGGGGATGAAAGTAGCATACTTTGTGAACCGATCGACCACCACCAAGATCGAACTGCAACCTTCAGACTTCGGCAAACAAGTGATGAAGTCCATAGACAAACTCTCCCATGGTCTGGAAGGCACAGGTAACGGCTCCAACAATCCTCCAGGATGCCTCTGCTCCATCTTGTCTTGCTGGCATACAAGACAAGTTTTCACATACGAGTCGACATCGTCTCGCATCTGAGGCCAGTAGTATGCTGCTCCCACCAAAGCTAATGTACGATGAGTGCCCGGATGTCCTGCCCACATCGTGTTGTGGCACTCCTTTAAGATCTCGCGCCTCAAGCTACCCCACCTCGGCACAAAGATCCGCTTCCTTTTTGCATAAAGAAGCTCATCCTCTAGCCAAAATCGCCTTGTCTTTCCCTCCTTGACAAGCTCTACCAGGTTCTTGGCTTGAGGATCATGTTGCAAGCCCTCTCGTATACGCTCCAAGAGAGAACTTGTGGGCTGTGTGATGTCTGCAAGCTCGGCCCTCCGACTCAATGCAACCGTCACTACAGGTTCCTCATTTCTTGCCGTGAGGAAGGTCACCTCATCCTTCTTCCACGACTCCTTGAGTTGCATGGCTGACAGGCACTGCTCCTTCGGCTTGGCAGACCTCGTCAGTGGCACCATGCACGGCATCATTCCATCCTGAACAATGCACATAGTGTTGCAATGAGGAATGGGGAAAGCTTTTACCTTGTCCATGAACTCCATGCCCAACACCATGTCATAGTCGTCCATCGGCGTGACAGTGAAGTCCATTGTTCCTTCCACGTGCCAAGATGTAGCTTTACTCCACGAGCCACTCCCGCGATCATGCTAGCAGGCGAGTTCACCGCCTTCATCTTGCCACCTTCTTTAGAGACTCGCACCCCAAGTCTCTTTGCTTCCTCCACGTTTATGAAATTGTGGGATGCTCCCGTGTCCACCAACGGCTGAGTCTTCCTCCCATTCACTACCGCTTCGACGAAGATCGTCCCACCAGACGGACCTTCGGGTTGAGTGACTTTGGCTTGCAAGGAATTGAGGATCCGTATCGAACCCATTCTCGCCTCCTCCCTAGCCTGCTCCTCTTCACTCTGCTTGTTCATTGCGTTGAGTGCCTTCTTCTGTGGGCAGTCACGCATCAAGTGCGGGCCATCGCACAAGTAGCAGGGTCCAACCTTGTCGCCCTTGTCGCCTTTCTTCTCAGGCTTGTCGAACTTTTTGTCCTTGCGGAACGACTTGTTGAAACCACCACTGCCACTAGGTTTGTCTCCCTCCTTTGGCTTGTTGTTGTCTCCCCCACCTTTTCCGTCGCCCGGCTTCTTCCACTTGCTCTTAGAGTCGCCTTGGTCTGTCTTCTTTAACTCCACCAAAGACTCGGCTGCCGCAATGGCTGTTGACAAGGTCTGGACATGTCGCCTTTGCAACTCCACTCTAGCCCATGTCTGGAGGCCACTCAAGAAATACATTAACTTATCATCCTCCGTCATCTCGGGCACTTCGAACAACAGGTTGACAAATGTGTTGACGTAGTCTTTCACACTGCCAGTATGCTTTAGCCACCTTAGCTTCTCTTTAGCTTCGAACTTTGCATTCTCGGGGAAGAAATGCAACCTCAAGTCAGCCTTGAAATCTGCCCAACTCTTAAGTGAGAACGTACCTGCCTCTATTTCCATGCATCTTCGACGCCACCACATAAGAGCATCGTCGGTAAGGAACAACGAAGCTGTAGAGATCTTCGACTCATCATCATCCATCCTTAGGTTCTTAAAGTACCTCTCCACATCCCATAGAAAAGTATCAAGCTCCTTTGCTTCCCGCTTCCCATTATAGGATTTGGGTTTGAAAGCTTCCACCACCCTCGGAAGCTTTGGCTCATGCGACCTGTTGAGCACCGCCTCTCGACACAAGGTCCAATCGCCTTTGACCTCTCTCATCTCCTCGCGCAGTTGCGTGATCTCCGCTGCAAACTGTTCCAATTGGGTCTTGAGCTCCCCACGAAAGTCCTCCATCACTGAGTTGAGTGCTCCCTGAAGTTGCCCCTTGAGGTCATCCTCCAAACCTTCTACGGCCTCCTTCGACGGAACGTCCTCATCGAGTCTTTTGTCAAACTCGACCACGGCGTGCTCCAACCTGACGACGCGGGACTCCAATGATGAGAGCATGTCTTTCGAGTGCTCCCTTCCACCCTTCTTGGATTGTCTCTCTGTGTTCGTGCTCTCTCCAGCCATCTTGTCTCTTCTTGCAGATCGGAATGACCGGCTCTGATACCAGCTGTCACGGGATGACTATCGAAGCCTCCTGCCCGTGCGGCCCTAGACTCGTTCTCCGCCTTCGAACAAGCTAAGTCAGCCTCCCACCCTCTCGATCGGATCGAACTACACAAGAGCACAAGAACTAGCAAAGAACAAGTAAGAACACTCAGAGAGATTTGAGAGAAAGATGTTTGTATTGCTCACTAGAGAACTTTACAATTGAGAGATTTCTCTATGAGATGGATGCTTTGGCCAAATGAGGCCTCCACCTTATATACAACTCTAGCCCCCGAATGGATGGCTAGGATTACAACAATCTAACGGTAGACCATGATACAAGGGAAAGATCTAGAATATACAATGAACGTAGACACCCAAGGATTTATCTAGAATGTTCCCACCATCTCCATGGGCTTTTGGGCTAGGTCATCAAACTGGGTCAAGTGGGACTGGGCCTCCTCCATGCTCCAAGGGATTGGGCCTCCTCTATGCTCCAAATTAGCCTCAAAAGATGCGGCCCGTGTCACAAGGAAACCCTAGAAGTCCAGGTGCAATTGTACAATTTGCTAAGCACCACATGACGTAGGAGAGGAGAAGATAACTCCTTATCACACAAAACATCCTTATCACCAATACAATTAACATAATTGCTCTGAAGATTATTACGTAGTAATTAAACATATCTCCAACTAATTAAGTTTAATGTGTTTCAACTTATTATGAGAGGGGTTGGTTGGTTTGCAACGTAGTGCGTACATACTACCTCACACTGTATGCGCCATAGGCAAACAATTAGTATTTGTGATGGGGGTAGGAAAGGACACCTATTAACATATGCTACATTGTCAACCTCTTCCTTTGTTACAACCCGTCCCCAAAAATTTTGTGAAATTACCAAAATACCCCTAATGGTCAATGTTGACTTTTGTTGACTTTTCGTGACGACTTGTGAAAATTTATTTCTTTACATATTCATGATGTACTCGTCGATACGAACGCGTGGGCACAAGCGGAACTCAATTCGGAGTTAAAACGAACATTTTACGAAGCTTTAAAGTGTAGGGGCATTTTAGTAATTTTCACTCCGTAAGTTGGAATTAGGGTTTTTGGCTGGCTGCTGTGCAGCCAACCCTTCCCCAATCATTCTGCACATTTCATACAGACTCCCTCTCTTTCTCTTCCACTTTTCTCTCTAAGCCAAAAACGTCCAAAAACCTCACCGAAACCCTAACCTTTGGACGAATCACAAAACCGTCAAACCGTTGCCCAAAATCCATACCATCACGATCGTCTCGTCATTCTGGACGAGGCTATGATTTTAGAATCTCCAAACTCGAACCCGATCGATCAAGCCGACGTCATTTCCTGTGCAAACCAGACCAAGGTAAGCCTCGAGACCATTACCATTGGTTTTATTGGATTGAGTAGGTTCAAATCGATATAAAGAGCGTCCAATTTGGTGCAGTTTTGAAGGAGAACGGAATTAGGGTTTCCAGAAGCTTTCCGGCCAATTTCAGGCCATCTCCGGCCATTTTTCCGGCCTCAAATTGATATGAAAATATTCTACTCATCAATACCTTCAATTTGATATATGGCATGTTAAATTTGGCCAAAGAACGAAGAAGTTATGAATTTTTGAAGTTTTGAAGTTTTGGAATTAATTCGAAAAATTTCCCTGAATTCCGGTGAACCAGACGGCGGCGCCGGGGCCGGCTCTGGCGACCGGCGAGGGGAGGAAGACAGAGGAATATTCCGTCAACGGTAATGGAATATTCCTAACGGCGTCAGAATATTCTGTCCAGAAGGTATATTCCGTTAAAACTAACGGTGTTGACCTCAGCAGCGCGTGGGGTGACGTCATCAGAGCGCGTGCAGGCGCGTGCCGCGCGTGGGGACACGTGCCAACGCGTGGGGACACGTGCCAGCGCGTGGGGACACGTGCCAGCGCGTGGGGACACGTGCCAGCGCGTGGCGACACGTGCCAGCGCGTGCCAGCGCGTGGCCAGCGCGTGAGGCCACCTCCCGGCGGCGGTGGACGGCGGCTGTAGGGTTTTCGGGCTCCGAAAATCGTTTTTCGAGCCCGTTTTCGGTAAAATAGTGTTAATTTTGGAATATTTTTTCTATAGGGCCTATATTAATTTATATTATGGAGGTTCTAATTTTTCCCCTAATATTAACTAGGTAATTCTTCGGCGCCACACTTCGAGCAGGGCAACACCGAGGGAGATTTCACTCTCGATCACCTGTGAGTGGACTTTTGTTTTAAATAAATTATTTATATGCTTGAAATAATTATGGTTTGCTATATTTATGATTTCCAATGACGTTTGTGATATGAATATATATATTTCTATATATATATATATGTGTGTGTGTTTTCTGAAATGGTTTTGAATGGTGATTTTGACTTCGTACAAAAGTATGAATATTTTATTATGAAATGGTTTGAGATATGAAAATATTTATGGATATATATTATGGAATGATTTTGAAATAATTTATGGCTTCTAAGCATGATTATGTTCGATTATACAAGGTTTAAATATTTGGGAAATTATGAAGTATATGATATTCTTCACTTCTACACATGATATATGTATGTATGTTTTCAAACACACTTGGTATGCTTTCACTACGTTGTAGTACCGTCTCACGGTCGTAGAACAAGTCTCACATGTTTGGGTCACACGCACTGTACTCCAGGGGTATTGTCCGGTAAATACCTTAGTGCAAGCTTGTCTTACGTTTATGTTTATTTTGGGGAAAAGGCCCCACTACGTAAGGAGTTAGGTGTGACGCGCTAATGCGCAAGTGCTTACATGTGTGTGGTACTAGGAGTACAAATTGATTGATAACGTAAAGTGCTTGTACGGGGATTGAGAGGCTGTTCCTCAACATGTACATGGGTGATTGCACATATACCCTGTGTTGGTTTTCCTATTATCGTATTATTGAAATATTTGGCGAAACGAGTTATGGAAATATGATTTGTTTTCTACGGATTTTATATCGATATATGTTTCCAGTTATACCTAAAGTACATTTTGATTTATACTACGATAGTATGATTTTTATAAATATACTGGATTTCAAAACAGGGGGTTACTATGTTGAAAAGAGAAAGGTATTTTGAAAACGTTTATTTTTCGTCCACTCACACCTTTGTTTTGCGACCCCTTCAGGACCTAGTGATAGAGCATCTGGTGCAGTCGAGGCATACGAGGGGCAGCTCTGATTCTATTTCCCGACCATGTAGGGATTTACTATTTCTTATTCAGTTTCTTTAATAATATCCATCCCTGTTATGGATAGAAATTCTAGGAACTTGATTCATTATTTTGTTTCCGCTGTTTCAAATTAGTACGCTCTAAACCTTGTGCATGTTGACATTAATTTCCGCTACTTTATGGTAATTTAATTTACTTAAACTAAGTGTTGTCATGCATTTAATGGCTTCGTCACTTACGAGTGTCGGCCAGCACGCCCGAACTCGTTATCCACGTGGGTATCGAGGGTGGGGTGTGTCATCCTTCGTAATGAATCTAATGGCAATGCAAATCGAATCGCGGACTAACGTGTAATGAACCCAAATTCCTACTCCAGCCCGGTAATGGTAAATCTACAAATTAACAAGGACGTATGATGTCTTAAGTTCATGGAAAAGATTGCAAAAATATTGATGGAAGTTGAGGTTTTAACTTAAAATCAATAGGCAATCAAAGGGTGACCTACTCTTTATAAGTTTTTACAAGTTCTTTTAACTTCTTGAGCTTAACAATTGAACTGGTGTCGTGAAGCTCGTTTCTCCACTAGGTTACACACGTGAGATTTACTCTCAATATGCCCCGCCCTGACATGTGGCAACATTTAAAAACCAAGACGTGAACAACATATATATCGGTTGATGATGTAGAGCACTTGTGAGATTCACCCTTGTCAAGATGGAAGAAAAAACAGAAAAATTTATGAAAATTAGTGTCGAGTGAAAGCAAGCGGTAACTGACGCCTAAAATTTAACTAGAAAATTGATCCACTAGTTTATAGAGGGTTGCGGTGACACATTCGGAACCTATACATCAATGAGAGAATTTTTTGCATAAACCACCTTTGTTAGTCGCCTTAAGGTAAAAATTTAGCTAGCTTGGACCCTATATTTTGATGTGTGTTAGAAATAAAATATAGGAATAGAGAGAACAAGAGAGAGATTAGAGAGATTGGGAGGAGAAATATCAGTGTTCTTTCCTTTTCATTAGAGTGCCTATTTATAGGCTTAGGATTTACATAGAAAGGTGTTAAACTATTGAGATATTACATATTGACCCCAAAGTGAACAGACGCATAATAAATATTATTTACAACACTCCCCTTGGATGTTCACCAATCAATGATAGTTCCCTCAATAGATCCTTGCTTGGAAAACCTAGTGGGACAATACCAAAGCAAAGGAGAAAAATCGAGCACAACATTGATAAGGTATTGGATGCTCATGATGCTGTCTAGCTAAAACCTTGCCAGGAAAACCCAGTGAGATAAAAACCTAGTCGAAGGAAAATAGAGCACAGCGCGTTTATATGTCCATTACACCATATTAAGAACAAATAAATACAAAATAAAATCTAGGATTCAAAATAAACGAGGAGTACTTTAAACCCCATGGTAAATATAAATCATATATACAAATAGTCTTCCAATTGCTTGAATAAGAATTTCATATTCATATGTGGGGTTATAAGCCTCCCACTCATCATTACATATAATAAGAATTTCATATTCGTATGTGGGGCTATAAGCCTCCGTTTCTCATTATATGATGAGAGTTAGAGGGACTGTAGGTCCGATCTCTTATATTTAAACTCATCATTACATATAATTTAACGACATAAAAAATAGGATTTTTATCACAAACGTTCCTTGAAATAACTCATCATTTTGGTCCTCCAATTTGAAAATCAATCAATTTCATCCCTCCCTACCGTCTAATTTCGTTACATTTTTGGTTATCTTTGCTGACAAGGCACACACGACACCCGCACAACCAATGATATGACGCCACATGGGTGTCATGTATGCCACGTCAGCAAAGATAACTGAAAATTTAGCAGAATTGGACGACATGGACTAAATTGAAGTGTTAGCTCAATTTCAGAGATGAAATTGATCGATTTTCAATTTGGAGGATCAAAATAATGAGTTAGGTCAATTTCAAATACCGTTTGTGATAAAAACCCTAAAAATAAGTAAATTCAGAATGCTCTGTCGGAGTTAGAGAATAGAGAAAGTCACATATTTTATTGAGTATTTAATTATAATCTAATTAGCAATAAAAGTAATTAATTTTCTTTTATGCCAATTGATTAAATTTCGTAGAGTGGCCATAAAAAAATAGCAAATGAAAAGGAATGGATCAAACGTGTAAAACAAAACAGAAGGCAATCTCTTTCGTATATGTATGCTTGAGTAGCCACACTATACTAATATATGTGTACATGGCATAGCAACAACAAAGGTAGAATTACGTCACGCTTGAATGAGGAATTATCAACATCATGCTTTTGAAAAAAAAAAAAAAAAACTGCTGCGAGGAAAAGAATTGCAGACGACATCACTTTATATAACTTTGGCCAAACAGTTGGCATGAGAAAAATCTACAAAATTACAAAAACAATGAATTACTTAAAAAAAAATTTAGTCGATGTCGGGAGTATGATAGAGAATGATGAACAGATGAAGTCGGATGATGAGTGCAAAGCAACTCTATCATGTGTCTCTACATTTAAGCTTTGTGCATTTATCCATATTTTGCTAAATCTCTACCATTATAATAATCCAACGATTTCGAACATGACACATCAACTATAATTAAGTTTAGTTTAACTACAATTAAGTTTTAAAATTTCTAAAAAGAATCCAAACTTAAGTTAACTCTATTTGTCGTTAGGGTTTATGACTCTTCATCAGTTTGTGCGTCTTCCTCAATTTTCCAATTTGTGAGTCTTCATCCGCTCTTTTTTCTTGTTTGTGACTCAATGGAAAACGGCCCATGGCTACAAAAATTTTGGTCATTGAAACAGGGTTTTAAAACTTTTTGCTATCATTGATTTCAGTCATGTTATCTTGTAGGTTTCGTTTTTATTTCTAGGTATTTTCATGGAGGCAAACAAGCTTGTCATGAGCTTGAAACTTTGGTTGAGAATTTGAATCATTTTGTAATTGATTGATAGGTTAATTACATTAGTATCCTATCGACCTCGAATTATATTTTAAAATATAAATAAAAGGAAGAGGGTTTTTGTTGATTGGGAAACTGAAGAAGACTAGCTAGTACTAATGGGATCAGAGAAGAGAAAATAATCACAAAGAAAATTCAATTCTTCATTGGATTTAAAGATTCTTCCAATTGTGGGGAATTTCCATTTAACCACAAAGAAAGGAGACAGAAGCAGTATAAATGAGAAAGACAGATGTGAACAGGAAAAGAAAGAAGGACACTCAAACTGAAGCATGAGTCCGTTAGGAATATTATTTTCTTTTTTGATTGATAGTTAAAATTAAACTTAATTATAGATGATGTGTAATGTTTTAAATCGTTCGATTATTGTAATGGTAGAAATTTAGCGAAATGCGGCTAAATGCACAAAGCCTAAATGTAGATACTCGAAATCCGTGACTCTAGCTGAGACGAAAATACAATCTAAAGAAAAGAAATCATATTAAAAGCGTACTGATAACATGTTAGAAATAAAATATAGAAATAGAGAGAACAAGAGAGAGATTAGAGAAATTGGGAGGAGAAATATCAGTATTTTTTCTTTTTTATTAGATTGTCTATTTATAGGCTTATTGACACATCCCGACCCGGATATACACGTGGACACCCAAAAGTCGGATGTGCTGGCCGACACCACGTAGGGTGACGAAAGCCAATTTGAATGAAATAAGAAATATTTGAATGAATTAATGAGTAGGATATACAAAATTTGCACGGAATAAAGAATTAATAAATAAATAACAGTTATCGTGCAAATACGAAATACTAAAAATTTACAAATAAAGGGAATTCTAAACATCTTCATACCACCAGATCTCGACGTCGACAGCTCCAGCCACTAAACCTGGAGGGGCGCAAAACAGAAGGGTGAGTGGGCCATAGATAGTTTTGTAAAAACCTTTCCTTTAGAAAATAGTAACCCCTCGCTGTAAAACAAGTACGAAGTTTCGGAAAACTGTTCTTGAAAACGTACTATAATAGTAGGTAGAAAATCAAGGTAAGTACGGAAATATACTTACCGTCCGAAACGGGCAGAAAGCCACCGTTCGGCATAAAATACTTTATCAAAAAGTTCGTAAAATAAAGCTATACGGAAAACCCGTAAATTAAATAATAGTATCCGTGGCATCAGTGAAAATCAGAGATAAGTCACAATCCAACTATAAGATAAACGCTCGTTTAGGCAGGGCAGACACACGAGTTCATACAGATATATTATGTCATGAACAGGCTGGGTGTATAAATAATGGTACGCTCATGTACTACGATCACGTGAAGCTGGCGCATAAGCGCATCACAACAAGTTCGAGTCGCCCATGCGACCTAGAACAGGCTGGCACCTACTATGGATCCATAGTGAGCGTATCGGTGCGTGTGAACAATCACGTGAAGGCTGGTCCTGGCCCGGGACAGTACAATCAACACCGTGTAAGCCTCCCAAGTTGAGCGTGCAAAAACATGCCACGGAGTATTAATAAATAAAACAAAGTGAGGTAATTTCCCTATTTGGGATAACCTTTAAACAACCAATATATATAAAGTGTACTCGGGTGCCATACCCGGAATACCAAACGTATAACTACAATACGTGAAATACCAAGAATACGCCACTTGGGTACCAAGGTATAGAAATACCAACTTAATGGCAAACTAGGTGAACCCCAAGTATGGTAGAAAATTACCATTTCCAAGGTTCACCCCAAATACGGCCCAAGGCCCGTCAAACGGGTGTAAAAACCCCAAACGCATAAATAAGGAATTAAAATAATTAATTCCCTAAACCCCCAAAAATATAGGGTTGGTTCGATAATCGTAAAATGCATACAACACGATAAAGAGGAATTTACCGATTTAATGGTAAAATTCCCAAATGGAAATATGGGTCAAGGCCCACTAATTTCCATGGCTTAACAATACCGAGTCTAACATGTAAACCAAGTAAATACTATGAAGTACGAGGCCTACCGGAAATACGAGACAAATAGTCAAATCTAAGTCATTAAATAGTGTAGTCATAAATTAAATTTGCTAACATAGTAAAGCAATAATCAATTTAAAAGTATAGGCAAAACCCAATTTAATAATTAAAACGTGTAAAGCAATTAGTTTAGGTAAGGAAAGGGCCCACTCACAAATACCAAAGCCGGGAAGTCCGAATGCACGTCCTCCGAACGCCACGGGTCGCCAAAACCTATTTTTAAAACCCACAAATTAGTAACGTACTCGAAATTACAAAGAAAACGGCGTTCGGATACCCGAAAACGGAGTTTCAGGGTCGGAAACCCCAAAACCGCCGCCGTGCGCCGTCACACGCGCCGCCACACGCTGCCGTTTGGCCTCACGCGCCGCCACACGCGGCTGTTAGGTCACACGCGCCTCCACGCGCCGCCACTCACGGCCACGCGCCGGTGACTGACGCTGTTACTGTGCCGTCAGAGTTAACGGAATATTCTAACGGCGTTAGAATATTCCGTTAACGCCGTTAAGTTTAACGGACGGAATATACCTTTGGAATATTCCGGTCCAAACCGGGTTTGGACCGGGTTGATGACGTCATCACCGGTTTGCTGACGTCAGGGCCGGGTCGGCTGACGTCAGCTCGCCGGTGACCTCTGCATTTTCCGGCAGCCGTGTCGCCGCCGCCGGAAACTGGGAAACTTGCCGGAATTCTGTAAATCGAAGCTTCAAATCTCAACCAAATTTCACAAAATTGGTATCAAAATGAAGCTGGGAGTGAGAGGATTCAGATTCTACCTATTTGGAGGCCAATCATTGGCCGGAATTGTCAGAAATCGAAGAAAAGCTCACGGGTGGAATTTGGCCGAACCCCAGACCCTCGATTCCAGTCCAGAATCGTGCATGCATGGCTTGAATTTGGGACTAGGAGTCACCAGAAGGTGGATGATGTTGATTTCGAAGGAAATCGTTGTCGAAATCGTCGTGATCTCGCCGGGAAAGGCTCGGGTCTCATCGGGAGTTTGAGAACTCGGGTTCCTGGGTTCCAGCAGAGATGCTGGGTTCGATTTGAGTGCACTGGAGGTGACAGTGATGAAGGTTTGTGTAGGAATGGTGGCTGGCCACCATGGTTTGTTCTCGGTGAGGGAAAGAAATGGGTGGGTAGAGAAATTATTCTCAGGGAGAAGAACAAAGTGACAGAGAGACAGCACGGGGAGAGGAAGGAGAAGGTTAGGGACCAAATGGGCTGGGCCCACAGAAATTACTGGGTTCAAGGCCCAAGGCCCAAACAATCTAAAACTACCCAAAACACCGAAATACGGGAAACGTCGGAAACCAACGTCCGTAAAAACTTCGTTTGGAGTCCGAACGATGTCCCGCTCGCGTCTACGCGTTCGTAGCGACGAGCACGTCGAGAAAATACAAGTGGAAGCGTCGTGCGAGTTACGATGCAAAAGTCAACCGAAAAGTCAACCAAGGGCAAAATCGTCATTTTGCACCTCCGGAAATAAAATAGTATTATTTTCCGGTACGGAGTGTAACACTTATGATTTAAATAAAAAGTTGTTAAGTTATTAAAATATTACATATTGATCCTGAAGTGAATAACCACGTAATAAATATTATTTACAACAATATGGTATTAAAGCACTACTTGTTTAAGCGAACTTTTTAACTATGCTATGAAGGAAAGTGTTAAATGTACTAACTCAAAGTATATATAAAATTGTCGTCTGTCGAGTTTTATTCAAATTTGAAAATACACGAAAATTCTTCCATGATGAACTGCGGCAGTAACTTTGAGGCAAAAGCTTTAGAGGTCACGTTATTCAATTAGGACCAAAAAGGTACTGTTCTGTAAGTGTACAGAGACCACTATTATAGTCAAAAGTTTTCCTCCGCCCTTTACATATTTTTTTGGATCTCTTTAACGGAATGATATGTACTATTGAATAGTTTCAGATTTAATTGGAACCCACCGCAATTTAATATGAACCATTAATGGCCGTACCATTGAATGGTATGTACCACCCAAGATTTTTTCCTCTTTATTCAGTAAATAAAAAAAAGTGAATAAATAAATAAATATTTCATTTTTATTTCATTTAAATCGTTGGATAGAGAATCGAATCAAAAAATGCTTTATCCGGATCTCACATTTTTATGTATTTGAGAATCGAGACTCTGTATTGGGCTCTCCTTGCTATGTTAATTCCCTTCTCTCTGTCTCAAACATGAATTCCCACCAAGAGGACAAACTTATACCAATTTAAAAAGAAAAGGAAATACTTGTTTATTATATGTTGCATAACATTATATTTTATTATATAATGTTGCATAAATCAATTATATATAGACAAGATGAAATAAATCATGCCAAGATGGAGAGAATAGAAGGGAATGTGGGAAAACGCCAAAGGGAAAGAACCCAATTCCCCTAACAGTCCTTAATGTCTTTGATAATATGCCACACAACAAAACAAGTTCCTTTGGAGTTTGAAGAACGCATGCCTTCTCAAGCTGACACACACACACACACATTCCTCTCTCTCTCTCTCTCTCTCTCTCTCTCTCTCTCTCTCTCTCTCATGTATGTAATATGCATATATATTGGCTCACCTTTTCAAGCTCCCAACATGGATTCTCTTTGCCATCACCTCTCTCAAGAGATAGTACTAGATTCTATTATCACACTTTTTCTCCTTTCATCATCTTTAAATACCAAATATTGAGAGAGAGAGAGAAGGGTTTATATTTTATTGTCTACTTTTATTTTGCATGGGAATTTAAGGGCTGCTAGTGATCGACGACGACTCTTTTGAGTAAATATTTGAGAGAGAGAGAGAGAGAGAGAGAGAGAGAACTTTAACATAACACTCCCACTCTTGAAGTCATGATTGCAAGAGAGGTGGGTGGGGATGGATGGGTGCCTTTTGCTTTGTTCGATCATACTTTTTCATTGGTAGGGTTGAACTTGAAGGGAATGTCTCTTTGCTTGGGCTTGTAAATTTTCACTTGTCTTGGATTCGACTACCCGTTGTGTGAAATGGAGGAACATTCAGGCACAAGCTCTCATTGTCGCTACCTAGTTAATAAATCATTTTTAATTTCCGGCACCATTCATATAGTATTATATACACACAGAGTAGATTATCATCATTTGCACTCGCACTAATGAGAACGTGATGAGTTCTCTCCCCTTTTTGTTAATTGTTATTCGTTTATGGTGCAGTGTTTCATTTGTTCTTATTTCGACTTAAATCTGTATTTTACTTTCTTTATAAGATAAGTCTGAACGATCCATGTAATTTAGTTGAAGAATCGGACATATCCTCCTTTCCCGAGTTACATGAGTCTTTGAGACTTCTTTTTTAATTAACAATGGTGCTAAGCGTAGTACTATTCCCGGAGGGTTATGGGACTTGGGGTCAGTTTGGGATTGTTGTGCTTTTAAAAGCAACCTCTATGTTACTTTTAAAAATTGATATTTAAAACAAACAGTTACCAAACACTTTTTATTTGCTTAACTTTAGAATGAATCAGGTTTTAGTGGGAAAAAAAAAAAACAATACCAAACGGGGCCTTAATTTAGAGCATCATTAGCATGGTATGGGAAGTAAGGTTTTAGTTGAAATGTGTGATCAGCTAGCACAAAGTACGTGACTCCTTTCTGCAACAAAAAAGGGCGGGGAGAAAAACAAAGAAAGTGACTCCTTTGGGTGCGGTTAAAGATTTACAGTTGTGAAATATGCATGCAGTCAGTCATGTAGTGATTACAAACCAACTGTTTTGATTCTTGTACAACTTTAGTCTTTATACACAAAAAAAAGACATAAAGCTGTATCTACATCATGAAGTTTTGTTGCACAAAATCAAGGATCCAAATAGCTTACATGTTATTTACATCCTATTCGAATCCAATTTATCATAGCTTACATGTTATTTACAGGCAGCCATACGAAGCTATGTAGGAGCAAAGGGGGGCGGTCGCCCCCCCCCCCCCCGGCGCTCACTCGCCCAAAAACAAAGGCAGGAGCGACGCTTGAACCCCCCCTGATTCGATCGGAAATTGGGAAGCAGCGATTGTCGAGTCGGCGATACAAGCCTTTGGCTGACTGTTTGGGCACTTCGGCGATGTGAGGAGGAATAAGACATAAGGGATGAGGATTAAAAGTAAAGAGAATCAGACGTGGCACTATTTATTACCATTAGATTTATTTGAAAGGCTTCAATTAAAAGCCTTCCATAATATTGCAAGGTAAAAAACATGCAGAGGATCCTACAAAAAATCATTTTTATTCTCCACGTGGCGTCATATCATTGATTAATAAATTGTTTAGCCCAACTTTATCCTCAAGATTTTGATCGTATGGACCTCATGAATCTTCCAATTCAACTTGACAATTACATTCATGATATGAAGATGCATAGTGAGTTTTCATCATTGAGAGAAATTAGTGATTTTGCAAAAGAGTTAGTGAAGACTGGGAGGTGTGAAAGGTATATACATTGACTTTGGTGCTACCGGTTGCAACCGCTTCGGTGGAGAGAGCTTTTTTTGCTATGAAGATTGTGAAAACACCATTGCATAACAAAATGGGAGATCAATGGTTGAGTGATAGCATGCTTGTTTACATTGAGAAAGATGTATTTGCTTATATTGATAATGAGCCTATTATGCGACGTTTTCATGACATGAAACCTCGCCGGCAACAATTGTAATTTGTTTGTATTAATTAATTATGGAAGACATTACCATATAAAAAGATTTAGTTGTTACCATTTTTCTTTAACCTTGCATTCTTTTAAGTTCGCCCCTCCCCCCGATAAATCATGGCTTCGCCACTGCAGGCAGCAACAAGATGGAGCCTTTAGATCCATCATCATCACTCTCCCTTATGAATATGAAATTAAAATATATGAGTACGTACGTAAAATGTCAGTTGATTGAATACATGCAAAAGAGGAGGATGCATGAAGCAACTAGGTTATTCCACTTATAAGTAGTTCCTCAAATTGCTAATTGATTTTATGGTGAAACCTCAACCTTCTTCATACACTACTAGAAGTTTGGTCAATAGCCATGGATTTGGAGGCCACGACAAAAGGACCTTCAATGGCCATTGGTCGTCCACTAACATTAGTAGCCACGGACAACTGATAGGGTATTGTCCAAATTTCTAGTAGTGTAATACAATAACAAAGAAGACGACATCCAAACCAAAGGTTTGAGTACTCGTAATCTGTTATATGTAGGACTGACTTTTATTAGAGAATGTGTTAGTTTTGTGTCTAAATAACATTACTCATTTGCAATATCAGACATATTCAATGATAGATGTGGCTAAATAATAATGTTGAAAGAAGAAATGAAAATTTTGTAGCGAACTTGGAGGTAGAAGATGAATTACTCAAGAAGAAAAATTATTCATTCCAATCCTCACCAAAATGGGAGGATTAGAAGGGAGAAATTTTCTTCATATTTAATCGTCTTCTAATCCCTTCAAAATGAAAAATCATTCTTCTCTACCTTCAAAACACCTTGAATTTAGAGGATTATCCATTCGAATCCAATCCTTTATACCAAACAAGTCCAATAAGTAGAGAGAATCCCAGTGGAAAACCTATGATAGGGCAACTAATTGCTAAAATGAAAGGCTCATATTTGATTTCACAGGAAATCGAATAATTTCCCGTTTATTTTTCTTTTTTTCATCACAAAAGAGTGATTTGTTTTTAGAGGCTTAAAAAAATCTCTTCATTGTTCCAATGTTGAATGTCTTTTTCAGATCATAAAATTGTAGACTTTCGTGTTCCGGTGGTACATTAATTCCTCCTGAATGGACAGTTTTTTCTATTATAATCTTGCTGATGATGAGAAAATATCATGGTTCTTATTTTCTTTTAACAATTACTGTTCTTGTGTTCTAACTCAGAAAGAAAAAAAAGGGTTTTTAAACTTTTGTTTGATACAGCAAAATATTTACACCAAGGGGTAGGGGTGGGAGAATAAACCGGTATCGAACTCGGCGTTCACGAGATTCAAACTCAAGGCCTCTCACGTACAAGTAAAGAAGAATATCAGTAGACCGTAGTATTAAATTGCAAAAAAGAATACCATTCGAATGCTAATTAATTACATGGCATCCTTAAAACAGTGCCGATCTTCAGATGTAGACCTCTGCTACGACAAAAATATGCTTGTACAAAATTCCAACAGAAACAGGATCGTCTATCTAAATTCTCCGATGAAACAAGGCTTATGGCCAAACCGAGATCGTTTAAATATAGGGTTTTAAGTTTATAGGGTTTAGGGTCTATATTGGAAAGAGAATTCAAGGCTGAACCAACATCATGTATCTTGGCCATCAGAAGAGAAATCTACAGAGGATTTGAACCCATTCTAATTTTTCTACAGTCTATTGTTACATACCATGCAGCAACCCGAAAGACATCCCCCATCCGTTTCCAGCACAGCCATTTCACCATCACCCCACAACTGAATTGCTCGACTGCCTTCAATATCTAGTTCAACTAATGTTGTTGAATACCCAAGGACAGTTGAATATGGCCCGGGATCTTCTATATGGTTGATAGGACGACTTCTAAGGACTTGACGGTTATCAAGTATGGGAATTAATTAGATCCAGACTTACCTTTCCTACCATGGAATGTTTCGGGTAATCTGTCTTGTTCAGTTGTACTGTCACTCTCTCCACTAGCATGTCGAGTTGCGATCCTCAGAGGGTGCGCTTCTGTGTTGAATACCCATTCATCCAAAGAGATGAATGATGGAGGTGAGAATAGGAGATAGAGATACTTCAGCGTTTCTGCAAGGAAGAAGCTCTGCATCATATCGTCTTTCTCGCCTGTACTCACCTGAGAATAATTGAATAAAATACTTCAGACAAATATTGATGTATTCAAGTATGTAAACATATACATATATTGCAAACATAGGAGAGTCCCAATTAAAACCCAATTGCAGCACTGTATTTGGTTGTTTCAAGCCGCCTGTAAACCCAAATATTTAACGCCAACCAATAGCAAACTGTTCTTTGGAGGAAAAAAAAACAACGCCAACACCTAGTGATCTCTAAGCAGGTTCTTTATTAACAGTTGAAATAAAGATGATTACATTAAAGCAAGTTTTCAAGATTTCAAGTGTGAAATGCTCTCCATATGGATCAATAATAGGCATGGGCATGAAAACAGGGTAAATATGTGAGTCACTAACAATTTTATATAACCTGACCTGCCCCAAGAATGTCCCTCGTTCCAATTACCTCTCAATAGGGATATGGTGGAGCTAGTTGCTGCCTAAAGCTTTATTACCAAAAACGATAACATGACAGGGTGAAAAAAAGATTCTAAACATGACATGTCAGGTGTGGAAACCTCATTCAAACAGACCAGCCTGAGAAATTGCAATCTCCAATTCGTGCAAGCAACCCAAAACTCCATACCTAACTTCAGAATCTACTAAAGAGTAAAGAGCACCCACAAGAGTAAAGAGCACCCACATTTCACATATATAGACACTTACACGCTATGGGAGTGAAGGGTAGCAAAGGGTTCAGGTTCACTTATATGTAACCTTTCCTTTCTGTCCTATTTTCTTTTAATTTATTTCTGTACGAGCACAGTGGGGAATGGGGATGCAGTAGGAGGCAACTGAATAAAGTTTTCAATACGAAAATAATTTTAGCACAAGATGATGAAAATCACTTAATCACGTGAGTCTTGACTCAAAGTGTGTGCGCGTGTTTGTGTTATTGTACCTACCTCAAAATTCAATGAAAAGAACATAAAAAAAAACATTTCATAGCATATTCTTACATCTTTCAGCCCACTATATCCTGTATCTACTCGAGAGTTGTTTTCAAATGCTTGGAAAATATTCCAACCCCATTCTTGGTATGTTTTGTTCCCAGTGAAACGCCATAGGTAAAACAGTGACTCAATTGTCTCTGGCCTCAAAATGCTCCACGATGTTCCAACAGTCATGTCCTACAAAACTTTTCTGATATCAAGTTATTATTATCTACAACGTCTGTAAAGTATAAGAAGAATGGAAGTACAAGACCTGTCCAGCAGGGAAGAAATAGTTCTCTCCAGCCAATTTTGTCGGAGTTTTCTGGTAGAAGTTATAACATGTCCATGCAAGCTACATAAAAGTAGCAATATGAGAGATAAGCTATTTCATACATGATAAAGTAATCGTTTGACTGTGCCTATTAATGATCCAAACTTGATAATCAAAATTCCAAGACATAAGAGTGGAGTTTGCCAATTTATGGAAATGCACACTTCGGACTCTCCTGTTTCTGCTGCTAGTCCTCTATTCTCCAGTCCACTACTAGAAAATATTTATCCACTCCTTTTCCACAATCCACATATCGCATTATATTTTTTACCATAATCTCTGGGCCTCTACAGAAAAATCCCTCCCTAATCCATGAAAAAAAAATTCAGGTTGATTTTGCTATGTACACATCCTTTATTGATTGTTTCATATTAGGCCAAATTACTGCTTCGACTGATAGTGTTTGTATAATTTCATCTGATCCCAAACCAATACTGTTTTGAAAGAAACATTTAAGCTTTGCCATTTAATTTAATCTTTGTGCCAGTTTCAAATAAAAGCTAAACCTCTTAAGTTTTATGCAAGATAAGAGCAGAAATTTATTCCTCAGGCTCCTTGTATGAAGCATTGTACTGTTAACCGATAAGAATTGTAGAGCATAGAAAGAGTTTCAGTCCATACACTTTATTGCATTATAGTAATTAGTTCAATTTATTTTTGGTTTCCATTTCTGTTTTCAAGTGATAGGACAGCTATTAATCAGGTGCTTCAAAACTTGCATGGATAACAGGCTAAACTGAGCCTACTCTAGCTAAACATGATGTCAAATACTTTCTGGTTCGTACCTCTTCAGCAAGGGATAAAAACTTTTCAGCTTCATCAGGGCCATAGCCAGAAGATCCTAAAGCCAACATGCCAGGAGCAAAGCAAGCTAACTCATCCATCTGCATACACCAAGGCGACACATCCCTTCAAGTTTTTTTCACAATTTATTTGGCAAACAGTATAGTCTGATAATGCACATACTACCTTATCATACAGTGAGCTTCCAGTCTTCTCACATATATATGCAAATGAGGATGGCGTTGTCCTCCGAATCAAGCTTTTCAGACCTTTCATTGATGTCTCCCACATTTCTCTAATTCCAGTATTCATAGGCAAAGATATTGTCACAACAGAGATTCAACTAACTGCCTCAGATTATAATAACAAAGGCCATAACATATCATCATAAGCAAATGAGGAGAGAACAAAAGCAAAGAGTGACATGCATCACCATTACTAACGGGGAAATGTTGATAATAGGGTGTCGAACTATGTCAATAGAATTTATATTGCATCATACTGATGTTCTACAGCTTCTCACCTGTAGCTCTTTACTGCTTCAGTTTTGTTCCCTTGTATCCAAGCCTTGAGTAGATATTCATAAAAACTGCATCCAAAAAGACATTCTGCAAATCAATTGGCCAGCCATACCCGTGGATATGACATTATCAACCCTTCTAAAGTTACTGGGTAAATATCAATTAATCAGATAAACAATCGGCTATTGGGCTTCCTTTCATTATGTTGTACATTTTCACTAGTTTCAATTTAATTTTTGTTCCTTATCTAAAAATAATAAATAAAGTAGAGAAGATCAGATATACAAGGCCAATATTATTTATTAGAATAATTGTATTCTAAATTTCTAATCTACCAATAATTTGTAAATGAGAAACATGAACAAATTCTAAAAGTTCATGACATTTGAAACTAACGAAACCGTCATGGTGTTCTAATATGAAGTTTTTAGCAGACAAAATCCATACTGTCATTTCATATATTTCAGCAGGTAAAATTGTTCAAAATGAATGGTTTTTTCCTTCGCAACCCAAAACTTTCCTTCAATAGCTCACACCGTTCCTATTCAGGTTGTTAAAAGAAATCTCTATCAACAATCATTCAATTTCAAGTCATAAAGTAGAATCCAAATAATAGCCCACAATATTAAATTTAATTCACGATACAGTTTCAGGACTGCAGGTCGGGGAACTAAGCACTAGCTTGAACTAGAATCATAAACTGTGATTGCCCTCCTTTAACAGTAACTTTTAAGTCATACCTATCATCCATGGCACTAACCAAATACAGATTACAGTGATTTTCAAGTTTCATACCTATCACCCATGGCACCAAATGTAGTTTTTGAGTATGAAGTTTCTCCAGTGAGAGGATTGATATATATGGGAAGCAATCCATCAGCGGGGAAAATTTTATGAAGCTCTTTGATGACATATTCCACCTGATATCAGCATGCAAACAATTCATAGGGGAAAGGAATCAAAGATTTATCTCTCGGTCATTTACAATTTCTGTGCAGTCTAAAGAAATTAGACTGAGATGGGAATATTAACAATGATGCCATGGTAATGATAATTCTTTTCATCAGATAGGCAGGTGTATAACTAATTTCTGAGCTACACTGTTAAAACATAAAAGAGCACCTTCTGCTGGTACTTGGGATCTTTCGTCCTTTGCGATAGAGCAATAAATTCAAGCTGCTCTGAACCAGCATCTGCCAGAATACTTTTTCCCTAGCAAGAAGAAGTATTTAAATTCAAAGAAAGATAACTTATGATGGAGTCAATGGATACTCAACCAATTCCAATTTGATGCCTACTTCAACATAGCAACATACACCGGCTGCAACCCTTGAACACAGACATCACAATCTACGTAATGCCAAGCAGATGTGTAGTAATTCAGAGATTACAGAAGTTCATGAATTTTACTCATAAAGAATTCTGTACTGTCCTATAAGAAAGGGAGCATGCTAAAACAAAAGGGAATCAACACAGCATGTATAAAGTCATGAAACAATGGTTGAAACGCCAATTTCTTTTTATTAGCACTTGTAAGGAATGCAGATAAACTTAAAAAATATTCACCCTCACCCCTAAGAAGATGTACAGCAGATATATCAAACAACGTGTAAAACAATATTTTATTATGAAGCATAAGTCTGATTTCATACGTAGAATAGATTTTCACATTAGCACTTATAATAATAGTCTTAGCTATCCATTTTTATTGACAGAAAGATATTGTTGTGAAAGATCTACAGTTCTAACTTTTCTAACAACTCATTATAAAAGAACTAGAGATCATTGGAGCAGAATGACAAGTATCGATGAGAATACAGCTCAACTATAAGCAGTCATAATTAGAAAAGCATACAATCTCTGATACCCTCTATCAATCTCTGATCACTTCATACTCACTGTAGACTCCCCATTTAGCCCGGGAAAAGGCATGATACAGAGCTGAACTATTACTTGAGCCTTCTTTAATCTTGTAAATGTACTCAGTTGTTAATAATTGAAACTACACTGTTAAGATAAATAAATATAAATAACTTGATCGTTTGACTTAAAAAGTAAAAACGTCAAAGGGCAGAACAAAGCCAACGATGGCCACGGAAGAACAATGTAAGAACACCCATGAGTAAACAAAAGACGCTTGGAACTCACCCCTGTCCACCGAGGGTTCTTGGCATCCCCATACATCAAGTTTATTATGTTATAGGGGATTCCGGAAGGTGTATTCCATGCAGGAAGCAACCTATCTGCAATATCTCTTGCCTTTTCAAGGAAAACGTCATCATCAGAGAGATCGTACGCGCTAAGAAGTCCGCCTATAACTCTATACTCAACAAAAGTAGCCACACAAAAAAAGTCAGTCACTGGAGATGATCAGGAGCAATGGACGTGAAATATTCTGGAACTTGACCAAACGAGGCAGGACCCCTCTCCCGCATGTGAGAAAAGAAATAAGTAACGTGGTAAGTACAAAAAACAAAATTAAACCTTCTAATGCAACCTTATGGTTGTCTCAAAAACACTAGCCTCATAATTCTTGTTGAAATTCAACGAGTTTGCAACCCACCTGCAATTATTCAAGATCAACAGTATTCGTCATCTCAAAGCGAACCTAATCCAAGAATACAAAAAGTAAAGCCTAAACCAAAATAATTTTAAAAATATTACAGCTAAGACTAGTTGAGAAAAAAGTAACCTGTCAAAAAAACCAATTTGTAATTACAATTGTATTTTCTCAATCTGAATGTGTAAACCAATTTGACAGTTATATATTTATGTTACATATCAGCCATACATATGGAGAAACTACGATCTATGGCGAAAAAAAAGTAAACCCAATAGAAACTCACTCTCTAGCTCTTTGGAATTGCTGGTCAAGACCCATTATATACAATGTATCAAGAGAATCCACTAGGGTAGCTCCAAGACCGCCGAAACTATCAACAGAATTTCTTGTCTGTGGCTGTTTAGAATGAGAGCTAAGCTATTAGAATCGTAGTACTCAAATCCACTAATAAGCGAAGCACCAGGGACACGCAGAATACATTAGTAAATGTTGTACATGCATCATTAGTATTAAGCATACCTTGAGTTCATCATGACCCCACGCATACATCTCGTAATAAGTCCAGGCATGAATCATAGCATCTTTAACCGATTTTCTCCGTTTGAAATTGAGAGGATCGTCCTCCTCCTTGACAATGCTCCAACCTTTTATATGCTTCTTCACACTCTCTAGCTACAATTTTCAATTTTCAACCAAATTATGACCCTCAAAAATCGCAATGCTGAATTCAAATCAATCCTACGACACTCTAACTTCTACAAGCTATTACAACTGCTCTTTACCTGATTCTTCAAAGCTTTGAGTTCCTTATTCAACCTCGACACCGCTACCTATCCAAATAAAAAGTTAAAAACCCCAGAAATCACACATTTTCCATTTTTCAACAAAATTACTCGTTAATTCGATTCAAATCAATGCATATTGCTGCAGGCATTGTAGTAAATAAAATGATTCCAAAATAAATAAATAAATGCAAAAAGAACCTGGTGGTCTGCGGTGAGGGATTGGAGGGCAGAGAGCAGCCATGTGAGGGCAACGCAGGAGAGGACGATGAGTGCCAACAGCTGCGGCCTCTTCAGGTGATACCGTGGGTGAAGACATCTCCACCATCTCCGCCACAACGATTGCGACGACAGTGATGAGGACGAAGAGAAAGATGATGATGATTTCTTTCGCATTTTTATTTAATTTTAAAAATAAATAATTTTTGAAAACAAAAAAGTGAGATTCGAGGGAGAAATGAAGAGGGAGGGAGTTTGACTGGTTGCCAAAATGGGAAAGGAAATGAAAAGTCGTTGGTTGGATTATTGAAGTAAGAAAAATGATTGCCGCAGTGAGTGGGGACGAGAGGGAGTCTACGTGGACTGGGCTGATTCTTTTGGGCTTTAACCAAACTTTGAACTGGGTTCCTATCCTAGCCCAGATTGTTAGCAAAACGTTTTCTAAATTTTTATACCCATTCGAGATTGCTTCTCTAGAAATCACTTATACTTATAAGCGTTTTTGGTAGAAATGATTTTATTATAAACAGGATGAAACTTTCATTCCAATACAAATTCTTTTCTAAAAATCACTTGAGAGTGCTTCTTGAGAAAGCATATGGCAGATATTTGTTGAAAGCACTTTTATGAACCATAAGAACTTTCTAAGTATTTATACTAAATGCAGTTAGAACCGCTTTTGGTTGTCAGAAATGCCCCTTGAAAATCATAGCCATCTTCCGTGTTGCCTTATCATCTTTGAATTTGGTTTTGAGCTCTGCAAATCTTTTAAAACATGCCAATGTGTCCCCAACCATCAAATATAGGGAATCAAACACATGAACTGGTGCATGAATTAATGTTCTGAGTCACTTAAGCCACAAACATTTTGCTTTTGGTAGGCATGTACTTGTAATATATTTCAACCATTTTTTGTTTCGGCAGTGGTCATTGTTAGTTCTTTTCCTGGGGGAAAAAACAATCACTTTATAACAGAGACTCTATATATACCATTTACATCATCCTTTTGGTCAAGTTCTGAGATAGAAAGGACTAACTGCGTTCCTCTATCCCTCATCTGAATGAAGAAGCTTGCGCTTTAAGATCTCATTCTCCATTCTCAGCTTCATGATCTTGGTCTTAAGCGTTTCGACCTGCCAAGTTGAGTTCGTATCTCGATTCTGTTCAACTAGCTTTGATCTGCTAACCAGCACTGTGTGCACCAATCACCAAACACGTCATTAGCATGTAATAGTTTAGGCAGGCCAAAGCAAGCACCATCAATTCGCATATAAAACAATTGGAACACGAGAAACCGAAAGAAATGTCGCACTCACATTCCTTTTCCAAGTCTTGGAGCTTCTTATTCAACTCATTTTTCTCCTCCTGTTCAATTGCGAGACAGTCCTTCAAATCCTGAATCTCAAGAATATCTGTCAAGGAACAATGACGTCAACATGAGCATGCTCTAACCGATACTTTTGACAGAGATAAAAGCAAAAGAAGTTATTTAAGACCTCACATTTCGATTCCACATCCAACTGCAAATGGTCCAACCTGGTTGCTAGAACATGCATATGGGACTTATGGGCTGCTAAATCCCGTTGAAGGTGATTAATGGTTGCTTCATTTTTCGCCTGCTCAAGCATAAACCCTCTGATACAATGCAAACAGCTTAAGCTTGTACGTAGGGTAAATTTCTCTTGACAGACATCCTACGCGGTAAGTTCATTAAACTGTCAATCAAAACCATATATTTACACATATATCTCATCCCTGATACCAACAATTCAAATTGGCGGTAACCTGCTAGCAACCCTACTCTTATACATGTTGATCAAAACCATATATTTAGACATGATTTCCCAATTCCCATTGCAAAATGCTGCATTTCTACGTCTATCCTTTGAACGGAAACAAATTAGAATTCACACTCTACCACGTCTAGGTGATAAAATATTTTCAGGAACATACAAATCATAATGATTTGGATCTCTATTTCCAGTCATCTTTTCATCTTTTGTAAAGTCATAAAAATTCTTATCAACGTGTTTTTTTTTTCGGTATTGTTGATTCATTCCGTGTTTACTTTTCATCTCTAATGTTGATTTAGATTGACAATCTAGCGACTCTATTTACATGAATAACAAATATAGAAGAACTATATTTTGGGGGTGAACTAAAAAATAGCACATTTTTTTGACAATTTCAATCAAACTACTCCCCAGAAAAGATTGAAGTATCAAATTTGGACTAACTTTCCTATTATTTAAGAGATTTAAGTACCAATTAGGACTAAAGTTGCAAATCAAATTTAGTTAAGGGGCTAAATTTGGTATTAAAACTGACCTAATTTGAGCCTCCGAATCATCAAGCTTGGCAGCATAATCTTGCTTAACCAACTCCATAGCCTTCCTGTGCTCTTCTTCTTTACTCATCCACTCCTCCCTCATCTTCTTCACCTCTTCCTTCAAGCCCTGGCTTCTCGTACGCTGCTCGAGCTGATCAGCAACACTGCTCAAAGACTCGGTGTACATTCTGCTCAATCGCTCGCTTTCTGCAACAAAAAATCCAATCACCGCTTTCCGATTCAGTAATCTTAACAGCTGAAATCGAAAACGCTGCGTTTGATTGTTTCGAAGAAGTGAATCGAATCGAATCGAATCGACCTTGTTTGAGATTGTTACAGGTGAATTCGAGAGCCTCTCGCTTCTTCGCCTCCGCATTGGACGCGGATTTCGCCGACTCGATCTCGGCTGCGCCGGTCTTGAAATCCTGAGAATTTTGAGTTTGAATTGAGAAAAACGCCTCCTTGATCGGGGTTGTTTGGTTGCCGAGAAAAGCTCGTTTTCTAGGATGCCAAACGGAAATTAGTGAGGAGGAAAGAGGAAGATTTTGTACCTGGTAGATTTGATCCAAAGTGGAAAGCAGATAATCCATTTCTTCGTCACTGGTTGCCGCCATTTTTCTCTCTTTCTTTTCCAATTTCCAATTGCTGCACTTTGAGAGCCTTTTTTTTTTTTTATAATTTTTTTCTTTTCTGTTCTGGTGAAAACAAGGTTCCGTCTGGGCTGCGATGGGCCGGGCTAAGATTACTGGAGGGACTTTGATAATGAGTATGGTCCGTTTGGTAAACTTTTCGTTTTTGCTTTTTAGTTTTTAATTTTTTTTAAGAAAGGGGAGAAAATATAAGAAATAACTGGATTAAGGAACGTTGAAGAAATCGTAGGGAATGATACAAAAATAACAATATTATTCTTAATTAGGGCAATTTCCAATTTCCATTGGTCATGGGTCACATGTTGGTAGCTTAGAATTACAACCCACCCGAGAAAAAATTCCAAGTTCTGTCCTTGTTCGTAGTATCTTTGATACGATAGAGGCATGTCTGCTTCTTTGCAATCAATCGTGTTCTTCTTCGCTCTATCGCGCCTACAACAAAGATGTTATGTATCATCATCTATCCTACTATTTTTTTGGATAAGCTAATCACATCCTTTTAGAAATCGTCAAATTTCATCTAACTCCATATTATCTTAAGCTCGATCGAATAGTTAATGTTTTGTCAACTCCATAGTTGATAAAAGAAAGAAAAATGTTATTGAGTTGCACGATTTGGAAATTCAATCCGTTGATTATTACAACTGAGGGAGAGGATTAACTGATTAAGTTTTAAAAAAAAAAAACTAGTGCTGACCTTACATTACAGAAACATCAATAATCTCTAGTGGTAACAGAAAAAACTGAAGGGGATATACAAGAGAGTTCAACGCCAATACCATATCTGAACCGAGAACTATCCCGATGGCTCGTGTTCCCACAAGGATTGCTCATCAATCTTGCTCAGTTTCTCATCATCAAGACGCTTCCATGTCTTAATCCTCTGAACGCCCGTCCAGCCTTTCTCCCCCTTCCCAAGTTCTGCCAATATGACCCTAGCTCTCCTTGGCCACCCAGATTTTCCATAACCATGGTATCCAAAGCCCCCACCATAACAAAACCAAATACCATCAAGATTCCCGCAAAAGTCATTGGTATGATCGTGTCCCATGAACACGGCTTTCACATCTCCCATGGATACAAGGGTCTGCAGAACTCCTGAGTTCACTTTTGAACATGCCACAGCCTCCTGAAACTGGCCAACAATCTTTTTGTACCAGAGCTGCCGGATCTCTGGAATTGGGATATGGAAAAATGAAAGCGCTGGTGGTTTCTCCGGAGGAATAGCCTTTGCTGACAGATTTAGATCTCCATTGTGGCCCTGTTAGTGTGTTTCCTGCAACATGTTAATGAAATCTAAATCTAACGAAATCTCCCTTGTGGGAAAAGGAAGAACATGATGGGGGGGGGTTGTTAATATTATTTGAAAACATAGGGAACTCATTTCCACTAAATACGGAAATGAATACGTGAATTTTAATGAAAAAGATCACTTTACAAAGCAAGTATGAAAAGTTTCTAAATTCATTTCATAATCATCAGAACAATTAGAAACCAATCAGATCAAATGAAGCAAAATGCAGGCTATTGTTCTTATGTATTGCATTTGTTGAATGTATACCTGAAATCCCTGAGAAACGTCACGAAGCCAATGGAGTTGAGATTCCTTAATCCAACCATAAGTTCGACCTCCTTCAACAGTCTCCCTGTCTCCAGTGTCAAGAAAGAAAAGATTGAGGATGCTGTTGTTTGCCAAATGGGAACCCGGGGCACCATATACTCTCAGATTATAATTGCCAAATCCATCAATGCCTTTCACGCTTCCTCCTTTAGAGAGATCTTCAGCTAATGGATTAACTTGTGAAACTGAATAATCCATAAGTGAGATAAAAGACATCAGTTCCTCACGATTCATCGTAGATTCTTGGTCGTGGTTTCCTAAAATTGCTGCCCACGGAAGTCCTGATTCAATGGCAGGACCAAATGCTCTAAGCATGGATTCAGCAGCATCAACAGAGCTTGACCCAAATATATTATCTCCTGTTTGCAAGAACTGAGTCAAAATCAATACTTGTGTGTGCGTGTCTGTGAGTTGAAAAGGAGATCGGTGCTAGCTTAGCCTAGTTTTTAAAAACTAAAAACTACAAACCAAATAATTATCAACCGGGCCTTTAGTCGATTAATTTCCATTATTTCCCGCATATTTCACATGTTTCGACAGGAATATATAGATGGTAAATATATGCACCATAGGATGAGATATGTGTGCCACTGGCACTAACACGCATATGATTTATAAAACTTGAGTTCTAACATACACATACTTCTTTAATTTATTTTTTAGTAAACATAAACTTCTAAATTTCAATTAGTATGATTGAGTATAAGCACTAAAATAGATAAAATTTAGAACCTTTTTATTTTTAGACAACATATAGCATGACAACTTATTTTTATATTACCTAATTAATCTGTATTTAGCTAGCTTACCACAAAACAAAAAACAAAAAAATTATAAATAGCTAGCACCCACAACTTATATTTAGTTTACTCATGTAGGCCATCAAATCAAATTATCAAGGAATAATATCCACCACAAAAACAAAAAGAACTTTATAAATAAAAATATCTTAAATACCTAAAAACTCAGATGGCAAAAAAGGGGTACCTGTAAAAGCAATGAAATGAGGTTTTTCAGCTTCAATCATCTTCCTCAGGAAGCGGGAGGTGTTGAGATCAGAACACTGGTCAAACTCCGAGTCCAACACGTCTCGGCAGCGAGTCAACCCTCCATTCCCGTAATGCATATCAGCCACCTTAATTAACAAAAACAGCTTAACATCTTAATCATTTAATTAATTTTATAGATCATACAGTAAAAGCATAAGAAGATGATGAGTAATTACCTGGAGGATTTTGAAGGTGCCGTCGGACCGGAAACGAAGGGGAAGATCTGGGCTGGTTTTTTTGACTCTGACAGGACGATGGCCGATGAGTAAATTGTGAGAGATTTGGGTGTGAAAAAAGTAGACGACTGAGTAGAGGAAAGACAAATACAGGACCGAGTGTTTCCAGTTTGCTGCCGAGGACGACGATTCCATTGAAGGGTCAACGTCTTCGGACAGCGTCGGATTTGCGGTCCGGTTTCGACGGACCGGTTATTCCGTTGTGTCTGTCTAGTTTCCGTTTATAAATCCAAGGTTTTTTTTATTTGTTTTTGGTAGAAAAAGCCCAGGTTCTTTTTTATGTGTTCAGGGAATCCTCAAAATATGAACTACCTAAAATAGCCTCTTTGTAACAACAGGAAGGTCTTAAATTGTTTGGTATTTCTAACAAAACTGTGGGCAAATGTGAACAATAAAATCGTCAGTTTTATTTGAAATAATTTGTTTACGTCCCGGCAGTTAAGAACAACTGCAAAACAAAATAGTAACGGTAAACTTATAAAAATAAAAAATTTAGTTTGTTTCTAGAATGAAAGAAAACAATTAGTTAATAGGGAAAGAAATACGTTACAATATTTAGTTAGGAAGGGCAACGGTACAACTACCAAAGGAAGATATAATCGGAAGAAGGGTAAAATAAAATTTTCACCCAACTTAAGTGTAATGATTTGAATGGTTTGCAATTTCTTGCACAATTCGTTAATTCGACACGAAATTATACGAAAATAATAGTTTCGGGTCAATCTGTTAACGGTTCATGTCATTGTCACAGCCCGTTCAAAGTTTTAATTTATTTTATTCCCGGAAGTGGGACATGACGTTTTTACCCTCGGGTTGACTTTTCGGTTGACTTTTGCGTCGTAACTCGTACGACGCATCCACTTGTATTTTCTTGACGTGCTCGTCGATACGAATTCGTAGACGCGAGCCGTACGTCGTTCGGACTCCGAACGAATATTTTACGGGCGTTGAATTTCGGCGTTTCCCGTATTTCAAAATTTGAGTTGTTTGGGCTGGGGCCCATTTGGCAGCAGGCCTGTGGCCAATCCCAGATTTCCTGGGATTTGTCTGGTTGGGTTTTGGCTCCTTGTGCCGAGCCCTCCTCCCTTCTTCTTCCTCTTGTTCTGCAACATCAAACCGTGGCCATTCTTGGCCAATTTTGGCATCATCAATCCTCACCAAATCAAACCCAAGCTTGTTCAACCTCACCACTTCGAGGCCAAACCCAGGTGTGGGTGTCCTGGTGCTGGAAACCCAGCAAAAATGGTGGAATTACTCAAGCCACCCCGTGGCTTGAGTTTGGACCCTTTTCCCTCGGCTTTTCCTCCCAAAACGAACCCAAATCACTTCAAACGAATCACCACCGTGTTCCTGGAGGTCCTTTGTACCTTGTTCAAGCCTTGGATGGTGGTGGTTGGCCGAGAATCGAGGAGACCGTGATCGGCTTTTTGCACCGTGACTTCTCCCTCAATTTCAGGCCACTTCTGGCCAGTTTTTGGTCCCCAAAATGGTACAATCTTGTTCCCCTCATCTCTAGCTTCATTTTGGTACTTGAATCGTCCAATTTGGACTTAAAACGAAGAAGTTATGAAGCTTTGAAATTTTACCCAGAATCCGGCATCTTTTCCCAGATTCCGGCGACGGCGACGGCGGCCGGTACGGCGGCCGGCGGCGGCGCCGGCGACCGGAATCCTGGCAGGGATGACCGGCGCTGACGTCATCGGACCGGGTTGGACCGGCATGCTGACGTCAGCAGACCGGTTCAGACCGGATTTGCTGACGTCAGCATGACGTCATCGGCTTAGACCGGCTTGAGCCGAGCCGCGTTGACCGGCTCAGCCGAGCCGCGTTGACCGGCTCACCGGCTCGAGTTGACCGGCTCGCGCGTGAGCTGCGCGTGGAGCCAAAGGCTCCGACCTTCCAGCCGCGCGTGAGGGCGCGTGGGAGGTCCGTTTTTCGATCTGTTTTCACGTGTCGACTCGTGACGACGTGTACTACCTCGGGGTAGTATGCATGTTAATTTTTGAGGTGTTTTGGACCTCCAAATTACAAAAGCAAGGGATAGGTGTAATTATTTCGTTAATTCGTTACCTTTTTGAGTTAATCATTGTACCGGTGATTTCTCATATAGGTGGGGCCTATCCAGAGGACTACCGGGGCTACCCAGGACGGGGTACTTCGACCCGGCTACCTACAGGTGAGTGAGTGGGTCTTTCTTTGATAAATGTACATATATATACGTATGGTTTTTCAACGCTTTCTTTAACTGTTAGCGTAGTTGCATATCATTACGAATGTTGGAGGTAGAACATTCGTATTATTACTGCCATACATGTTTTCATACTGTTGCTCATCAGTAGATGTATACACCCCAGGTATTAGTACTCAGTCTTGTGGCCAGGACTAGCCTTGACGTTAGGAGTAGTCACTATCAGTACCGCTACGCAGCTTTGGATCCATTGTAGGTACTAGCCTGTCTTAGGTTGCACTAGGCAACTCGGACTTGTGTGACTGCACTTTGTGCACCAGCGCTTAGCGTTAGACTCGCGTCATTGTAGTACTCAGCGTATTACTTGTATACCTAGCTTGTTCCTTGTGGGATTTAGCCCCTTGGGCATGTGTGTTTACATATGGGTGAGCAAATGTCAGTAAATTATTATCGGGGAGTACCCGAACGTTTTAAATGATAGTATTTTGAGGTTCATGCCTACGGGTATGACGTATTTTCTCAATTATACTTGTTTTCAAACGAGGGGTTACTAGTTTTTGAAAACAACGGTTTTATCAAACTTTGCTTTTTGACCCACTCACCGTTTTATGTTTTGCGCCCCTCCAGGTTCGTTGGCAGGGAGCTTGTGACGTCGTTGGTGCGGTGGTATGACAATGTAGGGATTTTCTACGTTGTAGTAAATTTGTATCCCTCACTTTACTCGTTGTGTATTCTAACAATTCTTCCGCACTCTGTTTTATTCAATCAAATATTCATTATTCTTTATTTCATCCTTCAATTTTCTTTTTGGCTTTCGTCACGCTAACGCGTGTCGGCCAGCACTTCCGACACCTGGCTCGTCCGGGATCGGGATGTGTCAGATTGGTATCAGAGCATGGTTTTTCGTAACCTAGACTCTTCTTTCCGTACTCCGTACTTGTTTGTGGTATCAGACTTCGAATTTCGTGAATTCTTTGTTCTGGAATCGAGAATTTTCTGAACTTTACACTTTTGGTGTATCGTTTTTCCTTGGGTTAATTCTAAGTTCTTCTTAGTGTCATACCACCTCGACGTCATGTTTTATGCAGTTTCGGGCAGTTTTCCCGATTTCGACAGTTTTGTCACTACTTTTCGGTACGCGTAGACTTTTCGTACTTGACTCGTGCGACCTTGAGCTTGGTTGACGAGGAACTTGGGTGTCACGTGTGACACATGACGTTTTCTTTATTAGCTTCCGATGGAATCGCACTGAATTGGGAAACTGGTTCAGTTGTCGTATTTCGTATTTTCGGAATGTAGTGTCAGTTGACACAACGGATGATTTTTCATCAAGTACTTCCCCTTGGGACAACGCTAGGCGTTGATGTTGGCAGAACCTGTTGACTAGTTTTCGCATTCAACAAGTTCCAATGGACTGAATTCGCGTGACTTAGTTTCACAAACTCATTTCATTGCTAGTGTTTTTACACTGTAATCAACGACTTCTACCTTCGGGTAACGCGTATTTTTGGCGTTGCTTGACTGGACGCGTTTTCTACTTCTTGTAGTTGTTTTGACCATCGCTGAGTACGTCAGCGGATGTTCAAATCGTTAGCAGTGAAGGCTTGGAGACGGATTTTCCTCTCAACTGTTTCAACCACTTTCCATTTTCATTCGGAAATGGAAAAGTATCACCGTGAATTCTTGTACTTTACTTTCCGCACGTGACGACTGCAATGACCTTTTCGATGATCGTAAACCGAACCTGTCGGTCGACTTTTCTCGAACAATTCGTGACTACTATTTTTCGGTAGTTTTGGACAACGTCCATCTTCGTGGTGTTGTTCAACTGTGTGGAGTCTCTACGACTGTTTTGTTTGTCGTGACTCAACTTTCTTCGAACGTTGAAGAACTTTTTCTGTACTTCTGGAGTCGACATTTCCTTTCCACTCATGACTTTTGTCATTCAAATCGATCATTTTCCCACTTGTGCAGGTGCGGCTATCTTGACTATTCACTTTGGTGACGGTATGGATTGCATATCCACGAGTGACGGTGATTGACAATAACTTCGGTTTTCATTCTTGTTTGCGGCGTATCCACTGTCTGAGTACAGTTTGACTTTTTATCGAATCTTCGTATTCGAACGCCGACGAGGACTTTTCACCGTGACTGGTTCACTTGGCTAATCAAGTTACCATCTTTGTCTCTCTCTGGTTTCTGCTTTAACCAAAATCTACTCTAGGCACCCGAGCTCTCTTTCTGCTCTCTCTGAGCCATTCCTTTGGCTATGGGAGATCATTGGCCTTACCGCCATCTTTGCCGATCTCAATTTGTTGACCCTGGACTACTCGTTCCCTGGTAACCCTTGAGACCTAGTTTTGGAAATTTTCCCGGCGAGGTTCGACTTCGAACTTCGGCCATTTCTTAGTGAAACCAACTCTTAAGTACCTTAAACTAATCACCAGTTAACTCCTGGAAGCCCCAGGAACCTTGCTTTGGCCATTTCTCGGTGGCGTTTGGCCGAGAAACACCAAAACCCGAATTGGCAGTTTTTCACCCAGTAGTTGGGTATCGGGCAGACATTCTTTCGGTCTCCGAAAGAATCTGTCTTTCAACGTGGAAGTTCAGCTCTGAATCATCCAGTTGTGGATCAACTTCATCTTAAACGTGGTGAGTGATTCACTGGTGGATCCCGTTTCCGTTTACTGGGTAACTCCACCCAGTCTTTCGCCCAGTTCTGTCATCGTTGCGACATTTGTCATTTTGGTGAGTGTACGCAAGAAACTCAAGTGTGCCATGGCTGTGGACGATTGGGACACAGAGCTAACCAGTGTCCGCAGTACCGGCAAGAAAACCTACCTTTGGTCTGTTTCGATCCAATAAGTTGGACGAACAGTTTTCTCTCGGTAACCTACTTTTGGTGGAGACGGACATTGCCAAGGCCATGTCATTCCATACTCTGGAACTTTTCTCCTGAATCTTGGTTACCCTATTCTGTATCCTAATGGTGCCTGGCCGTTCCAGTGTGGAGCGCTGTTTGCTCTTCGACGAGTTGTACTTTCGACCAGCAGGATACACTGAACGATTCCGATCTTGTTTCGGAAACGTTAAACTTTCTTTGGGCTTTTTACTTGAGATCCAAATGGATCCAAGTATTGCCTACTCATCTATTTCACTTTGTTTATTTCAAACTACTCGACCACATTGTACTCCTACCGGGTACGATTTGGAATCGCTATGCCGTGAGGCAAAGTTTGTCTTGTTCTTTGGGATTGTCGGTGATACTCCGTTATCATCGCTAATCAAGTCCGCTTGCCCATTTCATTCCTCTGGATGTCGTAGTTTTTCGACGTGATCCTAGGAATGGATTGTTACCTCAATTTTTGTGCCAGTGTGGATTGTTGGCGGAGGTTGACCACCTTCTTGCCACCTGGCATAACGTCTGTGACGTTTACCAGCGAGTACCGGAAAAATCGACTTGTAGGCTGACTTTCAGCTACGAGTGAACGAACCTTTTGAGTTATGGTGGTAGTGGTTGTACCACACGTGTGATGTTGGAATTTCGAAATTTCTCCTTGTGTTGACGATGTACCGTTTGTCAACAAAAATTTCTTGGAATCTTTCCTAACGATCTACCTAGTTTATCGCCTGATCGAGAAGTGGTTTTCACCACCGATCTTTCTTGGTATTGATCGTATCTCTTTCTCTTATCTCTTATCTTTCGACTCCACGTGAGTGGTGGGAGTCGAAGATTTTCAATTTCAGGCACTTTTGCCAAGGAATTCTTTCTGCCTTGTACTTCACCTTGTGAAGCTCTGGTCTTGTTTGATTGTTTGAAGTTTCAGTACTTTAAGGCTCTGCATCGATTGTAGGCAATTGAATCGGGCAACGATTAAAACCGTTATCCCCTGCCTAGAATCGGTGATCTTTTTGACCAGCTCCGAAGTGCACTTGTTTTCTTTTAAGATCGATCTGTGGGCTGATTACTGTCAGCTATAGATCAAGAACTTCGTCGTTACTTGACCACCTTCTGGACTCGTTACGAACCTTACGAGTTTTCTTGTCATACCTTTCGGGATGACAATCGCCCCAGTAACTTTCATGAACTTGATGACTCGAGTACTTCGCCCGTATCTCGACACGTTCGTGATAGTCTTCTGGATGACCTTCTGGCGTATTCCAATTCTGGGGCCGATCATGCAAAAAGTTTTGCGCATGATTTCGTTGAAGTTTAAGAACTTTTCAACTTTTGCCAGTTCTGGCCTAATCATGTGTCTTTCTTGGGACACGTGATTCATGCGGATTGTTCTCTTGTCGACCCCCAGATGGCTAATGTGGCGGAGATCTGGGAGCGACCGCAGATGTGTTACAAGATTCGAACTTTCTTGGCTTGCTCGGTCTTTACCGACGTTTCGTGAAGGATTTCTTTTCTGTTTCTCTGCCTTTCACGAAACTTGCCAGGAAGAACGTTAACCTTCGTGTAGAACGACGACCACGAGCAAATCTCCGACTGCTCAAGTTTGGTCTTACTCCTGTTCTTGTATTAGCACTTTCCAACGACGGCGGTACCTTGTGTTCTACAATGATGCGTCACTGAGCGGGTTGGTCTGCGTGCTAATACAGCATGGATGGATGGTCTCTCATGCCTTCAGGCGACTGAAACCGTATGAGATGAATTATCATACCCATGATTCGAAGCTCGTTGCCAGTATCTTTACTCCGAAGTTCTGGCGACATTTTCTCTTTGGTGAGACGTGTTAACCGTTCACTGACCACCAAAGTTTGAGACGTCTCTTCTCTTCTCTTTTCTCTCTGGGAGACCTCAATCTCAGTCAAAGGAGTCGGATGTACCTGATGGGTGACTACGATTGCACTATCGATTACCACCTCCCGGTCGTGCAAACGTAGTAACTGGTACCCTCTGTCAGAAGTCCTTCGGACGACTGATTACCCTTCCGGCTAATCGTATCCCTCTTTTGACTAAACTTCGAGGCACCGGTGTCACCTTGGGTTGTGGTGACGTCGGAGCACTGTTGGTCAGCTTTCGGTTCTGACTTTTGTCTTCTTCTCCTGCATCCCTTTCGGGGGAACGGCTCGGAGAAGATGTTTTGTGAATAGTTTTGTACTCCAATCTACCTCATTGTACTGCTTATGGAAATTTCGGGGACGAAATTTTTATAAGGGGGGTAGATTGTCACAGCCCGTTCAAAGTTTTAATTTATTTTATTCCCGGAAGTGGGAAATGACGTTTTTACCCTCGGGTTGACTTTTCGGTTGACTTTTGCGTCGTAACTCGTACGACGCATCCACTTGTATTTTCTTGACGTGCTCGTCGATACGAATTCGTAGACGCGAGCCGTACGTCGTTCGGACTCCGAACGAATATTTTACGGGCGTTGAATTTCGGCGTTTCCCGTATTTCAAAATTTGAGTTGTTTGGGCTGGGGCCCATTTGGCAGCAGGCCTGTGGCCAATCCCAGATTTCCTGGGATTTGTCTGGTTGGGTTTTGGCTCCTTGTGCCGAGCCCTCCTCCCTTCTTCTTCCTCTTGTTCTGCAACATCAAACCGTGGCCATTCTTGGCCAATTTTGGCATCATCAATCCTCACCAAATCAAACCCAAGCTTGTTCAACCTCACCACTTCGAGGCCAAACCCAGGTGTGGGTGTCCTGGTGCTGGAAACCCAGCAAAAATGGTGGAATTACTCAAGCCACCCCGTGGCTTGAGTTTGGACCCTTTTCCCTCGGCTTTTCCTCCCAAAACGAACCCAAATCACTTCAAACGAATCACCACCGTGTTCCTGGAGGTCCTTTGTACCTTGTTCAAGCCTTGGATGGTGGTGGTTGGCCGAGAATCGAGGAGACCGTGATCGGCTTTTTGCACCGTGACTTCTCCCTCAATTTCAGGCCACTTCTGGCCAGTTTTTGGTCCCCAAAATGGTACAATCTTGTTCCCCTCATCTCTAGCTTCATTTTGGTACTTGAATCGTCCAATTTGGACTTAAAACGAAGAAGTTATGAAGCTTTGAAATTTTACCCAGAATCCGGCATCTTTTCCCAGATTCCGGCGACGGCGACGGCGGCCGGCACGGCGGCCGGCGGCGGCGCCGGCGACCGGAATCCTGGCAGGGATGACCGGCGCTGACGTCATCGGACCGGGTTGGACCGGCATGCTGACGTCAGCAGACCGGTTCAGACCGGATTTGCTGACGTCAGCATGACGTCATCGGCTTAGACCGGCTTGAGCCGAGCCGCGTTGACCGGCTCAGCCGAGCCGCGTTGACCGGCTCACCGGCTCGAGTTGACCGGCTCGCGCGTGAGCTGCGCGTGGAGCCGCGAGTGGAGCCAAAGGCTCCGACCTTCCAGCCGCGCGTGAGGGCGCGTGGGAGGTCCGTTTTTCGATCTGTTTTCACGTGTCGACTCGTGACGACGTGTACTACCTCGGGGTAGTATGCATGTTAATTTTTGAGGTGTTTTGGACCTCCAAATTACAAAAGCAAGGGATAGGTGTAATTATTTCGTTAATTCGTTACCTTTTTGAGTTAATCATTGTACCGGTGATTTCTCATATAGGTGGGGCCTATCCAGAGGACTACCGGGGCTACCCAGGACGGGGTACTTCGACCCGGCTACCTACAGGTGAGTGAGTGGGTCTTTCTTTGATAAATGTACATATATATACGTATGGTTTTTCAACGCTTTCTTTAACTGTTAGCGTAGTTGCATATCATTACGAATGTTGGAGGTAGAACATTCGTATTATTACTGCCATACATGTTTTCATACTGTTGCTCATCAGTAGATGTATACACCCCAGGTATTAGTACTCAGTCTTGTGGCCAGGACTAGCCTTGACGTTAGGAGTAGTCACTATCAGTACCGCTACGCAGCTTTGGATCCATTGTAGGTACTAGCCTGTCTTAGGTTGCACTAGGCAACTCGGACTTGTGTGACTGCACTTTGTGCACCAGCGCTTAGCGTTAGACTCGCGTCATTGTAGTACTCAGCGTATTACTTGTATACCTAGCTTGTTCATTGTGGGATTTAGCCCCTTGGGCATGTGTGTTTACATATGGGTGAGCAAATGTCAGTAAATTATTATCGGGGAGTACCCGAACGTTTTAAATGATAGTATTTTGAGGTTCATGCCTACGGGTATGACGTATTTTCTCAATTATACTTGTTTTCAAACGAGGGGTTACTAGTTTTTGAAAACAACGGTTTTATCAAACTTTGCTTTTTGACCCACTCACCGTTTTATGTTTTGCGCCCCTCCAGGTTCGTTGGCAGGGAGCTTGTGACGTCGTTGGTGCGGTGGTATGACAATGTAGGGATTTTCTACGTTGTAGTAAATTTGTATCCCTCACTTTACTCGTTGTGTATTCTAACAATTCTTCCGCACTCTGTTTTATTCAATCAAATATTCATTATTCTTTATTTCATCCTTCAATTTTCTTTTTGGCTTTCGTCACGCTAACGCGTGTCGGCCAGCACTTCCGACACCTGGCTCGTCCGGGATCGGGATGTGTCATCATTATCGACTCAACCCGTTAAGATAACAGGTTTGACACGAAAACAACGCGAATACGACAAATACGACCCATTTGTCAAGTCTACCCATTAGACCTGTCAATTTCTTGCATGACCCATTAACCCAACACGAAATAACAGATTTTGAGTCAACCCGTTAAAGGGTCCAGTCGCTCTCGAGTCAACCCGTAAGATAACGAGTTTGACATGACATGATCCGATAAAATAATGGGTTTGACACGAACACGACAAATACGACTCGTTTACTAGGTTTACCCATTAGGTCTGGCAATTTCTCGCACGACCTGTTAACCCGACACGAAACGACACAAAAATAATAGGTTCCTGGTCAACCAGTTAACCGGTTGGGTCGTTATCGGGTCAACCCGTTAAGATAACAGGTTTGACAACACAATCCGTTACGATAACGGGTTTGACACGAAAATGACACGAATACGACAAACACGACCCGTTTGTTAGGTCTAATGGTGGTAACCAAAGACTCTCTGGCGCCTAAGATATACTATGAAAATTTTGAAACTATAATGTGGAGACATAAATTAACCACATACAATAAAAAGAAATGACACGTGGATTAGCTTAATATGACGGATTTACCCTTGATGTCGTAAACATACCACACAAGAAACCCTAATGGACTAAGCTTTGCATGCCCTATAGGTCTTGGGCCTTTGGGCCCAAGTAGATATCAAGGTATCCTTTGAGCCCATTTTTTTTTTCAGTTTTTGTATAATCTATGTTATCTTTTTCTTATGCACATTTTGACTTAAAAAAAAAATTCAAAATATGAAAAAAGAAAATTGTGATTGTTGGCTCATTGTTGAGTATCGAAGGGATTGTGCTTGTGCTCCAAAAGACTGCGTGAAGACAAAAAAAAAAATTGGGAAATTAGCTATAATGGAGAGATTAATTTTAGTTGCTGAAATAGAAATAAAGATACGAAAAACACGAATGATAGAAGTGAAAGGATGGAAATGTCTTGTACCCATGTATAAATATAGTATTGAGATATTGTAGATACGATATAGTACTGAGATATTGTTGATATGATGTCCATATTGATATTCACACCTTTTATAAAGTGGACCTGGGAAACAATTTCTTCTCCATTATATTTTTCTTCCGTTTTCTTATTTCTTGATTTTTAATTGAAAAGGTAAATTAGTTTAATTTTCAGCTGTATAAAATGGGGGCGCACAATAATTAGAGGTTATTTTAGGAATAATAGTGGGTGGGCAAATAACATTTCAATTTTTTAACTTTTTATGGTGAGTGAGATTATAATGTGAGTGGGAAAATAAGACAATAGATGGGTCTAGCAGCACTATTTTCATTTTAGGCTAAATTTATGTGTCGAAAAGTCAATTCTTGATCCTAATTAGCACTCACAAATATCCTTATTTGGATAAAAAACATCAAGTATGTGTGTAGCTTAATTGTTGAAAAAAATAGCAAGCAGTTGATTGCTCTAGTGTTTAGGCCTTTCTCATCAACTCACTGCGTCTCGAGTTCAAACACTCCCCCTCCCTTTAATATAAGTTAGAGTAGGAATATTAGTATAGTTTAGAATAGCAACATCGCTTGTTAAAAAAACAAAAAGGTTAAAAAGACAGTGATGTGGAGATTCAGATGAAGATTTTCCGTGCATGTTTTAGTCCAAGCTAGCAAGGTTAGAGCTAGGGGTGCAAGTTGGAATGAGTTTCTGATTTCAGTCAGTAAAATTTTTGAATCCGAATACAAAAATTCTGAATTCAAATATTTTTCGAAAAATTGGAACGGAAATCGGAATGCATTTAGCAATTCAAATAACTTTGAATTTCCGATCCGAAATTTTCCAAAGTGTTCCGAACTTATTCTGATAAAATAAACTTCTGAAATATTCCGATTTCTTATAGTTATGTACTCAAATTATGTATTTTGTTATCAACTTTTGTATTTCAGTGTTAGTTATAGATATATTTTGTTCATTGTTTTTATATTAAACATACTTCTATGTATTAAAATAGATAATCATACTAGTATATTACCAAATAAATTACATGTAATAAAAAAAACTGAGAATATTCAAAAACTTGGAAAATATATGAATTTTCGAGTTATGTTCGGAAACTTTTAAGATTATTCCAATTCCGAAATTTTTGAATTTGAAAATTGTGTTCCAATCTAATCCAATTCTAAAATTTCACATCGAAAATTGGAAACGTGGTTTCCGATCCGATTCTTCCAAAAAAATACTCCTAGTTAGAGCCATTCACATTCTCAATCTGTGGAATGAGAGAGTGACTTACATACAACAGATTCACTGTCGCATAATATCTCAATCCAATTATACTCTGTTATATATTGAAACAATTACACATATAACTATTTTATTAGAACGAGACATCATAGTAACGATGAATTTGTTCAATAAGTCATTATTGATGAATGGACCAAGGCAATGTCCTTCAATCCCAAATCCCAAGGTGGCCGACGATCACGTAACATGTGCAAGCTGCTCAGTCCTCACAATATACTGTCACATGAATATCTTCAGTTGGCTGCCAAACTTTTCTCAGAACAAAATGGTTGGTTCTTTGTGCATCATTCACTGCTCCATTCATAATTGTTGCACCTCTTTTTCCTTTTCATTTTTCCCCGAAGAAGTAAAAGATTAAAGATGGATGGACCATCTCTGCAGTGCAAAAGTGCCTAATCATGCTGTTTGTCTTTATTCTACAAGGGAATCTTTACTCCGCAATGTATTTTAACATTCAACCGTCAATTTTTTAGGTCGTTCTTCAAAGATTATTTCTACAAAAAATTATTCAAATTCAAACCATAGATAGTCATATTAGTGTTTCTTTAAAAAAAACTGTACTCATTTATTTTCTTCATTATGATTGAATGACTTAATGATTTTGGATTTGTTTAATTGTTGGAATGATGATTTATGAATGATGTATTAAAATATAGGAATCGTTGAAAAAAGTTATAGAATGAGCGCCACGAGGTGTTCTCAAATAAGATTATTTGAGATGTCCCTCAACAAGAAGGGGACTCTATATTAGTGTATGAGTGTATGTGTGTGTATATATATATACGGTTTTTATCACCATTGGTCTCTGAAATTGGATATTCCAATAAAAAATGGTTCCTGAAATTGAAAATCTATCAACTTGGTCCCTGAAATTGGGTCTCGCAAATCAATTTGGCCCTTCCGTTGCATTTCCTTCAATTTTTCTGTTATGTGTTGATGTGACACACAAGTGGGTCTCACCTATCCAGCACATAACAGAAAAGTTGACGGAAATGTGATCGAAGGACCAAATTGATTTGCGAGACCCAATTTCAAGAACCAAATTGATAAATTTTTAATTTCAGAAACCATTTTGATTAGAAGGTCCAATTTCAAAGACGGTTTAAAAACCATATATATATATATATATGTACCCACACAAAATGATTGGGCGCATGATACAGATGACCATCAGGATGTCATTTTGGTAGTAATGAGGCCCATATATGATGATACTTCAGGGTAGTTGCTCGGCTTTGTTCCTCCGTTGATGTAGTTTGGCTGCATGCACACAAATCAAAAGGACTGATGTGTAAGTCAAACATCAAAAGAGTCAAACACCACGGGTCATCCACAGCTATTTGTACTGATGCATTTTAAGAAAAAATGACGCACTATGAAGTCTATTGGGTTTGCTGTCATCCATTTAGCACACGTCTAAGTTGGAGACAATATTAAAATATAATGTATACTGACCGTAACTACTTAAGCTGGAGACAATATCGAAATATAACATACAGTACAGTTAGTTTGGCTTCATACAGAAGAGGAGGCGCTTCTTTCATATAATTTGTTAGTACAAAAAGGCCACATGAAACACATTCATCATGAGGTGCTGATGATGGTAACGAGGTGCTCATATTTAGATGTTAATTTCGGAGTAGTTTCTTTGTCAAATGTAGTGCTGGAGTGCTGGAGTGCTGGAGTGCTGAAGAACGTGGGTCAAATTAATGGTTTAAACGCATGTGGTGCTAAAAAAAAAAAAAAATTATTGTAAGCATCATGTATTGAAGCATGTTGCTCCTTCATTTCTTACACAGAAAATGCCATAGGTTTAACCATGGTTTTTTGAATTGTAGTCGTGGTTATAAACTCCATGGTCCTCCTGCAATCCAATAGTCAATTACAGCTAAATATATAGTAATGTAATTAAGAACTCACCCTAACCAACCCAACTGAGGCTCTTGAGCTATAACTAGCTACCCACCAATGCATATATCATTCAGTTGAGGGGTGAACTCTATTCAAATCACACCTCATGTGAGTGTTTTCAATTTTTCTAAAGATTTTTTTAGCTCATTTAGCTTAGGCTACTTTTAGAATTTTAACCATTCGATCGAACACACTCACATGAGCATCACATAATGAAGCCTTGAGATGGTTCGTGTGGGTATATATGTCTATATAAAAGTGACTGAGTCTTTAATGTGTAGAAAAAATATGTCAGCTTCTCAACTTTGATCATGGACAAATATGCTGAAAGAAGAGATTGAAAGTCTTTAAGCGCATCAATGTACAAACAGTACTGCTACAATTTTGGTCATAGACAACACAAATTACAGACGATCATGTGATGTTCATGCGGGTGTGTTCGATTGTTTGAAGACTTTTAGCTCAGTTGTTTTCAGTATTTTAGAATTTTTTCGAAGCGCATCTTTGTACAAAGCACTATTTTAGAATTTTCAAGGTCTTTGACCTTTATTTTGATTGTTACGTGTTTCAATAAGTGGAGTCTGAAATTGGTATGAGCATATGAGATCTCTGGTTTTGCTTCTAAGTAGTGACATTCCTTTCATGAGATTATATTTTCCAAAAAGTGTTTTTTTTTTATTATATCATATGTGAGTTTTAGTTTTCATATTTATATCAATCTTCTCATATATATTTATAATAGGAAGTGTAGTAAAAAAATCTGTGTGAAAATGAAGCGCATCTTTGTACAAAGCACTATTACAATTTTGGTAAGCGATTGAAGACGTATGTTACTAATTCTTTTATTTATATTATATGTACCATACAACAATTTATATTAAAAGTATGTTGGACCAAACTCAACGGTTCTAACACTCCCGTTGAATGACGAAAATGTGGCAAAAGTCTCGAATTCCAAAATCTCTCTTCATTCCCTTGGAAAATTAACTCTAACCCTAGTCCTAACGGGCTTTCTCATGATGTTAACGCAAATATACACACATATATAGGCTTATTTATGGCCAATGTTCTGAAAGGCCCCACCTAGGCACTAATTCCTAGGTGTTTAAATCTTCAATAAAATATAAATCTTTTATCTTAACTCTCGTTGGATGAGAAAAAGATTATTAAGAGATAAATGACATAATTTAATTTTCTAGAATTTTTGAAGTTTTTTGTTTAGTTAACTTAAAAATACAATGAAATTTAAATATAAAATTTAGGGTTGTGCTATCCACACACATTTTGTTTACTTCCCACACACCCTAATTCCGGCCTTCGGATTGAGTGAATTGAAGATCTAAGGTCAGAAATTAACAAACAGTGTGTGAGAAGTAAAAAAAGGTGTGTAGATAACATAACCCAAAATTTAATGTGTTAATCAATAAATGAGATGTGGTAGTTGGCAAATGTGTTAGTAGCGGTAGTGATGATGGTGGATGGTGCAGACAGTGTTGATGATGGGTGATGGTGGTGACGGTGTTGGTGGTGGGGAGGTGGTGTAAGCCAAGGTTGTGGTCTGATGGTGGAAACAATGGTGGTGGGAATGGGGGTGGCAATATTGACATGGTGGTGATGGTGGTAACGTTGTGGTGATGTGGTGGTGGGGATAGTGGTTGTGGTAGCGACGGTAGTACAGACGATTACGATAAGCATGTTACAATGAAGGTGATGATGGTGACATACATGGTTTTTGTTTAAAAAAAAAGACTCATAGATATTTAGAAATGACAACTATTTACATGAAATTTAAAGTTGAGAATTGTCACCTCGAAATTTCAAGTGTTTTTTCAACACAGAATAAATTCCTATGAATATGAATATGATAAGAGTATATTTATGCAACTTTGTTGGCCTATTTCCTTGCATTTACTCAGTTAGTTTCTATTTGTTAGAGTGTTTTAAGCTATTTTCGTGTGTTTGTAGATCCAAATGACAAAGTTGGCAATAAATGGCATTTTGGAGCATTTTAGAGCAGTTTTGGGCTTGGAATGGTTAGCACATGCATGGAGCAAGGTGGATGGACGTTTTTGAAGTTCAAATGAGGCTAGGAATGTGCTAATGAGATGGAGAAATTAATTCAAGACATAGAAGCTAAGGAATCAGCTACAAGGAAAGAACATCATCCAAGCCTTATCCTAATCCTATTCTACCTAAATTCCATCTGCAAGGGTGGTATTTTCATGATAGGACATTTAAGAACCTGATTTCTAGAGGGCCTTACTTTCTTCTAAAGGGTGAAGATAGAAGCTTGGAAGACAAGGAAAATTGCAAAAAAGTGAAATTCGAGTGAGATTTGGACAGTGCTGTGCAAAACTGCCAATTTCAACAGAGCACCTAGAATTCCTTAGGACGAGTTATGTATCATGCCATATATGGATGGAAAGCCCTGGATGTCTAGTTTCCATAGGATTTTACATATCTCGATTCTGATGCTTCTAGAATTAGTTATCACTGTTTTTGTGATGAAAGGTCGAAACATGCAGTAGAGTCCTAGTTGGATTGGGTTTCAAGGAAAAAACGTGGCAGCTGTTTTGTGTGTGTTTCTACACTTAATTTAGATGAAATAAGGAGTCGTGAAAATGTCTAAACTCTCTCTAAATCGTGCCCTTGGAATCCTTCAATAATTCAAACACTTGAAGACGCATAAATCACAAAAGAAGCACGAATCTGACAGACCACAGCACACAAGAGCCTAAAAATCAGAAAATACAGATTGTGCCGTAGCTTTGCAGGGGAGAGGAGAAGCTTGGAGCCGTGCTAGCTATTCAAGACCTTTGGATAGTTGGAGGGTTTTGGGTGTATTCTACCTTTGTTTTCAATGTTTAGTTTTAGTTGTTTCTATTTAATTGTGAACATGAGGAACTAAATTTACTTTAGCTAGAGGTGAATTCAAAGCCATGAACATATATGTGATATGAGTTGATTACATCCAATTATTACACCATGAATCGTGAATGCAATTTACTTAACTGTTTGATTGATAACTTATTCTTGTGTGTTGATTAAGGTGGCCAACTTAGTTTGCATGCATGAATTTGATGCTAAAATATAAGGGAGTTTCACCTAATAGTTATGAACTTATATGTACAAGTAGTGGAGGTTGCTAGTCACAATTGCGTTAAGTAAATTCCTGGCAGGAGTATCATGCAGTTCATAGTTGCGAATGCCATGTCAATGTTTATGATTTTCACAACGCTTAATGATCTTTGATATATATCTCTATTATGCAGTTCATATAGGGAATTTGATAAGAATAATTTGGTTGCGTCGCTAAGCCCAATTCAATGAACTTAGGAAAATCTAATGGTTAATTAGTGTAGTTCACGGTTAACTTGGGGTATTGTCATTCATGGTTTATAGGAAGAATAACTGGAGATCGATTTGTATGCTTATGTGTCATGTGTGGAGAAAGACCTTCTAGCTAGCTTTTCACCCCCTGAATTTACCCTATTTCATATCCCTAAGTTTGTTTGTTAAAGTTCAAATTCGTCAAAACCAATCCCCCGTTTAATATTTTGAGTCTTTTTAGTTAATTTTCGTCCAAATTTCCCTTTAGTACCTGTTTTGAGTCAATTTAACTTAGTTTTATGTTTTTGAGTCCATTTAGTGTAGATTAGCATCCCTCCTAATCCCTGGCCTAGAACGATCCCTACTTACGCTTACTACAATTGTCATAAAGAGAGTTTAATTTGTGTATTAGTTTCTACCACATCAGAATCTAAGCAAAGGAGTTGAGCTATGTCAATTTAAAAATTAGAATTTAGTCAAAATTCTAAGTTTAATTTCATCGACCAAATAGAGGATAAGAGTCTCTCCTATTATGCTTCCTACGTGTAAGTTAAATTTTAACTAAAAATACTGAAAATTATCTTAGGAGCTGTCTAAAATTTCTAAAACAACCAAGTTCTTTAGTTTAGGAATTCAAGACTGGGAGAAAAAAAAAAGTTACACATAATGATTGGAGTCATAATGCGTACGAGCAACTAGGAATAAAGTTTCTATTTAAAACAATATTAAAATATTACTTATTAATGATGGAATACTACTACGAGCTTTTTACCCTGTCCTCCCTGTCCTCATATTGAGGAGTTATCCTAAAAGTTTTGCCATCGGTAGTATGATTGGATTAGATTTTTTAAGTCTCCCCAAATTTGAGTTTAAGAGCTCATTAGACGTGCAAATTTAATGGTAATCATCTATTTGAAATATAAGGAGTCATTAGGAGCTCCAAGAGGTTTTTTTTATTTATTTTTTTAATGAATCATCTATTTGAAATATATTTTGTAGATCACATAATATAGTGATTGATCGTTGGACTCTTTTTTTAAATCATTAAAAAAAAAATCTAACCATCAACCACCACATCATGTGGTCTACAAAATATGGTCTAAAAACATAGTCTCCCTAGCATTTTCCTTCTTGATTTTTAATTTAGGAATAAGATAGGGAGCTTGTTTGAAGTTAAATTTCTAAGTTTTCCTTAAATTTTTGATACAACGATATTTTATTCTAAGGGGTGAGGATATTCTACTCTAAGAGAAGGGGACATTGAGTTAGGCCACACAATAAGTCAGCCACTAACTAGGTATCGAACTCGACACAAATATAATAAGTCATCGCCACTTATGTGAGTCGAACCTGAGATCTTTCACTTACAAGTGAAGAGAAATGCCAGTAGACTGTAGTACTAGTTGGTAAATGCTCCTTAAATTTTAATTTAAAGTATTTTAATCTAAAGTATTTAGAGCTCATTATAGATGCTCTAAAGGAGCACTAAGGCCCCGTTTGATATTTTTTTTAATATCAGAAAACTGCTTCATTTTAAAGTTAAGCAATATAAAGTGTTTGGTAAAAATTAAATATTCTGCTTATTTTAATAGAATGACCTATAGACAACAACCTTTAAAAGCAGCTTGTAGGTTGTTTTTAAAAGTTGCTTTCATAAAAGTAGAGTTGATCCCTTAATAAATATTTTCAATTCTTGTAATACCTTTATTAGATTTTTAAAATGACATTGTTATCCTTACACAACTACGGCCATCACCACCACCACCACCACCACCACTACTACCACAATTGCCACCACTGGCACCACCACCATCGCTGCCACATACCTTACCACCATTGCTACCCTTACAACCCTAGTCACCACACTCCACTATTGGCACCACCACCATAACCCCACCATTGTCGTTGCCATCACCATCACCACCAGCGCCACCACCGTCGTCACTACCATCTACCGATGAAACTACCAACCTTACACCACCATCACAACCGGACCCACCACCATTGCTATCCTACCAAACACTTTTACACAACTTTTCATACTTACATCAATTTATAAAATAAAAAATGTCAAACACTCAATTGCTTTATGCTTTATTTTATAGTTGATTATTCTTATAATATTGTAAAAATATATATATTTTTTCTAAAATAACACAACAATTCCAAATTAACCCTAAACATGTAATAAAACATTCTTTTACTTCATTCTTGTAAGCCGAAACGATGGTGATTTTATTATGTTTAATTGAAGATTTGTAAAAAGTGTTCGAAGCCTTTTGTAAGATGTAGGCAAGGAGCATACGCGTTGGCTTAACCGCTGGTTTGCACCTTCTATCGGATTGGTTCAACAGCAGGCTTCACTTTGATTCCTTCGAAGGAATGTTTATGAGGCCTTTGTCGTTGGTGTGTTTGTCAGGTGTGCCACTATTGACATTCTGCCAATAGAAAGATGTATATTAGTTTTAGTATAAGTTAGTTTATAAATATATTAGGTACTTGCGCCACAAGTAATGTAACTTCCGTTCATCGGATTGGCGACTTAATTAGATTAGGTCTTGGTTAGGTTCTTTTTATTGCCTTGCTTATTAAGGACTTTTAATATCTCTCGATTGTTTATACCAGAGATTGCTTAAGATGGGATTTTGATATAAACTGGTTATAACAAAATGTTCCACACTCGCGCATACATAGGAAAGTAAAGACGATAATTAAAGACTGAAAGTAAAGACAGGGATTGAAATACTTGAAAGTAAAGACTTGTAAGTAAAGACGTTAAGTAAGAACTGGTATTGAAAGACTTTAAGTAAAAAGTTCAATAATATTACATGTAATGGTTATTTCAAATTGAATAAACACCCATCGGGTTGGTTTTAGTTCCATTGGGATGGTTTTCAAAGCTGGTTCCTTACAAGGGGAAATAATCAAAGACACCTTGGCCTAAGATTTCTAATCGATACTATCAAAACATGGATGATTTAATGGCAGAGCTTAATTCACTACTCCTCAGGGGAGTTAGGATGTATGATCCTAAGGTTCTGGTCTTTGAGTTCTCAAAGTCACAAGCTACACAAGTACTGTGAATGAGAAAGCAGCAGATAGAGACGAAGTCTGTATCTGGGAAAGGCTTTGAGGGATTTCCTCAGAAGTTTCTTTTTGAACTTAAGAGTTCTGTTTTTGGTTGTTTTGAGTGTCCTCATCTTCGAATCCTCCCCTTGTTTATATAGACCAGCAGGGAGCCCACGTCATAGCTGTACCTTCTCTCTACCACCGTCTTTGAAGACTCAGTGAGGTAAGGCTTAATCAGTAAGGCATGGGTAATATCCTTGATCAGCCTACTCCCACTGAGAAAAGGTTCTTTATTCATAGTCTGATTCCCTAAGGCAAGGGAAACTCAAGCTTTCATTATCTCACATTCTGAAAGGTCTTCCCTGCTTCAATCCTCGGTGGAGGAATGCTCACTGATCGGTGACGAACTGTCCAACGTATCCGACAGGCTTGAGGCTCTGCTAGTTGAAGTCAATCTCCTGAAGGCTAAACAATCAGACTTGGAAGATCTTTTGAGGATCAAGCTTGAAGCTTTATCTCCTCTTCAAGCTCAAACTCAAGAGATGACCGCACAACTAAAGGAGAAGAGGAGTGAGGCCAATAGACCAAGGCTACTGGAGGCTAGGGTTAGAGCAGAATTCGAGCAATGTAAACTTTTAGCTCACTCTTTAGATTTCAGATTTCCTTCTTTGTAGCTTGTTTCTAGGTTGTATGAACAATTCCTATCCTATAATAAAACAAGTTTATTTTTCTATCTAATATTGTCCAAACAAGGCTCCTAAAAACTCACTTTTTATTTTTACTAATCCGATGACTCCAAATAAATATCTCTAACATCCCAGAGAGTTGGGAAATACTTTTTCAAGAACTTCCCATTTATGGAATGTTGCTGTTGAACTCCTTCCATTGATCTTAACTTATATGCCCCATTCCCGATCACCTAATCAATCAAAAAAGGGCCTTCCCAAGTTGGACTCCATTTTCCAAATCCTCGGACTTGAGTTCCAAATGGAAGGATAGCCTTCCATACCAACTCATCGGATTGGAAAGCTTTCCCTTTCACCTTTTTGTTATACGCTCTAGCCATTGATTGCTTGCTTGCAAGAATTTTATTCAAGGGTTCGAGCCGGACCTTGTCCACATTTTTCACCTCCTGGCACATAGCTTGTAAGTACTCATCAGAGTGCAAACCATATTGGTTCTTAACTCTGAGAGACATCACATTAATTTCCATGGGAAGCACCGCATCCTGGCCATAAGTTAGGGCAAACGGTGTGGTCCCTGTACCAGACCTTTTAGAGGTCGTATAGGCCCACAAAGTGTCTCCCAACTTCTCATGCCATCTTCTAGGATTATCATCGGTCATCTTCTTGATGATGTTCACCAAGACCTTGTTACTGGCCTCAGCCTGGCCATTAGACTGCGGATAATATGGACTTGACTGTATCAACTTGATCTTGAATTCTTCTGCAAAGTCCATTGTTTCCTTAGATATAAAGGATGGTCCCCTATCAGTTACGATAGTTTCTAGTATCCCATATCTGTGCAAAATCTTGCTTCTTATGAACTTAATGACTTCTGCAGAAGTAATTTTCTTGACAGCCACGGCTTCTACCCATTTGGTGAAGTAATCTGTAGCTACAATGATGAACGTGTGTCCTTTAGAGGAAGGAGGATATATCTGTCCAATGAAATCCATGGCCCAACCCCTAAAGGGCCATGGCCTGACCACAGGATTCATCGGGATGGCTGGAACATGCTGAAGAGGGCCATGTTTCTGGCACTCTTCACATCTTTTGGCATACTCTTGGCAATCCTTTTCCATTCTTGGCGAAAAATAACCATATCTTGGTATTAGCCATCGCATTTTAATCCCAGCTTGATGAGCACCACAAATTCCTTCGTGCACCTCAGCCATTATCCTCATAGACTCAATAGTTCCCAAGTATCTTAGTAAAAACCCATTTGGTGTTTTTCTTACTAGATCTTTATCCCATATTGAATAATTCGATGCTTGAGTCCTTAGCTTCTTTTCTGTCTGTACTGATGGATGGTTGAGATAGTTCAGTAGTGGAACCCGCCAGTCTTCAACTTCCGGTTCTACTTGCATAACATCCATCTTGAATTCTTTATCAAATACAGAGGGAAGTGATCTCGTCTGGACTTCAACCCATTCACTGGCCTGGCCAAACTGAATCTGCACTCCAGATGCTATTTGGGCCATATCATTGGCAGCCAAATTCTCTTCTCTGCAGTAATACAATCTTCCTAGGTTTTTACCAAGTATCCGACAACACCCATGTAACTAGCCATTACTAAGTTTTTGCATTTATACTTCCCTGTAAGTTGATTGATGACTAGTTCTGAATCACCAAATATATCTACACTTGGTGCCCCCAATTCCATCAGTAATTCTAACCCGATGATGAGTGCTTCATACTCGGCTCGGTTATTAGTCAGGCAATCAAAGTCTAGATGGAATGGAAAATGATGATGTTCGTCCTTAGGACTAACCAGTACTACTCCTGCACTTGCTGCTTGCTGGTGCAGAAACCATCAAAGAACAATTTCCAAGGCGTAAGCCATAAACTGGCTATATTCTTGGAAATGTCGAAAGAACTATCCTTTCCTTACTTGGTTAGCAGACCCAATACTACTGACTCTGATATTTTAGGAGGCTGTTCTTTCAGCACTGTGGAATTGTTTGGATGAGACGCCAAAAAATCTGCAATAGCTTGTCTCTTAATAGCCTTTTGAGGCACATATCGGAAGCAGAATTCTGACAGAGCCAACATCCATTTTCCAATCCGACCATCCATCATTGGCTTGGATAACATGTATTTAACCACATCCGTATTAGCAATTATGTGGACTGTGTATGGCAACATGTAATGCCTGAGTTTGACTGTTGTAAAATATAGAGCTAAGCATAGTTTTTCTATCGGGGTGTATCTTGTTTCTACATCAGTCAAACTTCTGCTCAGATAATAGACAGTCTGCTCCCTACCTTCATCATTGTCTTGGGCTAGGAGACTACCTATTGATTCTTCATAAGTTGAAATATACAGCTTAAGAGGTTTTCCTTTCTTTGGTGGCATCAACAGAGGTGGTTTTGCCATATACTGTTTTATCTCATCAAAAGCTTTCTGGTGACCTAGTCCCCACTCAAAATTTTCTGTTTCTTTGAGCTTTAGCAGTGGGGATAGAGGTTTTAGTTTTCCGGCCAAATTTGCAATAAACCTCCTCAAGAAATTGATCTTTCCTAGCAACATTTGAAGTTCTTTCTTATTTCTTGGTGAAGGTGCTTCTATGATTGCCTTGGCCTTATTTTTGTCTACCTCTATACCTCTTTGATGTACTAAAAAACCTAAGAAATTGCCTGCCCTTACCCCAAAAGCACATTTCTTTGGGTTCATTTTTAGCCTATGCAACCTCATCCTTTCTAGTACTTGTCTTAAGTCTGCTAGGTGATCCATATCGGATTTGGATTTAACCACTACATCGTCAATATAGACTTTTAGGTTGTGGCTAATGAGGTCATGGAAGATGGCATTCATGGCCCTTTGATATGTAGCCCCTGCATTTTTTAAACCGAAGGACATGACTACATATTCAAAGGCTCCAATATGACCAGGACATCTGAAGGCTGTCTTATGTATATCCTCTTCAACCATTCTGATTTGGTTATAACCAGTATTCATGAAGGATAAAATTTTATGATTGGCTGCAGCATCAATAGACATGTCTGACATAGGCATCAGATAGAAATCCTTAGGAGTAGCATCATTAACATTTCTATAATCAATACAAACTCTTATTGCCTTGGTCAATACTTTTATTATAGGTACAATATTAGCCAGCCATTCTACATATTTGGCCGGTCTAATGAACCCTGCCTTCAAAAGTTTCTTTATTTCTTCTTGTACTTTTCCTTCAATTTCCTTAGACATTCTCTTGGGTGCCTGTTGAACTGGTTTATATCCTTCCTTGATTGGCATTCTATGTTCTACCAAGGCTGAATCCAACCCTGGCATCTCATCGTAATGCCATGCAAAGCAGTCTTTGAACTCTGTCAATAGCTTGATCAGTTCAATCTGATAGTCACAGGATAACAAGCCACTGATCCTGATTGGCCTGGGATCACATTCTGTCCCTAGCTCAATGGTTTCCAAGGAATCTTGAACCTCTGGCATTGGTCTATCTGGTTCACTTAAAACAAACTCTGGAATTTCAAAGCTTGGTTCTAACTCATTGGGCCAATCCATATCATAGGTGTATTCCGTTGTTTGCACCATCGTATCAACGGTTGATATGTCTAAGGCTTGAACAGTTTCTTCCTTGGTTCCCGAGGTACTGGCATGATTTTCAGCCATCTCCCTGGCTGAAATCTCTTTTAGTGCCTTTCTTTCTTTTTCATATTCTCCTAACCTCTGGATTAGTGATCGGATTGCCATCACTCTATCCTTTCCTTTGTCAGTTGTACTTATCATAAGGCTTGTAGGCTAGGAATCAAGAATGGTCCGTCCCATTCTTCCTGGGTCATCGATGTGCCTTCTGTTAGGAGCTTTTGGGCCGTCACCTGTGCAGGGCGGCTGTCTTTATTAGCTCATGTACATCAGAATGTCCCTACATATGGATTGTAGAAGTTTGCCTCCGATATGCTGGTTGTCGGAAAGATAGGTCGTGAATTGGCATGTACCAGCTCCCTTCTGACCCTTCTGAAGGTTCTTCCTGATAGATGGCAATCTGCTGGTGGAGAGTGGACGGTATGCATAAGGACTGATGTATCCAGTCCCTTCCCAGTAATGCACTGTAAACTGAGGTGCTTTCCACTACGAAGAATACCACCATAATCTTCTTTGATCTCAAGTCTACTTTTAGAGGTACAACACCATAGGTTTTGGTGATGCCCCCAGAGAAGTTGGACACAGAGCTTTCTGTCGGCATTAAATCTGCTTGGGATAAATGTAATTTGTTCAGCATCTTTACTGGCAAGACATTCATTGATGCTCTTCCGTCGATCATCACCCTTGAAAAGGGCACTCTTTCTAGATGAGCAGTCATGTAGATAGGCCTCATGTGCGCAGCCATTTTCTGGTTTGGCCTTGCAAAAATCATCCTTTCATAATGTATCCTCTAGGATTTGTTTATCACTTCTTCCGAAGATTGAGATTCAATTCTCACATCTTCCTGATGGCTTTCTGAGACAGTGATCAGGGATATGGAAGGATCACCTGAAATGTAATCTCCCTCAAGAGTCCCTTCTTGATCGGGTTCGGCATGAAAGAAAGATGACAGTACGTAAACCATGTTGATGTCAAAATTAGACTTTTCAACATTAGTTTCAAGCTTAAGCTCTTCTTTCTAATTTGCTTGACCTGTCTCAATGTCGGCAATCATCTTTTTTAGCCAGGACTCTGACTCTTCATCTTCAATAGCCTCCACGGAATCCTCCTCGTTGCTCTGGACGGGCAATAATACGTCTGGTTCGGAGCCATAATCAACCAGTTGTTCATTCTCAGTGGGAACCTAATCTATCTTGTCCACTGATCCGAACTGGATGTCACAATCCATTTTTTCCGGCAGAGAAGTCTCTTCTGTCTAGATTATTATTGCCTTCTTGGCGATCGGATTAACATTTTGACCATTACTTAGTCCTCTATGCTCGATCAGGTTGATTTTCTGTCCCTTGATAGGGACGTAAACTTGAGTCAATCAAGTCTTTTGGCCAACTTTCGAACTGTCAGCAGCCTTGCTTGTAGATGGTTCATTCATGTCAGTCTGAGCTCGCATGAATGCTCCATACTTCCTTTGGATTTTCCTCTTGGATGTTCTGGACAATTCCTCTTCAGCTCGTCTATTTCTGCCAACCCGATACCATTTCCCGTTTACTTCAACTAGCTTTTCTACCTTGCTCAGGGGTAGGGGTTTTCACAGCTTGTTTGGGAATCTTAACTTTTAAGACCTCCTCTGTGTGTGTCAGCCTCTCCTTTGCTGGTTTGGGAACCCATTTCTTGGATTCCGATGTTCCTACCAATCCTTTGGATTGTTGGGGGTCTTCTTTCTGAGCTTTCTTTCTGATACCCCCAATCCGATCGAATATACTACTCCTTGGTAGTGGCTCCCTGAGATTGTGAAGACCATAGTTCTTGACTAGACTCTTCATCGCCTGGAGTCTCAGTCCTTCTCTTCTTCTGACCAAGTCCTGGTCAATAACAGCCCCTGGAGCAAGTATCTGGAGTTCGCACTCGCACTTGCACTTACTGCACAATACGACTCCACCTTGTATGTAAGCCTTTGGTCTATCGGGTTGAGATTAAATTCTCACATCCCGATGACTGCTTGCAACTGCCTTTCTCTTGTTCAGGTCTAATGTTTCCTTCCTTTGGCCACTTCTTGGCCAGTTTAGGTTCACCCTGTTGATCGGGACCTTAGGGAAAGGCTCTGTGTTTATCACCATGTTGGCTTGGGGCTTTTCCAAGACCAACTTTCCCTTGTTTATCATCTCTTGGATCCAATCCCTGAACGCCACGCAATTGACGGTATTGTGATTCCAAGAGCAATGGGGCTTGCAGTATTTCTTTCCTTTAAGCTCCTCAGGCTTGGGCATCCTCTTCGAAGAGTCCAACCTGATACACCTATTCTTCACCAATTCATCAAAGATCTCCGATGATTTGGTAAGGTCAGAGGTGTAACTCTGGAACTTGGGGGGGTTTGTTGGGAATATAGCCTCCCGCTTCCATGGCAGCTCTCTAGTCTTTAATCGGTTTCACCAATCCTTTAATGACCGTCGGGGAGGTTGGTGGCAGCATCTCGACCATAGAAATCTCCAAATTCTCAAACACATCGCTGTTGTCATCGGGTTGCTCGATGAACTCGAAGTCTAGATGATTGATAGCCTGTTTGGATTTGAAGTAGGGCACCTTTGAGGAGTGCTGATGTTGAGACTTCTCTGCCAGCAACCTTTCATACTTGGTAGCAACCATCACGATCTCCTGGAGGTCATTAAACTTGGCGTCTCCGAACTTTTTCCGCAAAGAGATCTTCAGAGCCCTTTAAGCTATAACCACTGATTGGTCATTGCTCATAGGGAACTTGCATTTCATCTTGGTTCTTTTGAACCTCATTATGAAGTCCTTAGTTGTTTCATGCTCGAATTGCTTCACCTCCACCAAATCGTTGATGGTCACCTCAGGTTCTAACCTGTAGAATTGGTCGTGAAAGGCTGCTTCCATCTGCTCCTAGGATCTTATGGAGTTTGGGGCCAAATGGGAATACCAATGAGAAGCCATCCCCAACATAAAGTTGCCGAACAGTCTGAGTTTGTAGTTGAGGTTATCCTCAAACGCCACACATTGGTTGGAGTATTTCCTGATGTGCTCCAAGGACGATACCGATGAGTCTTCCCCATTGAAAGTGGGAAAGTTTGGTACTTTAAAATTCATCGAGAAAGGATTTTGCTCGTCAATGTAGGCAGGATACGGCTTCTGATACACCGGCCTTTGATTGATAGCCTCTTCTGGCCTTGCTCTCCCGAGGATTAGCTGGGATCTGCTGGATCAACTCGATGTTATCACCATCTTCTGGCAATAATATCTGATCGGGATCTGCTGGAGAGTGTTGGGGTGCCCCCTGACTGCCTTCAGAACTTTGTTCAAGGTCCACACCTCTCCAGGAGTTGGGGTTAAAGCCTATCCTCCCAGCCATATATGGCTTTTGGGGCGCTACTCTTTCCCAGCCTGCTCTTGTATTGATAACAGGTTTTCCTTTGTGTGCCAACTCCCTAGGGAACTTTTCAGGCTCCGTCTTCTTGGGAATATACTTCCCTGGTTTAGCCTTCGGAGCGCTGGTGGTGGCTCCCTCTGTGGTGTTGAGAAATAGGCTTTCTCCAATCACCAGGGAACTGCTTGGTGCCCCCAACCTCTCTTTTGATGAGGGATCGTGCGTCATCGGATTGGGGGTAACAAAGCCTTTGTTCTCTTCCTCCAATCTGCCCTTGAGAGGAGACTCAATCGAAAGGAAGAGTGGCTTGAACGAGTCCATTCCACCCAAGTTCAGTATAGGTTTTTCTGATGATCCTTTCATACCACTTAATTGGTTAGAAAGGAGTGAGAACCCCTGATCTATTTTATTCTGAACGTTATTGGAGGAGGTGCAGAGATTTCTGATGTCAGTTCTGTTATCTAGAGCAATTTTCTCTATGGATTTCATCATCTGTACCATGGTAGACTGCAATTCCTCGCTCCTGCCTGTCTTAGCCGGTTGGCTAGAAGCCTGGGTCTCAGGTGATGCATGACCCATGTTCGTCGGGATGGATGTAGATTCCTTTCCTGTCATTTTTAGAAGCCGAGATTGAGAAAATGTGGTTCTTGGTCTTTCCTTTTTATGCTTAGGCATAAACAGCTAGAAAGAAGTTATCCCACCGGGCGTGCCGAAAATATGTTCGAAGCCTTTTGTAAGATGTAGGCAAGGATCATACGCGTTGGCTTAACCGCAAACCAACAAGCTTCACTTTGATTCCTTTGAAGGAATGTTTATGAGGCCTTTGTCGTTGGTGTGTTTGTCAGGCGTGCCATTATTGACATTCTGCCAATAGAAAGATGTATATTAGTTTTAGTATAAGTTAGTTTATAAATATATTAGGTATTTGCGCAACAAGTAATGTAACTTCCGTTCATCGGATTGGCGACTTAATTAGATTAGGTCTTGGTTAGGTTCTTTTTATTGCCTTGCTTATTAAGAACTTTTAATATCTCTCGATTGTTTATATCAGAAATTGCTTAAGATGAGATTTTGATATAAACTGGTTATAACAAAATGTTCCACACTCGCGCATGCATAGGAAAGTAAAGATTATAATTAAAGACTGAAAGTAAAGACAGGGATTGAAATACTTGAAAGTAAAGACTTGTAAGTAAAGACGTTAAGTAAGAACTGGTATTAAAAGACTTTAAGTAAAAAGTTCAATAATATTACATGTAATGGTTATTTCAGATTGAATAAACACCCATCGGGAAGGTTTTCAAAGCTGGTTCCTTACAAGGGGAACTAATCAAAAGACACCTTGGCCTAAGATTTCTAATCGATACTATCAAAAAAGGGATGATTTGATGACAGAGCTTAATTCACGACTCCTCAGGGGAGTTAGGATGTATGATCCTAGGGTTCTGGTCTTTGAGTTCTCAAAGTCACAAGCTACACGAGTAGTGTGATTGGGAAAACAGCAGATAGAGACGAAGTCTGTATTTGGGAAAGGCTTTGAGGGATTTCCTCAGAGGTTTCTTTCTGAACTTAAGAGTTCTGTTTTTGGTTGTTTTGAGTGTCCTCATCTTCGAATCCTCCCCTTGTTTATATAGACCAGCAGGGAGCCCACGTCATAGCCGTCACTTCTCTCTGCCACCGTCTTTGAAGACTCAGTGAGGTAAGGCTTAATCAGTAAGGCATAGGTAATATCCCTGATCAGCCTACTCCCACTGAGAAAATGTTCTTTATTCATAGTGTGATTCCCTCCAAACTGTCTAATGCTTTGCATTAAATGCAGTTAGTGGAGGGCTATTCAGACTTCCCTCCTTTCTGTCCACTGGCCTGAGTTGAGCCATTTCTTTCTTAGGCCCAACCTATTTAAAAACAAGTTATGGCCCAATGAATATTTTTCAGTGTAAACAAAAAGATTCCATCTATATACATACATAGTTCCCCAATTTTACTAAATCTCGTAGTGCTATAGGTGTATGGAGGACACTGTCCTCGATCGCACTCAAGGAACAGAAATTTGGAAGTAACCCATCCAGGCCAATTATTAGGAGAATTGAAAGCACGCGCCGAGTGTTGGTACCACAGTCTCTAATCTTTTTGTTTATTATTTGTTTGTCGCAAACCTAAAGAGGGAAAGGAAGGACCACATTTCATTTACAGCGGTATCCTTCTTACGCGGCCTTGTAGACCACATTTTCAATTCCAGACTTGCAGTCACCAGTCACTCATTCGACGGCTTAGATCTTTTCTAGGAAGAAGCATCATAGCTTCCTCTTTCCCCACGTGTGTTAAATATAAAATCAAATCCCCTCCACCTATAAAATTCACTCACTGTCTCCCAAAACAATACCTTTGCTTTCAGCTTCGACGATCTCTCTCTCTCTCTCTCTCTCTCTCTCTCTCTACAGTCCGCCATGGACAACATTGGTGATGAGTACAAACTTTACTGGGAAACCAATATGTTCCTCCAAACCGAAGAGCTTGACAGGTATTCATTACAAAAAACCTTGAAGAATATTAGCGTTTTATGTCATTTTTTTTTTCTTCCTACGATTAAGGAGTACATGCTATCAATTGTTATGAATATGCTGCTTTTGACACCAATTTTTGGCCGTGGTCCATAGCAGTTGGGGTTTGGATGAGGCGTTTTCCGGGTATTACGATTCGAGCTCGCCGGACGGAGCAGCTTCCTCCATGGCCTCCAAGAATATTGTGTCTGAGAGGAATAGGAGGAAGAAGCTCAATGAAAGGCTGTTTGCACTTAGAGCAGTGGTCCCCAACATTAGCAAGGTTAACCATACAATATATTAAATTATTAATCTTAATTAATCATATACACTCTATCTCCTTAATTATTGCTTTGCTTGCATACCCAATTTTTATCATATACTAACAAAATAGTAGTTGATTAGTGTTATTTAAATTGCTTCCTCCCATTATAATATGACGATTAAATAACATTACCCTATACTTTATTTTATTTTTAAAGAAAATATTGTTCATGATTTGGGGTTTTTTTTATCTTTTTATTTTTATATATATTTTTTATAAATTTGGTTTTGTTGTTGGGTTTGGAGGACAGATGGACAAGGCTTCTATAATCAAAGACGCCATTGACTATATCCAAGAGCTGCATGAGCAAGAAAGAAGAATTCAAACAGAGATAGTTCAGCTTGAATCTGGAAATAAATCAAACAAAAATCTGGATTCTGATCTTGAACAAGACCTACCGGTCCTGTTGAGATCAAAGAAGAAAAAAATTGAGCAGTTCTACGAGTCTGGAGGATCAAGAACTTCCACCATCGAAATCCTCGAGGTAATTATTAATTAATTCAGTCCCTTGTCCAAACACAACCTAACAAAAAATCACTATCTACACTCCTCAAAAAAGCTTCCTCGTTGTGACAATGCCATTTGCACTTTATAAAAGAGTGAATGATACATATGTTAATTAATTAATTAGTGATGTAATATTATATTATATTATATGCAATCTATTAATTAATCATGTGTGACTTTGTGTTGCACTTTACAGCTTAGGGTTACATACATGGGTGAAAAGACGGTGGTGGTGAGCTTGACATGCAGTAAAAGAACGGACACAATGGTAAAATTGTGCGAGGTATTCGAATCTTTGAAGCTGAAAATCATTACGGCAAATATTACTGCTTTCTCCGGAAGGGTCTTGAAGACGGTTTTCGTTGAGGTAAATTACTTTTTGCTTACTACTTTTTAATTAATTTACTCTCTTAATTAGTCACTTGGAATTTGGTAATTTAAATCTTTAGCAAATTCAGTGTTGGGCACTTTGATTGGCCAACACTAGTGGCACTGTGGCAGCATGTGATTGGTGCGTACCCTTAAAATGGGGTATGTGCCAGCCTACAATAGAATTTGTTTCTATGTGATAGTGGCTCAACTGAATTTCTCAACTGTTTAAAAAGCTTTCGACCTTCCATGAATAAAATAAAAAAGATCTTTCGACCTTCCATCAAAAACAAGAAGAATCTTTCGAACCAAAAGAAAAATGTTTAACCCTAGAGAGATTTATAATTTTAACCATATTATTGGACTTATGAGATTAATTAGTATAATTAATTGTTTATTGACATATCATGCACCTGTCATATATACCGTGGTGAAATAATAATATATATATATATATATATTTTTTTTTTAATATATATGATATTATTTTCACCAAATTTTTGGAGAGTGGATAAGCCTCAGAGCGGGCTAGCAATAATAATTTGGTTCGAATTCGTCTTTGGTGAAAATCGAATTTAAGACCTCTCACTTACAAGTGAATAAAAATATCATTAGATCGTAGTACTAAGTGGCGAAACAATAATATTGTATCATGAGAATTACTCGTATACAAATAAAGCATTTATTTATTTATTTTTGATGAAAAAAAAATAAATGCATTGATACTTAAACCTCCGCTATATCATCACTTAAATAAAAAGTGTCATTTTAATCCAAATAATAGCAATGATAATAATAAAGAAAAAGGTAGAATTGAGGGTCCACCACAATCGATTTGTAAACCGATAGAGAGCACTTTGAATAAAGTGAGTGATCTCCATTATGTGATACGGCTACTTCGGGCAAATCCAGAGTGTGCGACTAAAACCAGTCGATGAACAAAAGTGAGGAACGACCCCATTTTGATTTTCCACTTTAACATGTCTTCCTTTTTTGCTCCAAGTTCATTTTTAATTTGGTAGTACCTCTGAAGACAAATTAAGTTTAGACAGCTTGTTTATTTTTCGGTCAACAAGTTTTTTCAATTTGAAACAATAGTATAGCTTTATTAAACTTAAGGAGGAGTATACTTAAAGATCTTCTGAATGATGTGAGAGGAGCTTCAGTCCAAACCACATATTATAACATGTTATAAATAGAGCAAATTAAACTAAACGATAAGCTACACCGTTATTGTGATGTGAAACATACGACTCTTTTTCCATTTTTACTCAATTTTTTTTTATTTTTCTTTTTTTATGCGTCTTTAAAATGTTCAAACCTACAATTTTTTACCATATTGTTGTGCTTTTATAACTAGGTCAGTTCACTCCATTCATTTCAAAACCATCAAAATTTCAAAATTAAATTAATTAATTATTCAATTTTCCTCGTGATATGAATTGTGAGGTGTAGGTGATACGTAACGGGGGGAAAACATTTTCTCATCCGATAAGATATTTCTCTTTTCTCGTATGATCCCCAAATCCAGGAAAGTGGGAAACTTGTATTGGAATGGCGGGGGTGATATGTATTGTGATGTCAAAGGGGTCAATAGATATGTTTTGGGTCAACGGTTACAAAGAGACATGTTTCCCATGTGGGTAAAGTTTCGAAGAAAATATTAGCAAACAAACAAAAATTGGATGGTTGGGAAAAAAAAAGTTTAAAAACCTCGTGCTTTGAGATATTATACAATAATGGTCCCCTATGGTCATCTTTTTAACTATTTTGTTCCTAGCTGTGGCCTCATACGATACAACTAACAAATCGCCTTTGATTGTGGCCTTTTACTAACGCACATAATATAAAGAAGAAACAAGAACGAAGCTGGTTTTTGTAAAATTCGTTATTAGGCATTAATTGTTGGTTCAATAGACGATTGTAAGATGATGCAAAACACTCATTTTAGCTGAAAAATGTAAATTTATATTTTCAGAAAAATCTTGAAATATAAATTAGAGACTTTTACATCTCAAATCTCTCTATTAAAAGATGCTCTGATAGGCGTGAAATCCAATCAACCGATAATTGCGAATGATTTGCATGCATGTACGCAAAGAACTTAAGAAAGTAAAATACCGAAATTTAAGACGCGGTCATATCAAAATCAGCCATTTGGGCTGCTAATTAACAAATTAAATGTCTTTTTCTCCCTTGTCTTTATTCATAAAAATGGAAAAACATTTGGGTGGTACGGACCATTTAATGGTTTCAGATTAATTTACGGTAGGCTTCAAATAAATCTTAAATTATTCAATGGTCGGACCATTGAATAGTACGTACCTCCCAAATTTGACCCATAAAATTGATATATATATATATATATATATGTTCTTTTTTAAATTCAACTTCATGAAGTGGTGGTTATTGACCAAACCAATCAAAACACGCTTCGAATAATTTATAATTTAAGTTTCTGGTTACGTCATCTTAAAGGTTTTCATTTTTTATTATATAAGTAAATAGTCACAGATTGCGCTTTACTGCAATGACGGAAAGCAATTATATCTATGTACTGTGGTGAAAGTTCGATCCCTACCAATCTCCCTCTTTCTTAAAAACTAACAGTTTAACCCACTAACGCTATCATTTGTAAAAAAAAAAAAAATTATATAAGTAAATAGTCATGGTTTGTCCATGACACATTAGGTTAGAACTTTCCCATGCATCTCATCGCATGCATCATCATATTATCTGGACAGTATTCGGAGTCGATGCTTCACATGTTAAAATAGTAAATCAAGTTTGAACATCTAATTCCGTTTATATATTACAAACGACATAATTATTCTGAATTTGTACGGCACTAGCTAGTTAATAGTAGTTAATTTTCAATTGATTTTGCAGGCAGACGAAGAAGAAAAAGATCATTTGAAGATAAAAATTGAAACAGCCATTGCAGCTTTGAATGATCCACAGAGCCCCATGAGCATATGATCACGATGAAGTTCCATTTTTCAAATCATCACTGCTATTTTAGGGTTTTATCTTTAATTTGTCGATCTTGTTTCTGATGGAAATGTCTTTTCTTTGCTGGGTTTTTTCCTCTGCGTTTTCCTTGATGAAGAAGAGCCTTCCTTTAAATATTTGGTCTTGTTTTTTAGCTTATGAGAAAAGTAGTTAACAAATGCATGTTAATAATTGCATCATGTTGTAGACTGCAGTAAAACATGTCTATGAATAATTGGTTACCTATAATGCTCGAGAAACCCCACTTTTGTCGGAATATTTAGAATTATTCAGATTATGGTGGGAGCTGGTTAACCAGTAGCAATGCCGGTGTGGGTGGAGCCAGCAAAACATGAAAGCTACAGCCATAACAAAAACAAACAAATAAAACATGAAAGGTAAAAAGAAAGCAAAGTGTTTCTCTATTTTTAATGAAACCCAATATTAAAATTTATTTAATGTTGTAGGAAAAGTTATTTAGAGAGTGGATAGGGACGGTAGAGAAAGAGATGTTGTACCCTAAGAATCACCGTTAAGCAAAACAATAACAAGGAACACAAAATACAAGTAACGGAAGCTTTCTTATTATTCGAAGAATCAGTTACAATATAATTCACACAAACAAATTGTTCTTCTGTATATCGAGTCTCTCTCTCAAACTACACACATTCTAAATGCCGAGCTCCATCTATTTATACTACTCCATCTATTTATACTAGATGGTTCAGCCACAAACCTAATACAATAACACAAACAACTCCTAGCCTAAGATAGAATCCAAAACCAAACTAGAGAACTTGCGTCCAAGTCTCTCACACATACCCAAATTCGAATTCCACTCCAGCTAGGATTACAAATTTGATTTCATACCAAACTCTAACAATCTCCACCTTGGTAGGAAATCCATACTAGTGACTCACATCTGCTTCCACTACTCCACCTTCTGCAAGTTTATTAAACTTGCCTCATATGCACCAAATCCAAACAATGCTTGAACTTTGGTGCACCAACAACCTTTGTTAACATATCAGCAGGATTAACTGCTATAGCAATCTTCTTGATACGTATTTCATCTTCAGCTACCACTTCCCTTACAAAATGATACCGCACATCAATGTGCTTGGTCCTAGCGTGATGTACCTGATATTTTGCCAAATAAATGGCACTTTGACTGTCACAATATACATCCAACTTGTGTTGATTAACACCCAAATGTTCTATCAACCCCAACGTCCAAATAGCCTCCTTGATAGCCTCGGCCAATGCCATATACTCAACTTCTGTGGTTGATAAAGCAATGGTTGACTGTAATATTGATCTCCAACATATCAGACCTCTCGCCATAGTGAATACGTATCCAGTAGTAGACCTCCTCTTGTCTAAATAACTAGCAAAATCAAAATCCACATATCCAATGCAAAACTTATCAATGCCCTCATTGCTGTTCTCGAAGCAAATTCCCGTTTCTCTTGTTCCATGCAAATATCTCAACATCCATTTAGCAGCTTCCCAATGCACTTTTCTAGGATTGTGCATAAATCTACTAACAATTCCAATTGCATACGCGATATCAAGGCGAGTACATACCATAGCATACATCAATCCCCCCACCAAATTGGAATACGAGACTCCTTTCGTTTTAGATTTCTCTTCTTCAATTTTAGGGCATAACATATAACTCAATTTGAAATGAGGAGCTAATAGTGTACTTACAGGTTTGGTCTCGGCATTGATTCCAAACTTGTGCAACAACTTTTTAATGTATTGCTTCTGTGACAAGTGTATTAACCCCTTCTTCCTATCTCTCGTGATTTCCATCCCCAAAATCTTCTTAGCTTCACCAAGATCTTTCATTTCAAATTCATTTTGCATTTGGAACTTGAGCTTGTCAATCTCAGTGATGTCACTAAAAGCTATAAGCATATCATCTACATAAATTAATAAATAGACAAATGTGCCTCCTCGCAATTTCTTGTGGTACACATAATGGTCGTAGTGACTTGTGTAATCTTGGCCCTTCATGAACTTGTCAAACTTCAAATACCACTGCCTGGGTGACAGTTTCAATCCATACAAAGATTTGTTGAGTTTGTAGACTAATCCTTCTTTTTCTTTCTCTTCATATCCTTCAGGTTGCCTGATATAAATTTCTTCAGACAAATCTCCATGTAAAAACTCCGTTTTCACATCCATCTGCACTGACTCAAGATCAAACTGTGCTACTAGTGCAAGCAAAATTCGAATGGAGGAGTGTTTCACCACAGGAGAAAATATTTCATTATAATCTATTCCTTCTTTCTGAGCATATCCCTTAGCCACAAGTCTAGCTTTAAATCTCACCAAACTTGCATCATCAACACCCTCCTTCTTTGCATATACCCACTTGCATCCAATAACTTTTCTCCCTTTAGGCAACTCTACCAAATCCCAGGTCTTATTCTTCTTGAGAGATAGCATCTCATCATTCATGGCCCTACGCCACTGATATTCTTCTTCACTGTTCACAACTTGAGTGAAGTTGGTAGGGATATCAACCTCAATACATGGCAATGCATATACCATGTATGGAACACAATTTCTCTTTTTTCTTTTCTCTTGGCAATGCAATCCTCTTGTGTTTGAACATCATCATCCACAGCTTCTTCATTATGAACTTCTTCTTGGTCAACAAAATTGTGTTCTTCATTCAGGTAATCACTCTCAGTCCTTAATTCTTCATATTCCTTTACTACTAGCTCCACCTTATGGACAACATCCCGATTTTCTTGGAGTTTCATATGAGATTCATTGAAAATCACATCCCTGCTCACAATTATTTTCTTGAGTTTTGTGTTCCACAACCTGAACCCCTTGACACCATTATTGAATCTAAAAAAAATAGCTTTCTTTGCCCTCGGATCCAGTTTGTTCTCTTTCACATGGTAGTAAGCATCGCACCCAAAAACCCTTAGTTTTTCATAGTCATGTGCAATCTTCCTTGACCATAGTTCCATTGGAGTTTTGCCGTTCAAGGCGGAGGAAGGTAGGCGGTTCAAAATGTGACACGCATAACTTAAAGCTTCTGCCCAGAATCTCTTATGCAGTTTTCATTGGGACAAAATGCACCTTACCTTCTCCAAAAGTGTGCGATTCAATCGGTCTGCAACTCTATTTTGTTGTGGAGTTTCTCTAATGCTAAAGTGCTTGGTAATACCCTCATTCTTGCAAAATTCGAAGAAGGGATCAGATGTATATTCCCCACCATTATCACTTCTTAGAAATTTTAATTTTTTTCCAGTTTTATTTTCAACCATATTCTTCCATTGCACAAAGGTATCCCGCACCTCATGTTTGTGTTTCATCATATAAACCCATGATCGTCGTGAGAAATCATCAATAAAGGACACAAACCACCTCTTACCTCCTATTGATTCATTCTTTGCTGGTCCCCAAACATCAGTGTGTTCATAGTCCAAAATCCTTCTGTTTGATGTACTACAGTGCCAAATTTCACCTTGGTTTGTTTTCCAAGGATACAACGCTCACAAAACTCCACCTTGTCGCTCTTGGCTCCTTTCAAAACACCTTGTCTAATCAGCCCTTGCATGGCCTTCTCCCTCACTTATCCGAGTCTCATATGCCACAAGGGAGACAAATCATCGCTATCAAGTTGTTCCACACTAACTTCCATAGCCATCCTATTATCTAGGGTTTTACCTTCTAACAAATAGAGCAAGCCAATTCTCAGTCTCTTCATAATTACTAATGCTCCTTTAGAAATTTTAAGCATATTATTATCGTTGTAGAAATGATAACCTTGTGATTCAAGAGTGCCTAGAGAGATCAAATTCTTTTTCAAGTTTGGGATATACCTAACATTTTGTAATTCTCGAACCACTCCATCATGGTGCTTGATTCTAATATTACCAATACCTTGTGTTGAACATGGGTTGTCATCTCCCATATACACTGTTCCCTTGATAGTTCTAAAACTCGAGAACCAATGTCTTTGGGATGTCATATGGTGTGTACACCCTGTGTCAAACACCCATTCATTCATGTAGTTTACACTATTGGCAGCTGTTAGGGCACAAACAAATTCATCATCGTTGACTTCAACAATATTTGCTTATGAGTCTTCTTTCTTTTTTCCTTTGTTTTGGCCTTGATTTTAGGACAATCCTTCTTTCAATACCCCTTCTCATGGCAGAACGCACACTCATCTTTGTCGAAGAGCCTCCTGTTACTCGAACCATCTCTTGTACGTGACTTGCAGTTCTTCCTCTTGGAAGATTTTCGTTCTTTGGACCTTCCTCTTACCATTAAAGCCTCAGAGTTATTTCTTTCTTATCTATCAAGATTTATGACTTCATGGTTCATCACAGCACTCGAAATCTCATCAAACTTGATTGTTTCTCTACCATAAATTTAGGTCGTAACAAAAGATTCATAGGATTCAGGCAAAAAGTTCATCAAGATTAGGGCTTTATCTTCATCTTTGATCATCTCATCTAAATTCAACAACTCAGCAATCAACTTGTTAAACTCTTCAAGGTCTTCCTTATACTGGAAACAATACAGCTTACTCTTAAGGTAGAGCCTGTTTTCAGCACTCTTCTTCAAATATTTGGACTCCAGTGTATTCCCTAATTCCTTTGCCGATGAAATATTTATCACACCATATTTTTGTGCCTTGCCTAGACACAAACGAATTGAGGAACATGCATGAGCATTCAGTCGTTGCCATTCCTCCATCTTCATTGACAAAGGCATATCTCCAAGAACAACAAGTAAACCTTGTTGTATCAGCACATCCTTAACCTCGCATTGCCACATAGCAAAGTTATTGGTCCCAACAAACTTCTTGATATCAAACCTAGCACTCTACACTGTGGATTTGGCTACTTGAGTACCCTCATCATCTCCGCTCTTGTCGGAATCTTCAGGCCTTACCATCATTTTGGTTTAACCATCGAACCTTGCTCTTGATACCACTAGTTGTACCCTATGAATCACAGTTAAACAAAACAATAACAAGGAACACAAAATACGAGCAACGAAAGCTTTCGTATTACTAGAAGAATCAGTTACAGAAGAACTCACACAAACAAATTGTTCTTATGTGTAATGAGTCTCTCTCTCAAACTACACACATTCTAAATGCCGAGCTCCATCTATACTAGATGGTTCAGCCACAAACCTAATACAATAAAACAAATAACTCCTAGCCTAAGATAGAATCCAAAACCAAACTGGAGAACTTGCGTCCAAGTCTCTTAGACATACCCAAATTCGAATTCTACTTCAGCTAGGATTACAAATTTGATTTCATACCAAACTCTAACAATCTCCACCTTGGTAGGAAATCCATACCAGTAACTCACATCTGCTTCCACTACTTTCTGATGTGTTTTTTTTCGCTTTACTTTGTGCCTCTATTTATATTAACTCATGATAGAGTTTTACTTACCTCTAATTCCTACTTCTAGTTTACATAATCATAGTCTTCATAAAATACGAATTGCAACATTTAACTATTTATTATATTTGACTTTCCCCCTTGAAATTCATTTCTCTCACCTCCAACCCGTCATATTTGTTTGCTATAACAAAAACTCATTGTCTAGGCCCCAACTAAGCAAGTTTCCTTAACTTGATTGATGACTCAGATTATTTGTAATTTCTCTTCCAAGAATATGTTGGAACAATATTAGAAAATATGAAAATAAAATAAACTCTAATAATAATAAGAATCATGAAATCACAACCAAATATAAACTACAACAACAGTTTGTAAACAATCAATGTAAATAACAGAGAAAGTAAGAAATACTGACAAACTTGGAGATTGAGGCTTGCACGAATGCAATATCCTAAAGATAGAATTTCGTCCCTACTCTTGTGCTTGTAGTTTAGTAGGCGTTCGTCTCCCAGGATTCAACAATCTATAATCCGAACTCGAAGCACCGCAATCTTCGGACTCTAGCGAACCTTATATATTCCATACTCTCAAGACACGACTTAGAATTTGACAAATGAAGAATGACTGAATGAGAGAAGCAGAGTGGGGAAACCAATAAAAATTAATCAACACAAACGGTTACAATTATTATTTTTCATTCACTATATAAAATTAAATATTATAATATAATAATTATATAATTATAATATATAATTTTCGACAATCCCCCACATGAATGAAAAATTAGGAAGAATTTGAGAGTATGGGCAGACAAAGAAATGCATCAGGAGAGGTGTCTTTTATACTTGAATCTTCTTTAGTGAATACTTATCGGATTTAGTGGTGACATAGTGTGTAGAGGAGACATTGAACTGTTCACCATGTATAGTAAATCAAGACAATAAGCAACACACATCTCTAATCCTGATATATTATGGTTCATACGGTTGTGTTCATTTTGGTCCTGAACAAATTCCAGATTCATGAGAGCTTTAGAGAATGTAGCCATCTCATTCCTATAGAAGCGACCCCACTTCGACTCTCACATAGGTGACCACTGATTAACAATAGTCTGCTCTATTCCTCTTATTTATAAAATATATGTGTCATTAAGTATAAATATACACCCTAAAACTTTTGCAAACAACACACTTTTTCCACCATAGGAATGAGGTATATTGTGTGTTAAATTCTTTGAATCATGCCCATCCAGTTCACCTATTGAACTTAGATCATGGGATCTTCAATCAACTAAGTTAGGTTTCCGCTTGACTAATTCATTAGTTATGTTGACTTTAACCTCATTCCCCTCGACGATCAACTTACTCTCTAATCAAACATTTAATAACTGGTACCAGTTAGGTTGGCTATATCTTATGGTGCACGCTTCCATATTACAAAATTACATTTCATGCGAGAATAGTTGTTTTTCCAATGTCAAAGTCCTCAAAATATATATTGGGACTTGATAAGTAATTTGTTAAAACCTTGGCTAGACTTAAGGTATTTGTAAGAAGGTCTATAACCTCTTCATACCTTAAAAGTCATTCATTGTAAGAGATATTGTTTATTATCTTTTTCTATTGGAATGAGTGAAATAGCAGCATAGGTTTAACTTGCTGCTGTGAGCTACTGCTGTGTGTGTTGTGTGTTGCGGTTGTGTGTGCAGCTGTTGCTGCATTTTCCTTCTCATCAAGCTACCTCCAACTTGTTGCAACTTCCTTAATTCTAGGACTCTTATTTTTCTTGTACCTTGTAATTAAATGTTTAGTCTGACTCATGGAGGTTTAAAGGCTGCTAAGGTTTATCCGGTGCTAGGGTTTATCTTGTGGCCTGGTTTATCCAGTGGCCTTTCTTCTCTCTCAAGCTCTCTTAAAGTAGCCTCACCTTGTAAACATTTTAAATATGAAATACAAATATCACAAGTTAAAATTCAACATGGTATCAGAGCAGTATCATCTTTGATCTGTCTTTGGTGTCACCTCTTACTTCAGCGTTTTCTGAGATGGATATCAATCCAAATCAAAAACTCAGTTCATCTTACTAAATGAATTCAACTACTTGGCCTGGTCAAGGGGGTCTCCTTGACTCTTGGCGGAAGATCGAAGCTTGGATACATTAATGGTAGCATTCAAGCACCAGAAATCTCATCACCCACCTATGAAGCTTGGTTGTGCAAGGATCAACTAGTTATGTCATGGCTACTTAACTCCATGGATAGCAAAATAGCTGAAATTTTTAGCTATTCTGAATCTTCTCTACACTTATGGACGAAAGTCAAGGAGATGTATGGTAACCAAAACAACTCAGCAAGAGTGTTTCAGCTCAAAAGAGATGCTGCGAATCTTCAACAAGGACATCAATCCTTTGTTCAATATCTTAGCAGTCTCACCACATTGTGGAATGAATTAGATGTCTATCGACCCATACTATTGATTCTTCTGTTCTTTTAAGGAGGGTTGAGGAAGACAAGATATTTCAACTTCTTGCAAATCTCAGCTCAGATTACGAGGACCTGCGCAACCACATCTTGATGAATCTCGAGTTGCCTTCTTTTTCAAGTGTATGCTCTACCATCCAACGAGAATAAGTAAGAAGAAAAGTGATGAACTCTGAAGCCAAGGTTAATACCTCTGAATCAAGAGCTTTTGTGTCAAATCACAAACTTGAATAACGAAGTTATGAAGAGAAAAAAATTGACCTGAAGTGCAGCCACTGCTATGGCAAAGGACATTTGATAGAAAGATGCTGGATTTTACATCCAGAACTAAAACCGAAGTTTTCCAAAGATTTCAAAGGGTCTGAGAAGAAACCCTACATTCTAAGGGCTCATCATGCTGTTGCAACAACCAACTTAACCTCTTCTGTGTTTGAAGGATTACAGAAATTTACGTCCAATCCAACAGCACTGATCAATGAATTTGCAATGTACCTTCAGGAGAAGAGATCGAGGGGTGACAAGGAATATACCATGGATGCTAAACCTGAGAAGTCTACTGCTCTTCTTGGAAAATTCGCAGGTTTTCTGGCAGAAACAGATACTGTGCCACAAAAGGATATCCCAGGTATTTTGAATGCTTTTTCAACTGCTCTTAACATTAGTTATGTGCATCATTATTGGATAATAGACTCCAGGGCTATTGATCATATGACAATTCAAGTATCACATTTACATGATTTTAAACGTTTGTCCAAACCTTCTCAAGTTTCAGTATCTAATGGCACGGGTGCCTCAGTTTTTAAAAAAGGAAAAATAAATTTGTTGTCTAGTCAAGTTGAGTCCACAACTCTTTACGCCCCTTCTTTTCCATTTCAACTTTTATCACTGGGAAAAATCACAAATTCACTGAATTGTCTTGTCATTTTCTCTCCTACAAATGTCGTTTTTTAGGATCTTGTTACGAAGAGGATGATTGGTGAGGGGTTCTACTTAAATGGACTTTATTATCTCTCAAAGGAGTCCCAAATTCGAAAAGGTCTTCAAGTTAGTTCTAATCTAGATCAAGAACATCAACTTTGGCACCAACGTTTGGCTCATCCCTCAGATTTTGTGTTGTCTATTTTGTTTCCAAAAATATGTAAAACAGACATGAAGTGTGATACATGTCAGTTGTCCAAGTTCTCTAGACTACCCTTCAATTCCTCCTCGTCTAGAGCTAGTAAGTTGTTTGAAGTTGTACACTCAGATATTTGGGGTCCAACTCTTGAGTCGTTTGATGGCTATAAGTATTTTGTAACTTTTGTGGATGATTTTTCACGAATCACTTGGGTGTATCCGTTGAAACTTAAGAGTGAACTCATGAATGCATTTCAAGATTTTCATAAGCTTGTCACTGCACAATTTTCTTCACAAATTAAAACTTTAAGATCTGACAATGGCATGGAGTATATGTCCAATAATATGTCAAACTATTTGAGCATTCATGGCATTGTGCATCAGACAAGCTGTGTGGGAATAGCCCAACAAAACGGGGTAGCTGAAAGAAAAAACTAAGATCTGCTTGAGAAAATTAGGGCACTTATGCTTCAAATGAATGTGCCTAAGAAATTCTAGTCTCAAGGATTACTCCTTGCCACATATTTAATCAATCAACTGCCAAGTAGGGTTTTAGATTCAAAATCATCTTTTGAAGTTCTAAAAGGTTGAAAACTTGATTTGAGTCATCTACGAGTTTTTGGATGCACCTGTTTTGTTCATATACAAGCTTCTCATCGAGATAAGCTTGATCTAAGGGCTGTCAAATGCTTGTTTCTTGGATACTCTTCCACCTAGAAAGGGTATAAGTGTTACAACCCCACCACCAAGAGACTTGTAGTCTCAAGAGATGTTCGTTTTAACGAGGATATTGCTTTCTTCAACAAAGCTTCGAAGGTTTTTGGTCAGAGGGAGCAGCTACTTGAGCACATTCCAATGCCTACTTCAAGCACAAGTCTTGAGTGTTCACCTACCAGTGACCAAGAAACCACAACACTCACACCCACTGATGTGTCAAGTCCAAGTCAATCTGAGTCACCTGAGCAATCTGCACATGCACATGATGATGATCATCAACCTGGGCAATCGTCTCCTCTTCCAGTTCGTAGAAATCTTCCTCGTGATTGTCATCCACCACAACGGTTATTGGATTATGAGACATATCATACTCGTTATCCGGTGACTTCATGCCTTCATTATCAAAATTTTTCCACTGCTCATTCTGCATATCTTTGTGAAATCTCCAAGGTTCATGAACCAAATTCTTTTCAGGAGGCAAATGAAAAGGCTGTGTGGAAGACAGCCATGGAGGAGGAATTAAAAGCATTACATGACAATCACACTTGGAGTGTAGTCAAGCTACCTCATGGCAAGAAGGCAGTAGGGAGTCGTTGGATATATAAAACAAAATTCAAGTATGATGGCTCTATTGAAAGACATAAAGCTCAATTAGTGGCTCGTGGCTTCACTTAGACCTTTGGTGTGGATTATAAGGAGACCTTTGCTCCTGTGGCCAAGATGAATACAGTCAGAGTGTTGTTGTCTGTTGCAGTCAATCATGCATGGACATTATACCAAATGGATGTAAAAAATGCTTTTTTACATGGTGAACTTGAAGAAGAAGTGTATACGAGGTTACCCCTTGGCCATCCATAAGCATGTGACTCTTCCTTGGTATGTAGACTTCATAAATCTATCTATGGTTTGAAGCAATCCCCCAGAGCTTGGTATGCAAAATTGAGCTAAATTCTTGAAGAAGTTGGGTTCAAACGAAGCAACACAGACTCATCTTTATTTGTTCGATCTGGTTTGAGTGGAACTCTTGTCGTCCTCATCTATGTGGATGATCTTATTATCACAGGGAATAATGCTGATGAAATTTGTTCTCTTAAACAATCCCTGCATTGACGTTTTGCAATCAAAGACCTTGGGACACTCAAATATTTCCTTGGTATTGAGATAGCCTCTTCCCGCAAGGGTTTGTTTTTGAATCAAAGAAAATATGTTCTTGACCTGCTGCAAGAGGCAGAAATGCTCGACTGCAAACCTGCTCGTACTCCCCTGGACACCAAGCAAAAGTTGGATATGCAAGGAGAACCTTTCAACAATGTCACTTACTATCAAAGGTTAGTTGGCAAGCTTATTTATCTCAGCATAACAAGGCCTGACATCACCTTTGCAGTTAGTCTTGTGAGCCAATTCATGCATGCTCCAACTACAATACATCTTCATGTTGTCAAACGTATTTTGAGATATCTAAAAGGTTCCATTGGTAGAGGGATTGTGATGAAAAACAATTCTCATACCCAAATTCTTGGTTACACTGATGTTGATTGGGCTGGCAATTCTCTTGATTGCAAGTCTACTACTGGTTTCTGTACTTTCGTTGGGGGGAATTTGGTTACTTGGAAAAGCAAAAAACAAAATGTGGTGGCTTGTTCAAGTGCCGAGGTTGAATATCGAGCCATGGCGTCCACTGCGTGTGAACTTATTTGGCTCAAAGGTCTGCTATTTGATTTGGGGTTTCTTATTTCTCAACCCATGACACTCGTGTGTGATAATCAAGCAGCCATGCACATCGCTTCTAACCCAGTTTTCCATGAATGTACAAAACATATTGAAGTTGACTGTCATTACGTTCGATCACAAGTTCAATCTCAAGTGATTCAAACTCAGTATGCTCGGAGTCAAGATCAGCTAGCTGACTTATTCACAAAGTCTTTACCTCTTGCTCATCTTCAACGTCTATTAATCAAGCTTGGATCACTTAATCCACTTGATCCAGCTTGAGGGGGAGTATTGGAATGAGTGAAATAACAGCATAGGTTTAACTTGCTGCGGTGAGCTACTGTTGTGTGTGTTGTGTGCTGCGGTTGTGTGTGCAGTTGTTGCTGCATTTTCCTTCTCATCAAGCTACCTCCAAGTTGCTGCAACTTCCTTAATTCTAGGACTCTTGTTTTTCTTGTAACTTGTAATTAAATATTTAGTCTGACTCATGGAGGTTTAAAGGTTGCTGAAGTTTATCTAGTGCTAGGGTTTATCCGGTGGCGTTTCTTCTCTCTCGAGATCTCTTTAAGTAGCCTCACCTTGTAAACATTTTAATTATGAAATACAAATATCACAAGTTAAAATTCAACACTTTCAACATCCAAATTACTCATCCAATTTATATACATGTGTTTAGACCGTGTTCAACTAAACATGTATAACTGTATATGCTTCCTCTGTAGCCTTATTGTAGGCATGAATAAATTCCACTATTAATTACTTATGTCATTGCATATACATCCACCCATGTCCTTTGACATTAAATTGTCAAAAATTCAATTAGTTAGCATCATTGAATTCATCCAGTACATGTAGACCTTTAAGTACATTAGTATTATGACTAACACAACCCTATGGCCATGCCCATTTTTATGTCATCATGTCTAATACAATTCTATCAAATACCCCCACATTTTTAGTGTCTAGTCTTTTCCTTTTCCAAAGACCCCCACACTTTCAAGATGATGGTAATTTTTTCTGTAACTAACGTAGGTCTTGGCAAAACTCACTATGTGGGCTGCCATTACTTCTTTCTTCATAAGTCAGTGCTGCATATTTAACTGGTACTCTTCTCATACCATTATCTATGCATCACATTTATATGAACACCAAACTCAAATGTCAAAGAAACCCAGTTCTTTCTCATCACTATTAAAAGTCAATAACTGATATGGGCATCTGCCATATAATCACAAAGTCAAATAAATGATTTCCCAGTGGCATCGTATTACCACTGTAAAACCTTTCACTGTCAAACACAGCAGCACTTCAAATGACATTGCTTTTCTTTAAATCTCATCACTATTCAAGTGGTTTGTCCTTCACATATCCATGCATGAATCTACATGCTATGTATCATTGGGTTCATCTCAAGAAATGATCGATGACCTTATTTAGGTGCCAAACTTGATCTATTCGAAACCCAGCTGCCGTTGTAATTGTACAGTACAACGTGCTTGAAAGATTCAAATTGGAATCGAAAGTCATCATGCATGATATAACTGCTTCATTATGATTCCCTTATTTTGCACCGCACCGTTTCAGAAAACTTGGAGAGTTTTGCCTATTGTTTGGCATCTGTATGTTATTTGAACAGATAAATCCATTCAAATAGAAAACCATGTCTGGTTTCAGCCCACCATGAACCACAACAATCGAAACTGATTATGTAGGTTAAAAGCACCGAATACCTTTTTTTTTTAATAAAGAGATGCAAAGTCTCTCTCACCAGTTCATGAAAGTATGAAACCCACAGTAATATATAATCATTGACTATGCTGCAATTAAATCAGGGCATGTATCTAAATTTCCATGTCTATCTAAACATGTTTAAATCCATAAATATCCAAAGGAAGATCTGCGCAACGTCAGTAAGCAAAGCATCGATATAGATAAATAGCATGGCAAAAGGTTTTCCACTGTATCAGAAGGAAACCGTTTAGTAACCAAAATGCCTTGTACATAAAAAATAATTAACATTAAGTAACCGCAAAACATACAATTGACAAACCCAATTTCATACTCATAAATTCTCATAAACAAATTAGGGTTTAGGTTATTATATTATGTTATTCTCGTAACTCTTTGATGTTTTGTATACTTAATATACAACATATAGCCTGCCGACTAGACCGATCAAAACCAATGACAATTCTCTGCATATTAGAGAAACGCTTCTTTATTCCAAATGATGGCTAGACTTATTCAACATCTTATGATGTCAGTTTTTCTACTTTACGAGAATTTCTCACATCCATATTTTCTAATTGTCCCACGAAGAAAAAATTATGTCTTTAGATTGTTGTAACAATATCAGAAAATATGAAAATAAAATAAACTCTAATGATAATAAGAATCATGAAATCACAACCAAATATAAACTACAACAACAGTGTGTAAACAATCAACGTAAATAACAGAGAAAGTAAGAAATATTGACAAACTTGGAGATTGAGGCTTGCACGAATGCAATGTCCTAAAGACAGAATTTCGCCCCTACTCTTGTGCTTGTAGTTTAGTAGGTGTTCGTCTCCTAGGATTCAACAATCTATAATCCGAAGTCGAAGCACCGCAATCTTCGGACTCTAGCGAACCTTATATATTCCATACTCTCAAGACACGACTCGGAATTTGACAAACAAAGAATGACTGAATGAGAGAAGCAGAGTGGGGAAACCCTATTTCTCAAGAGTAAATTAACTCTAATTTTTCTACATCTAAAATGACAATGGTATTTGGTTTATATAAGACCCAAATACTGCTTCACAAACAGGGGACTGGCTATAGTGCTCGCAAGCATTGAATGCTCACACCGATCTCACCCTCCTTCTCCCCCTCTCTCCTCCCTCCTCCCTTCTTTTAATGGTGAGATCGGTGTGAGCATTCAATGCTTGCGAGCACTGTAGCCTATTCTCACAAACAGATATATATTTACATCTATAAGCGAACCCCACTTACGAAAGGATTGAAAAGGTACAAACAGTTTTACACAAACTGTAATGCTTCTTTGTAAAAAGATGGCACCAATAAAAATTAATCAACACAAACGGTTACAATTATTATTTTTCATTCACTATCTAAAATTAAACATTATAATATATAATTTTCAACAGAATACCCCCATTATATTTTAACTTGACTTTAGGATGAAATTTTGGGAAATTGAATGTTATTTTGTCTATACTTTGTTAGGCTTTTTCAAATGGTTCTCTCACATTATTTAAATGGTTTACAATCTGTCGTTCTTTCAATTGCTGGAGCTCTACCAGATTGGCTTTTCATTGTTTTGAGTTCTATATTAGACCCCTTTTCAAGTTTTGATTCGTTATGTTCTCATTTTTTTATAAGTTACTCGGCTTGCTTCAATACTTTTTGTTATTTCTTGTTATTTTGACGATTTATACTAGTGTTCTATAAAATAGGAAGAACATATACATTAATTTGTTTATCAAATATATGAAAAAATAATTTACCTCACTTATATGTTTTGTCGTGTGCGAGAATACATTTCATTTTGTGTTTCAATTTTGCACTTATTTTTATTCTTTTCACATAAATATAATGTACCTACATTATTTTTCTATGAATTAGTTTACCTATGTTAATTATTTTATTTACCTGTTCTATTTTTCTATGAACAATGCACTTATTTTTATTTTTACTATTTGTGTTTTGAATTACATATGAATAATTGTAAAAATAATTTACCTACATTATTTTTCTATGAATAATGCACTATTTGTTGTGGCTTATTTTATTGAGGCGTGCGGCAAAGAGAAAACGTAGAGAAAGAGATAAGGGCTTGAGGAATTGTATTACATATTCATCATGCCTAGTGCCTTTATTTATAGTGAAATAAGTACAATCATAGTAGGAGAATGACTTTAGGATGATGAGAATATTCCAATCCATATCTACTTCGGATTTACACAATCACATTTATCACATGTCAATATTATCTACAACACTCCCCCTTGAGTGTGCAAATACTCAAGTACATATCGCATGAGATCTTCAAGATGGTGTAGAGATAGTTGATGAAGTTGTCTCGTAGGCACGATAGAGTACACGCGAGTCTCATATAGCGATTTGCACATAAGAGTAAGTCTCACAAAAACCTGGCTATGGTAAAACCCAAGGTGGGACAAAATCCATAGTCTAAGGAGAAAAAGTAAGTTAATGTAATGTCGATACTTAACATCTTCAAGACATAAGTAGTAAGAAAACACACAAGGGTATGACCATCCATAATGGGTGCCTCGTTAAAACCTAGTCAGGCAACAAAAAATCAATGGGAAAAAATGATCCTGATCATAGGGAAAAAGAGTACATTAAGGTCAAGTGAGTATACTTCAGGATACTCCCCCTGAGTTCGACAAAACTCTTCCTGAGAACTACAAGTGTTGCAAATGAGAAAACTTGCGCATACCAAATCCTCAAACAAGCTTCTTCGACAGTGATTTAGTGAAGAAGTTGGCAAGGTTGTCTTTGGATCGGATTTGCTTGACTTCATTCTTCTGATGCTCATGCTGATGTGATGTAGACGCAATATGCTTGGATTTGACTTCTTAGAAGTATCCTGTTATGGTCTAATCGATACATGCGGTGTTGTCTTCATAGATCGTCGTTGGGACTCAACGAAAGATGAAGAATTACTGGTGCTTCGAATATGCTCCCATGTACACGGGTGGCTTCGTGTATGGCGATGAGCTCCAAGACGTCCCAACTAAGGTCTATTTGGTTGACCTCCAAAATATTACGGTGTCTCCAACGGTAAAGACATAACCCGTTTGAGAACGTGCCTTGTGCGGATTAGACAGATAGTCTGTGTTAGCATATCCCACAAGGTAGGCATCATTCAAATAACCAAGGGGTTGTGGTTAATTCTGAGATGCTTAAGGATAGAATAAGCCCAACTCTGTGGTAACGGAAAAACATCTTTAACACCTATCTGGTGGTAGCGTGTAGGCACAGTGTTGTATCTTACCAAAAGATTAACAACGAAGGAGATGTCATGCGCAATGCAATGGGCTAAGTACAATAAAGTGCTAATTGAACTTAGATATAGAACCTCAGGTTTCACAAGCTTTTTAAGGGTCTCATTTGCATCTAGCATATGAACAGTCATGGGTGTACTCAAAGGCAACATATTCTGGGTGTAGTTCAACTAGTGGACCAGAATACCATCTTAACTTTGCTCAAAACTTCAGGTGGAGACGGAAACGAGTTTTCCCAAGATATTTCATCTCAAATTCCGACTTCAGGTGCGAGGCAGGTTTCTCAAGCTCTTCCAGAGTCTAAGTGAGATTTATGTCATCGACATAGACTGCAACTCTAGCAAATTCGGTTTTGTACACGCAGAGGCATAGTTTATTCACATATCTCTAACTATCAAATATTCACTTAGACGGGTATACCACATCCGCCCAGATTCATCCAATCCATAAAGTCAACGCCTCAATTCAATAAAGAGGGTGTTATGTGGTCTGGAACTATTTGAATCAGTTTATGAAAGTCCTTCAGAAACTTCCATGTAGATTTATGTATCATGATCCCTATAGATACGTTACAACCACGTTCATCAGGTACATATTTAGTTTTCGAAAACTACCAAACTGATAAGGTAGCAGAACGTTATGACGTCCATTACGGGGGAATAAGTCTCATCGTAATCAATCCCAGGACATTGAGAGAAGCCTTGCGCCACAAGGCATGTCTCATATTGCACTATCTCATTCTTCTCATTACACTTTCTTATGAAAACCCACTTGTAGGTAACGAGCTTTTCATGTGGAGGTGTAGGAACTACATGCCCATTACGGGGGAATAAGTTCGACCTGGATTGCTTGTTTCCAGTTTGACCAATCGGTTCTACGTCGACATTCATCAACGGGACGCAGTTTGACCAATCGCTTTTCACTATTTCGGGTTGCTTCTATATACGTGAATATCATCGATGATAATCTCATTCCAATTCCATAACTCATCCATGCATGCATAATGGACCAAGAACATCAAGTCTCGGGATAATCTGGATTAATTTCATGAGGTGGAATGGTTGAGATAGCGATCGAGGATGGGATTCAATTATGCCATGTTTCTCCACTTCTAGGGAGGTGAATCCTTCGAACCAAGTGATCTGTTGCGCTTCAGGCCGAGAACAAATTGATTGGCTAGCCACCGGCGTACCTGGCTGTCCAATAAGGGCGACCAACCATCCTTTAGGGGCGGCACACCCTTTGAGGATTTTTAACTCGTAACGTCTATCCTTCTAGGCCTGTTTGTAGCTGGTATATGTGATCTTGTCACTTTACCTAGATCAGAGAAAGTGTTTGGAACAACACTCTAGAATCTAGAATACGAGGATCGAGATGAGACATAGTGGGGACGTCCACAATAATTCGGGCCGTTCTTCAGGAAATGTTGACGTTCTAATCTCCTCCTAACGGTGGGAAGACTGTCTCATCGAAGTGACAATCCACAAACTGGCGGTAAAGAGATCGCGTGCAAGGGCTCTAAAGAGCTAGTTCGAAGGAGAATCATAATCGACAAAGATTCACATCCTTCATTGAAAACCTATATTGGTACATTGCGGCGGTGCAATATGGCATAAAGTGCATACCCAAAACGCGCAAATACGAAACATCAGGTTCGTACCCAGTAACCAACTGTGACGCTAAAAAGTATCGGGTAGCAATGGGCCTCAGACGAACCAACATGGATGCATACAAGATTGCATAGCCCTAGGCAGAATCCGAAAGCTTGGTGCATTCACCAAGGTCTGGGCGATCAATTGATAATGCGCTTTATGATCGCTTCTGTGATGCTGTTTGGGGGTTGAACATAGGGAATTCAATGTTCATTTTCAAACCCAAAAGACATGCAATACTTATTGAAAACTCTTCGATATAAACTCTCCGACATTATCCAGTCTTCTAGACTTTATGGGATAATTAGGGTGGTGAGCCCTTAAGTTAAAATTGGCCAGGAGTTTAGCAACAATGTGTGTGTGGACAAATATGTGACCATTGTGTCAATAAATCAACTAAAAACCATATTTACATGATCTACATTTTGGTTGGATTAGTCCACATTATTTCCTTGAATCCACTTTAAAAAGAGCGTTATGTAGTAGCTTTACTAGGGATGATATAAAAATACAATTTCCCAATGAGTAGGCTTGGCAAAGTCTGTTTGTAGGCATAAAATCCTGACTCCAGGTAAGGTGATGCGTTGTGTAACACGTTGCATCATGTTTCGACCTAAATGTCCCAAACAGTCGTGCCAAAGCATGTAAACTGCTCGAATCAACTGGCTCCAGACCGGCCTATATGTGGCATGTCCTAGCTGTGAGGCAGCTCATTGGCCCCGAAACATAGCTTCAGGTTTCATATTATGGAGGTGATGTAAAGATACTTCACTCTATTTTCTACAATGGTTTTCATGATCATTGTTCTCTCGAACATCCTTAAAACTTAATGACGCTCTTCAAGAACAGGGAATATAAGGCCCTTTAATGGTAATTCAGTACCATTAATACAACGAGGAGCGGTGACAATGGCCTCAATCAAGTTAGATAGACCTGAATTTGTTGCTAGAGGGGTGATTTAGGTATGAAGTTAGTGTGCATAGTAGCACATTCATCCAGACAACTAACTTCCCCACATTTATACCTTCTCACATGTTAATTGAATTCGGTCACATGTATAAGAAACATGATTCAATTAACTCATATTCGAGGACAGTATCCATAATAATATCCATAACTAAAACAAACACCAAACTTGAATCCGAGAACATAGAAAATTTTTCACAAAGTAAACCAAATAGGATAGGCGGTTCAACCAACATGGCCTTCCGTGTCAAAATTCTGCTTTTCCAGATGTGTTAGGTGAAGTAAAATTAGTCTCACAGATTGACTACGGGGCCAGTACTTCTCAACAACATTGGTAGGGGCACAAATAAGTGCATAACCAATGATCTATTCCATCGAAACGGAAGTAGATTTTGCACTGTTGAGGTTCGGGAATACTGTCTGTTATTCTTGAAGTTTTGGGTCTTAGTTGCCAAGGGACCACGTGTTTGGTCGTGATGCCACCCCCTTGGTAGACCCTGATTCTACCACTATTGAATACTCTCCAGCCGAAGATGGATGAGCAGATTCGATAGGTGTCTGTCGAAGCAGAGCCTTGTGTTCGGTACACCTCTGCCAAAGCAGAGCGTGACCTTCGGTACATCCCTGCCGAAGCAGGGCATGCCATTCGGTAGAATCTAGCCGAAACTGGGCCTATACCGTTTGGTAAACTCCAGCCGAAGCAAGGCATGCCATTCGGTGGGCTCCAGTCAAAGCTGGGTCTATACTGTTTAGTATCTCCTAGCTGAATCACTGGGGTGCCGCTTTCACTGTTGTGCTTTCAGTGAGCAATGTGGTAGTAATTAGAACCGAGAATTTAGTGAACTTCTGCTCTTTACAGTGCTTCTTCAGGAGCATTTTAGAAGCATAGAAGGACAAGAAAATCTTCTCCAGTCAAAATTCAATCAGATTCTGTAAAATTTAGAATTGTACCTATTCACGGATCGGTTTCAATCATGTCTTGCGTCAAGCAAGATATGTCTTGCTTCGGGCAAGATCATCTTTTCGTGATTAGAAGGGTCTGTAGAGCGCGTCAAAGAGCCATGAAATCCTCGTCATCAAGGTACTTCCATTTACAATGCTTCAGGCATAAGTCTTCGAATGAAAACCTGACGGAGGCTTATTTAGCTCAATCCACGCAATTGTTGGCTTCAATATTTCTCAGCTTCTTGGTAGTCAAGTGGAGCTTCACAACTCGTGCCCACATAAAGTAGTTTCTGCCAGAAACTTCTATGTCAGAAAAATCGAATTTGTTACAGTTCGAAAAACCACTGGATTAAGGAAACAAGATTGTTGTTGGTGCTTATGGGAAATAAATTCTCCATAATCATAAAAGTTAGAACATTTGGGTTCTAAGACATGGTTTGGTTTAGTGGATTAATCATGGAGAACTTTGGGTCTCTACATGAGTGATGAGTTTTAGGAAACATAAAAAAATGTTTCTATGGCACTTTGTCGAAACTTCGGGTTCGAATTAAAAAAACATGAACTTTAAGTTTGTGGGTACTGCAAGCAAACGCAAGATACAAGTACAAATACACATATATATATATATATTATTGTATATAATATATATATATATATATATATATATATATAGCATACCAGGTGTGAAAATCACTGCTCAAATAATTTGGGTGGAACGCGTTTGGAGCTGCAGGCCCAAATAAAAGAAGCTGGGCTACAGGGCAGCAATGAAGAAAAAGTGAAAATTAAACGTCTAATCCATTGACTAAAATTTTCCGGAAGGCCAAAAAGGAGCCAAAAGAAAGAAATTTTTTTCTAAGGCCCATAGTGTGTGAGTGGGCTAAGCCCATTCGTGAGCTATCAAAAGGAAAAGAACCAAGCCCAATATGGGCTGGTCTGACTGCGGGCCGTGGAGCAAGAAATGGGAAGGCCCAGTTTGGGCCGGTACAATGGGCGGGCTGAGGCCAAGGAGAAGCCCAAAGGGTCTCGGGTGGGACAACTCATCAAGAGTCGTGGCTCGGCACGGTTCGGCTCGGGATCAGACCGACTTGGCGCGGCTTGGCTGCAGAGTTTTTTTTTTCCTTTTTCTTCTCTTATTCACACATTCAAATCACCACAATTATAATATAACGATAACAATAATTGTGAACAATAATTTATGCAGAAGATTATAATTCGTTAAAAAGCATAAAATTAGGGTTCATGCATCATGGTGAATGTTTCATGCAATCAAGGCTGAAAAAATATTGACATTGAGACCGTGTTTTAGAAGTACTTGGATTGCAGATGAATATTGTGAACGAGTTTGTAGAAGAATGCCTTCAACTCTGGATTTCCATCTTCAATGCGTTGAATCTCATTCAATAACAAGGAGAAAATTGAATCAATAGTAAGTATATTAATTCAGTAAAAAGTAAATCAAAATAAGAATTACTGAAAATAATACTCCCCATGATTGAAGATGGCCAAAACTCCGGTATAATTCTCTCTAGCACAGCGAAAAGAGCATGTTGATAAAGTGTTGTGGCATATTTTATTGAGGGGTGCGACAAAGAGAAAACATAGAGAAAGAGAGAAGGGCTTGAGGAATTGTAGTACATATTCCTCATGCCTAGTGCATTTATTTATAGTGAAATATGTACAATAATAGTAGAACAATGACTTTAGAATGATGAGAATATCCCAATTTATATCTACTTAGAATTTACACAATCACATTTATCACATGTCAATATTATCTACAACACTATTTTTATTCTTCTATGATTTAATATGGGTTGTTTTATTGGCACCCCCACATATTATTGAATACACCTCATGTATTAAAAAGACCCCACATTTACTTTTTAAATTAAAAATTATCTTAATACACCCCATTTGCTTACCTAAACTACCCTCACACCCACACACCCATGCCAAAATCAATCTCAAGACCCCAAGGTTTCCAAAACTTCTCAAGTCTTCGTCTTAAATAACAATTTGCGTCTGCGTTTTTCACCTCATGTTTTGTTAGTTTGTATTAATTACTTCATTCTGGTATTTTGCATGATATGAAATTCAATAGATTATTGTGTGCTTCATATCATATTGATAGCTTTCTGGTTTCTACACACCTAGTGTTCTGCTTCTTTTTTATTGGTCTGAAAAGTTCTTCATTGAAATACCCCAAATCGGCAGAGAGCACAACAAGAGGAAAAAAGAGAACAAATTAGAAAGACAAAAGCAAGATAAGGTCCTTCAGACCATACGGCAAAGGGATGAAAGAGGGGTGCCGTAGACACGACAGTAAGCGAAAGCTGATATTCATACACATCTTACGCATTGTGTGAATGACTTCTCTCACTCTCGTTTAATGTGGTTCTGACAAAATTTTTATTTTAATCCCGATATAATGCTGACTTATGTTCCTCCTTTTCTTTTAGTGGATAGAGTTTTGTTTTACAATGGAGGGTGAAAGTCGCTTTAAAAGCTTGAAGAAAAATAATCTTTAGATACACGTTGAAATTAATTTGGGGTGTATTAAAATATTTTATTTTATTTTAAAACCTTACGAGGACTAAATAGTCATTTCATATCAAGGTATACAAGTCATTTAATAATAAATTTTGAGTGCTAATATGCCCACCCCAATGTTGAATAATTAAATAAATTTACAAAACAGAAAAATAAAATTAAAAATGAATGCAATAGAGTGGACGGGGGAAAGGTTGGCAGGTTGGCTGGAGGTGACAAAGAATGGGATCGCTAACGATGAGATGAGTTGTTGAAGGATTCTTCTATTACTATTTAAATTTTTATTTTTGTAATTTAATTATAACAGTGCTATGTTTAAATGTTTTTTTTAAGGTCCTTTAAAGTCATTATGTAAGAGGGAAAATTGGGTAATAAAAATTTCAACTTAAAGTGGGTGGAGAAATAAGACATTGGGGTGGGCATAACAGCACTCTAAATTTTTATATAGGGTGTATTCAACAATATGCGGGGTGCTAATAAAACTAACCATTTGTTGTGGATAATATTAACATGTGATAAATGTGATTGTGTAAATCCTAGGTAGATATGGATTGGGATATTCTGAATCTCCTAAAGTTACGTTCCTATTATGATAGTACTTGTTTCACTATAAATAAAGGCACCAATATGAGGGAAATCATACACCATAATTTCCCTCATCCCTATTTCTCTCTATTCTCTCTGTGCCGCCGGCCATCCCTCTCCATGTTCTTAACCCTTCAATAAAATAGGCCGCAACACGTTAGGGAATCTGAAGGGCGTTCCTTTGCAAAAAAATTGTTCCACCATCATCATCAACAATCCAAGTATTCAGCCTTGATTGCATGAACCTTCACCATGATGCATGAACCCAATTTTCTGCATTTAACGAATTATTAATCTTCTGCAAATATTGTGTTCGCATTAAATTTAATATATCTGCTATATATTAAGTGAATTGATGATTGTGTGAACAAAGGAAAAATTAGGGTTTTTTCTGGGTTTTTTTTTCGCTTTTTCTGAAAAGAAAAAAAAATCGTTCCTTTTTGAAAAAAAAAAAACCTAGAGCCGAGCCACGACTCCATATGAGCCGACCTACCTAGGACCAAACTACGTTGTTTTTGCGGGTCTTCTTCCTTGGGCCGAGCCCCGTTGCCTGGATCGGCTTGCAGCCCAATCCACGACAACTATCACCAGATTCTAGGATTTCCAGAATCCTCTGATGACCTGCAGCCGTCCCTAGTGGTTCTCCAACCAAAAACCTCTGTCGTCCCCGACGATTTTCACCGAGATTCCAATCGAATCTGGTCAGTTTTTTCAAACTTCATCAGATTTTGGGATCTCGACGTCGAGAACTTGGGTTCTTCGTCGCCTCTCTGGTTTCTCGATTGAAACCGTCGCCTCTGGTCGTCCTCCTTTTTCCAGCAACCTCGCCTGGAACCTGCACCAGGAGACCCAAGGCCATTGGGCCTCCCTGTTTTGCCCTAGCCCGTTCAAAACACGGCCCCTTGTTGGGCCAGCTCGTTCCTTTCTCCTTTTCAGCCGTTGTTGGGCTTGGGCCGGCAACCCACTGCCACTCCAGCCCCTGTTGGGCTTAGGCCTGCAGCTCACATTTCTTAGCTGACCTGTAGTCCAACTATTTACTGGTTAGGCCTACAGCTCCAACCCCAGCCCACCCAAATTATTTGGGCCGTGATTTTCACACCTCGTAGGCCCCATAGACCTACGTTCATCTACCTGTTCATGATATATATGTTAATTTTTATTTCGTTTGTTCTATATATTGTGTTTGCTTGCAGGTATCCATCAACTTGAAGTTCATAAATTCGAACCCGAAGTTTCCTTAAAAATTAAATACCCATGAAACTCGTAGTTTTCATGAAAATTTAAACCAAAACATGTATAATAGAACCTGAATGTTCTACTCCAAGTCTATGAACCATTTTTCATAGTACTGACCACAATCTTGATCCCTTTCGTTACAACGACAAGTCGAATTTGAACAAACTCGACTTTACCGCTTTGGAATTCTCTAGAGGGAACTACCTCAAGTGGGTACAAGATATGAAGCTCCATCTCACTGCAAAGAGCCTTAGGGATACCATTGAAGCAGAGACGGATAACCCAGTTGGCGAAGCTGACAAAGCAACTGCCATGATCTTCATTTGAAGACATATGGACGACGCACTGCAGACCGAGTACCTCGCTGAAGAGGATCCAAGAGCTTTTATGGCTTGCTCTAGAAGAGCGTTTTGACCATCAAAGAGATATTTTCTTGCCTGAAGCAAGACACAACTAGCAGCATTTACGCTTCCAAGACTTTAAGTCTGTGAATGAGTACAACTTTGAAGTTTGTCGAATCCGATCACTTCTCAAGTTTTGCAAAAAAGACTTGACTGAACAGGACCTCCTGTAGAAGACCTATTCAACTTTCCATGCCACCAATATTGTCATGCAGTAACAATATAGAGTACAGAAATTCACCAAATTCTTGGATTTGATCTCTGTCTTACTACTTGCTAAAAAGCAAAACCAGTTGTTGATGAAAAATCATCAAGCTAGACCTACTGGCTCGACCGCTGTGCCTGAAGCACACTCTAGCATGAATCGAGGCCAAAACCGACGCTAGAAGTGTGGTGGGAAAGGCAAGGGCTCTAACCCTAAGCCACAAGCTCAAGGTCGACAGAGCGTACGCCCATCCAAGGGAGGAAATAATGCCCCGAAGCACACTAATTTAGCTCTCAAAGCCTCAAACTTCAAGACTAAGAGCAAAGCAGTAAGTCTGTGTTACCGATGTGGTTCTCAGAACCATTGGTCCCGCACTTGCTGAGCTTCAGCTAATGCTGTTGCTGAGTATCATTCAGGTCGTAAAGCCATAGAAACTAATCTTGCTCATGTGGAGAATCCCGAAGATACTACACTGGAGATTTTTGATTTTCAAGAAGCATCTACTCCGATGGAAAATTAGATTTTAGACATGGGCCTAAATGTTGGCCGAAAATCACCACTAGTGGCCAAAAACCCCTACGTGGCCGAACCCCCTATCTTTTGGTTTAAGTTTTGAACAATTTTTCCTTTTTGTTTGGATGATTTGTTTGGTGTTTGTTTTAAGTTTTTGGATATTATTTTATGGAAATTATTTCTTGAATAATTAATTGAATGAATGATCTTTTTATTCCCTTATACAAGTGACCAATTCAATTAATTTATTTCTAGGTATGTCTTGTGGGGAAGTTAGTTGTCTGGCAAATAGTGCAACTACGCACACCATTTTCCGTGAACGCATCTATTTTACCAACTTCCTACCTAAAATATCACCTCTGACAACCCTTTCAGGCTCATCCAACCTGATTTAGGGGTATGGCACTACCCACCTAATGTTGTCAAATGGTACTAAATTAACCATTAAAGAGGCACTTTACTCACCCCGTTTCGGAAGAACGTTGTTGAGCTTTAAAGACATTCGAGATAATAATTACCACGCTGAAACTTCTGAAGAAAATGGAGTTGAATTCCTTTGCATCACTTCCTATGAATATGGCCAAAACTGTATTCATGAGAAGATAGAGCGCCTTCCAAATGGCTTGTATATTACAACCATTCGCTCTGTTGAGGTCCACCATGTGGCCGGCCCTAGTAGTGGGCTGGCAATGGAAAATTTTATTTGGCATGACCGTTTGGGACACCCTGGACGAATTATGATGCATCGTATCCTCAGTACTTCACACGGGCATCCCCTTACCCATAGTAAAGACATCGTTCTTCGCACTTTTTCATGCCAAGCATGCTCCTTGGGTACGCTAATCACTCACCCATCCATGCACAAGATCCCAACTGATCCTCCCAAATTTCTTCACAGGATTCAGGGGGACATTTGTGGACCTATTCAACCATCTTGGGACCATTCAGATACTTTATGGTATTGGTTGATGCTTCCACACATTGGTCACACGTGTGCCTTCTGTCCACTCGTAATGCTGCATTCTCCAAACTCCTAGCTCAAATTATTAAGCTAAGGGCTCACCACCCTGATTATTCAATTAAGTCGATTCGACTGGATAATGCTGGAGAATTTACAGCAAAAACTTTCAATGACTATTGCATGTCTATTGGGATTGATGTTGAACGTACCCCATGTTCACACCCAAAACGGCCTAGCAGAAGTGTTCATTAAGCGCCTTCAAATAATTGCTCGGACTTTGGTAATGCGAACCAAACTTCAGATATCTACTTCGGGCCATGCAATACTTCACGCAACAATGTTGGTCTGCCTGAGACCCGTCCTGACCCAACATTATTCTGTGCTACAGTTGGTGACTGGGTATAAGCCCGACATCTCGCATTTGCGCATTTTTGGTTGTGCGGTCTATGTGCCAATTGCACCGCCCTTACAAACCAAAATGGGTTCTTAGCGAAGATTGGGAATCTATGTCGATTATGATTCTCCTTCGATCATTCGTTACTTAGAACCTTTGACAGGCGATCTCTTTACCGTTCGCTTTGCGGATTGTCACTTTAATGCGACAGTCTTCCCCACGTTAGGGGGAGATAAAGACATAGTTGTTCCTGAAGAACGCTACGAATTGTAGTGGTCTAATCCCACTATGTCTCATTTAGATCCTTGCACTGCTTAGTCTGAAACTGAGGTGCAATGTATTTTAGATCTACAGAGCGTTGCTCAAAGCATGCCGGATGCTTTTAGTGATCTAGCGAAAGTGACAAGATCACATATACTAGTTGCAAACGTGCCTGCAAAGATAGATGTACCAAACATACGTCAAACCATCGCCCCTGAAGGACGAAATGCCCCCAAAGGACGTGCTTTTACCCTGAAGCATGGCAGACCTGTTGGTTCAAAGGTTTCACAACCCCGGAAGAGGAAACCCACGGCACCAACTAGTGAGCCTAGTTCTAATCCTACCATCGCCAACTCATCCTTTCCAACGCATGAGGTTATTCTAGATTACGGTAGTGTCCTTGAAGAGACCAATCCTCCTCCCGAGAATTGTGAGATTTCAGTTCATTGTGCTAGCTTGGATATACTTTGGAATAGGAATGAGATGATAGTCGACAATGCATTTGCATATGCAGTCGCTACTGATATCATGCTGAGCGATGATATTGAACCACATTCTGTTGATGAATGTTGACGTAGAACTAATTGGTCAAATTGGAAACAAGCAATCCAGGTCGAAACTGATTCAATTGCGAAACGTAAAGTGTTTGGACCTGTAGTTCCTACACCTCCACATGTGAAGCCCGTTGGCTACAAGTGGGTTTTCGTAAGGAAGCGTAATGAGAAGAATGAAATAGTGTGATACAAAGCACGCCTTGTGGCACAAGGTTTCTCTCAACGCCCTGGGATTGATTATAAGGAGACTTATTCCCCCGTAATGGACGTTATCAGTTTGGTAGTTTCCGAAAAACTGAATATGCAGCTTATGGACGTGGTAACTGCGTATCTCTATGGGGATCTTAATACGGAAATATACATGAAAGTTCCCGAAGGACTTACATTGACTGGATCAAATAGGTCTAGACCACGGAACACCCTTTCAATTAGATTGAGGCGTTCACTCTACGGGTTAAAGCAATCCAGACAGATGTGGTATAACCGTTTGAGTGAGTATTTGATTAGTCAGGGATATGTGAATAATGAATTATGCCCATGCGTGTTTATTAAGAAGTCACATTCCGGATTTGTGATAGTTACAGTTTATTTCGATGACATGAATCTCATTGGGACTCCCGAAGAGCTTGAGAAAACTGCGTCGCACCTGAAGTCAGAATTTGAGATGAAAGATCTTGGGAAAACTCGATATTGCCTCGGCCTGGAGCTTGAGCATTGTTCAGATGGTATTCTGGTCCACCAATTGAACTACACCCAGAAGGTGTTACGTCATTTTAATGAGGATAAAGCGAAACCTTCAAGTACTCTATGGTCGTCCGAACGCTAGATGCAAAACGAGACCCTTTCCTTCCTAAAGACGATGAGGAAGAGGTTTCAGAGCTTAAAGTTCCATATCTGAGTGCAATTGGCACTTTATTGTACTTAGCTCAGTACACTAGATAGGACATCTCATTCTCTGTTAATCTTCTTGCAAGATATAGCAATGTGCCCACATGCAGACACTGGAATTGACACACCCCACCCTCAATGCCCACGTGGATACGAAGTTCAGACGTGTTGGCCGACATTCGTAAGTGACGAAGCCATTGTATGCATGACAACACTTAGTTTATGCAATTTAAACAGCCAATTAGTTTGCGCAAAATAATATCAATATGCACAAGGTTCAGAGCGTACTAAATGGAAGCAACGGAAACAAAATATAAAGTCAAGTTCCTAGAATCTCTATCCATAACAGGGATGGATATTATTAAAGAAACTGAATAAGAAATAAATCCCTACATTGTCGAGAAGGAATTAGAGCTACCGATCGTATGCCTCGACTTCACCAGACGCACCGCTACTATGTCCTGAAGGGGGCGCAAAAGCAAAAGGTGTGAGTAAACGAAAAAAATAAAGTTTTCTAAAACCCTTTTCTCTTTTCAACATACTAACCCCCTGTTTGAAAATCAGTATAGGTGTAAAATCATACTACCATAGTATAGGTCAAAACATACTTTATACGTATAACTGGAAACATATTTCAACATAAAATCTGTAAATAACCGTTCAAATTTTCATAAATCAATCCGCAATATATATCAATAATATAAAAAAAGAAAACCAACACAGGGTATATGTGCAATCACCCATGTACGTGTTGGGGAACATCCTCTCAATCCCCGTACAAGCACTTTACGTTATCAATCAATTTGTATTCCTAGTACCACACACATGTAAGCACTTGCGCAATAGCGCGTCACACCCAAGTCCTTACGTCGTGGGGCCTTTCCCCAAAAATACACATAAACGTAAGACAAGCTTGCACTAAGGTATTTACCGGACAATACCTCTGGAGTACAGTGCGTGTGACCCAAACATGTGAGACTTGTCCTATGGCCATGAGACGGTACTACAACGTAGTGAAAGCATACCAAGTGTGTTTGAAAACATACATATATAATCATGTGTAAAAATGAAGAATATCATATACTTCGTAATTTCCCAAATATTCAAACCTTGCATAAATAGTTATATTCATTTGGAACCATATATTAAATACCAATGTATTTATGCATAAGCGAAAACATAGTATGAACCATTTCATAATACATATCCATTTATATTCATGCCTTAAAAATCATTTAAAACCATAATTATATCAAAGCCATAATTATTTCAAAGCATAGAAATCATTTAATAAAACAAAAGTCCACTCACAAGTACTCGAGAGTGTAATCCCCCTCAGTGTCGCCCTCCTAGAAGCGTCGAGTCGTAGAACTACCTATTTAATATTGGGGGAAAATGTTAAAAACATCCCCTAAATAAATAATTATAACTCTTATAAAAAGAATCCAAAAATAATAATATTTTAGCAAAAACGGGCTTGAAAAACAATTTCTGGGGCCCGAAAACCTTCCCGCCGCCGTGAGCCGCCGCACGGCCGGACGCGCCGGGAGGAGCAGCCACGCGCTGCCACCCGCCGGCACACGCTGGAACGTGTCGCCACGCGCCTGCTGACGTCATCCCACACGCTTGCTGATGTCAGCGCCGTTAAAGTCAACGGCGTCAGTCAAAGTTAACGGAATATACCTTTTCTGACAAAATATTATGACACCGTCAGGAATATTCCATTACCGTGACAGAATATTCCGTCACCTTCAACCCTTCTCCGGTCACCGGAGCTGCCGTCGGCGCCGCTGCCTACTACCGTTTGGTTCGCCGGAATCTGGAAAATTTTCCCGATTTAATTCCAAAACTTTAAAAATTCATATCTCCTTCATTCCTTGGCCAAATTCAACGTTCCATATATCAAAATGAAGGTATTGAAGAGTAGAATATTTTCATGCCAAGTTGGGGCTGGAAAAATGGCCGGCGATGGCCGAAAATTGGCTGGAAAGCTTCGGACAAACCCTAATTCCATTCTCCTTCAAAACTGCACCAAAAATTACGTTCCTTATATCGATTTGAACCTACTCAACGTGAGAAAGCCAATGGGAATAGGTTTGAGGCTTACCTAAGCCGGGATTGTACGAAAGCTTGATTGGCAGTTTGCCGTTTCCGTTCCAATATCGGTTTGGCCGATTGGGTTCGAGTTTGAAGATTCTGAAATCACAGTCTCGTCAAGAATGATGAGACGATCACAATGGTTATAGTCTCGTGTGGTAGTTTGACAGTTTTGTGCTTCAACCCAATTCTAGGGTTTCGTTTGTTAGTTTTGTTAGGTTTTGGCCGAGAGAAAGAGAGAGAGAGAGAGATAGGTCGTGGAGAGTGAGTGGGGGGAATAACTGCACAGCAGCCAGCCCCAAAACCCTAATTAAACTAACGGGTGTGAAAATTACTAAAATGCCCCTACACTTTCAAGTTTCGTAAAACGTTCGTTTTAACTCCAAACTGAGTTCTGCTTGCGTCCACGTGTTCGTATCGACGAGTACTACTGGAATATGCAAAGAAAATAATTTTCACATGTCGTCTCAAAAAAGTCAACAAAAGTCAACATTGACCACTAGGGGTATTTTGGTAATTTTACATAAAATTTTGGGACATGTTGTAACAGGAATGGTGTTAAAGACATCGTTCGTTACCTTAAGGGTACTTCGGATTTGGGTTGATTCTATCCCTATGCATCTCAGAATAGATCACATCCCCTTGGTCTTCGGAATGATGCTTGCTTTGTCGGTTATGCTAACGCAGATTACTTATCTGACCCGCACAAGGCATGTTCTCAAACGGGTTATGTCTTTACCATTGGAGACACCGCAATATCTTGGAGGTCAACTAAACAGACCTTAGTTGCCACCTCTTCGAACCATGCTGAGATTCTCGCCCTCCACGAAGCTACTCGTGAGTGTTTTTGGCTAAGAGCTCCAGGCTGAGGCAATATAGGCCTTAGTTGCCACCTCTTCGAACCATGTTGGTCATACTCTTGTGTGCATTTTACTGACATCCGACAGATGTTTAGTATTGACATTCCATTAACTCACCTTTCTCCTAGACTATGGGTTTTTGTCCCTCCTTGGGTTTTACCATAGCATGGTTTTGTGAGAATTTTTACTTTTTTTTATATGCAAGTTCCGTACTTGAGACTAGCGTGTTCTCTATCATGCCTATGAGACGACTTCATCAACTATCTCTACATCAAATTGAAGATCTAATGCGATATCTACTTGAGTATTTGCACACTCAAGGGGGAGTGTTGTGGATAATATTAACATGTGATAAATGTGATTGTGTAAATCCTAGGTAGATATGGATTGGGATATTCTGAATCTCCTAAAGTTACATTCCTATTATGATTGTACTTGTTTCACTATAAATAAAGGCACCAATATGAGGGAAATCATACACCATAATTTCTCTCATCCCTATTTCTCTCTATTCTCTCTGTGTCGCCGACCATCCCTCTCCCTGTTCTTAACCCTTCAATAAAATAGGCCACAACACCATTAATATTTTACCTACATTATTTGTGTTTTGAATTACATATAATTTACCTACTTTACAACGTTTGAATCTTTTTGTTCAATGGTTTGAAATTTTGAAGACTGGAGAAATTTTAGGAATTTAAGAGTAGATTGATTTCTTTTTGAATGTCCATCAAATTGAATATTATTAAAGCCTAGACATTAGGGCTTGTTTAGGAAAAAACGCTTGGTTCCAAAAAGAGATGGATGACATGGTTTGTAAATAAAAGATAATTCATGGGCAACTTTTATCCTACTTGACATTGATTTTGAAAATTGGGTTTTAATTAAAAGTAAATAAATAGATGGCCTTTTGGGAAAAATCTTGGGTGGTACGGACCATTGAATGGTCCCAGATTAATTTGCGGTGGGACCCAAATGAATCTTGAATCATTCAATTGTCTGACCATTGAATGGTACGTACCAGTTTAACCCGAATTTTTGTCCAAACTATTAAAGTTGCAAGGACCTATCTCATAATGACTAGCTCTAATAAATTAGCACCAATGCAAGCTGTTTCTATACAAAGAACCTAACTTGAATCCATCTTAAGTACTTAGCCTGTTTGGATGAGAGATTTATAAGTATCAAGAAATTTAGGCTATTTGGTTGAAAATGCATTACAAAACATTACATAGAAGTATTGAAAATGCACTATATGAGCATTACAAAACCACTAAATAAAAGATTTTAAAATGACTCATTTCAAGTAGGCATTTAAAAATACCTCTACATGCATTGCATCTAGTCATTTAAAAATCGCCTATGCAATGTTTTGCTGTGCTTTTCTTAATAATATAGCCTAACTCCCTTGGTACATGGTAATCCCTCATCCAAACACAATATAATAGCCAAATACTTGGGTGAATTTGATAAAGTATGTGCTAATTTCGGAATTGTATTTCTCTACTCCATAAGAAGTCATGTATATATAATTACATTGTTAGCCATACAATATAAGTTACAAGATAACAGAAAACCCTAATTTACAATAAGTCAACAAAGCCCAATTAGGTTGGGCTCACTGCAACACTCCACTTCAAGTTGATGCATAGATATCACCAATGTCCAACTTGTCGAGTGAGCTATGAAAGACTCGACTTGAAACAATTTTAATAACAATATTTGCAATTGATCTTCAGACTTTATGAACGGTAAAGAAATTAACTTTGCCAATCTAGTAATGTGGAATTTAGGATGGATTCTAGTAGCCAATCTCGTACACCTAATGTCTTACAATCCCAAAAGCAAACTAAACCCTAAATCCAAACACTACATGCTCCTAAAACTAAAACCCCATATAAAGTAATCTCCAAACAGAAAATCAATCTGATGAATATGATTCTGATCCAAAACTAGAAGGTAATACACCAACTATACCTATTGATGGCAACTATCCAGAAGTAAAAGGTTGGACAAGTTTAGGGAGTTTTCCATCTTAGAGAAGAAGTGTTGGTGCCAAAACTTGGACGAAGTTCGGACACTTGGAGATCAATACGTATTTCCCAGAAGTGTTGCTTTCGGTCTCGGTGCTACGAGATGACTTGAGAGAAAGAGACAATAGGTGTGCCTGACACACCCCACCCTCGATACCCACGTGGATACCGAGTGCGAGCGTGCTGGCCGACACTCGTAAGTGAAGAAACCATTAAATGCATGACAACACTTAGTGGAAACAAAATTAAAATACTATTAAATTGCGGAATTCAATGTCAATATGCATATGGTTCAGAGCGTACTAATTTTGAAACAACGGAAAACAAATGATAAACTGAGTTCCTAGAATCTCTATCCATAACAGGGATGGATATTATTTTAGAAACTGAAAGAAAAGGTAGATCCCTACATGGTCGGGATGGATGATCAGAGCTGCCACGCAAAATCCTCGACTGCGCCGGATGCACTATCACTATGTCCTGAAGGGGGCGCAAAACAAAAGTGTGAGTGGACAAAAATAAAGTTTTCACAAACCTTTCTCTTTTCAATATAATAACCCCTTGTTTGAAATCCAGTATATTTGCAAAATCATACTATCATAGTATGTATCAAAACGTACTTTATAAGTATAGCCGAAAACGTATATCAATATACAAAATCCGTAGATAGCAAATCATATTTCCAATAGTCCTTTCATCATATGTACCAATAATATAAATATAGGAAAACCAACACAGGGTATATGCGCGATCACCCATGTACGGGTTGAGGAACAGCCTCTCAATCACCGTACAAGCACTTTACGTTATCCATTAATTTGTACTCCTAGTACCACACACATGTAAGCACTTGCGCCGCAACGCGTCACACCCGAGTCCTTACGTAGTGGGGCCTTTTCCCCATAAACAACAATAAACGTAAGACAAGCTTGCACTAAGGTATTTACCGGACAATACCCCTGGAGTACAGTGCGTGTGACCCAAACATGTGAGACTTGTCCTATGGCCATGAGAACGGTACTACAACGTAGTGAAAGCATACCAAGTGTGTTTGAAAACATACATACATACTCATGTGTATAGATATAGGAGCCAAAATCCCATTCATAATTCCCAAATATCAAGTATTGCATAAATAAATATTTCCCTCAAAACCATATAATAAAATATCATTTACTATTTATGCAAAAGTAATATCGTAGTGTAAACCATTTCATAAAGTATACTCATACTTGATAAATAATCCCAATCACCAATTAAATCCATTTCCCAAGATATATACCATAAATAAAACAAATATGGTTGTGTAAACATTTATCCACAAGTATATATATTTATAATTAACTATATATAAGTAAACATGCCTCAACGCCATTTAAAACCGTATATAAATCAAAATCACATTTAATTTCAAACATAAAAGCCATTTAATAAAGCAAAAGTCCACTCACAGGTGATCGGGAGTGAAATCTCCCTCGGTGTTGCCCTCCTCGGTGTGCGGAATCGAAGAATTACGTATTTAATATTAGGGAACAAATTAGAACTTCCCTAAAATAAATTAAAAATAGGCCTTAAAGAGAAATACCCCAAAAATAATACTATTTTAGCGAAAACGGGCTCAAAAAACGATTTCCGGAGCCCGAAAACCCTACAGCCGCCGTCCACCACCGCCGGCGCCGCCGTGCGCCGCCACGCGCCAGGAAACGGTCGGACGCGCCGTCACGCGCCGGGAGGTGGCCTCACGCGCCGGCACGCGCTGGCACGTGTCGCCACGCGCTGGCGCGTGTCTCCACTGAAGGATAAAATGTGGATTAACCGAGTTCATTAAGCAACATCATTAAGCATGCATTTAACAATTAAAGGCGGAAACATGCTTCTATGCACTTAAAACGAAACTTTACCCAAGAAAATTCAAAGCCTAGTAGATATGGTGAACCAAGACTCAAATCAAAACAAATTTTGAGTTGAGAAAACTATACCTTTGTAGATTCCTCTTTGCCTAAGCAAAGGCTAATCACCCATGGAGAGGGCCTTCATTCCTTGCTTGGATGAGAATGGTAGAATAGATTTCTCCAAGTTCCCAAAGTAGGGAACCTCTCAGTCTCCACACCAAGGAGAGCCTTGATGAGAAGATGAGTGCCCTAGAGGAAGAAGATTGCTAGCTAAATTCCTCTAGGGAGCCGACCTCTTTGAGAGAAGAGAGAGCTTTCACTCTCATCCATTCTCCCAAAAGAAAACCACACTTTTGAATTGTTATCAAGTTGCCATTATAACATCTCACAATGTAGTGGCAAACTTTCAATTAAAGCAAGTTCACTACATTGCATCAAATTTGCCGGCCATGTTGGGTTCATTGGGCTGTTTGGGCCCTAATGATTCATTAGTCATTAAGTTGTCATACAACTTAAGTCAATGGGCTTGACGTTCGAAGCCCATTGGGCCTTGAGGCCCAAAACTAACCCGAGGTCTTTAACGAACTTATTCGTTTGATTAATTAACATATTAATTAATCATTGCCATAAATAATTAAACCATTTAATTATTCTTACTCATCTCCATTGTTTCATCAAACTCTCCCTTACTCGGTGTACGATCCATTAGGTTCCTTTTAAGCGAGGCGGTGGAGGATTAGAACTGCTTTCAAATCAGTGCACGAGATTGAAACATACTTTCAATTCTCCCTTAAGTGATTATACACTTATAGGGCATCCACAAACCATGAGTGACACCTAGCCCGGTATGTCATGGCTACCTAGCTAATCGAGAAGAGATGGAGAACCTATTCGGTTAGGATTGCAATGCAATACGGTCCTTCTCAATACAATACTCTCGACCACATTGTTTGAGATGATAGTTTATTCATGTCTACTATCCAATGTGATTCCTTGCTATATGATTACCTTGAATATGATTTGGAGCGACTTCCTAAATCTTATTCATATTAACTTGAGGAAGATTTAATCATATCATAGAGTATTCTCCTGGCAGTTTGAGTTAGAGATCCCTTGTTTGCGCATTCACTTGCCTCCATGGCTAAGTAGCTTAACCCCAACTATGCGTGAGACACCCTCGGATGGGATGACACGGCATAATCAAAGATCAGGACCTCACCCACTGAGACAAGCTTGTGATGCCTCGAGGTCAAGGGTAATTTGCATTATCCCGACTATGAGTTCTCATGTGACATAAATCGTAAACTCATTATTGGTAAATATTGATGATCAGCTATATTGAGCACCTACATGCTTGTCTTGGTGTCGGTCCCATAATGACACAAAGACTAGTCACTCTGCTTTGAGAAGACATAACATGTCTTGATCTTAGCAATTTATCGTGCCCGATTGGCAATCCTATGATCGAGCGTTTAGGATATGTCTATGATCGAGGAATGAGTCTCATGAACCTAACATTTAGATTACATTCTACTAAGCACATATTCCTTGGACTTATTGTTTAAGCATATAACATTTATATGAGACTACTTTAAACAATAATCATTGCTACTTTATATTAAACTAAATTAGTTTAACATTTGAAATATCGTGAAGTATCATCATATGATTGGTTTTATGGCACATTTCCAACAATCTTCCCACTTGCACTAGAGCCAATCGGCTTGGTCATGGTGATGATACACTCTTACGAATTCATTTCATAAATGGTGAGTAGTAGGCCTAGGTAGTGGATATACATATGTTATCCATAGAAGCAACCTTGAGATTAACGACTTCACCATTATCATGATTCTTAATCATGTGGTTCGATCTCTCATTTGAGTTCGGATCTTGATGAGACCTTGATTCCTTGGCTTGAGCTATCGCCCGTTAGTGTGTGAGTAGCCGACACACTAAAGACACTACGGTTGGAGCAGAATAGAGGATTCATAAATGAACTTTCCCATCAAACAACAATGTTGTTGCTTCAATATGGCTATATTTTTACATGATAGAAACACACTAAAGTCATTGCATTTTTAATGTTCGATCTAAATATCTCTTTAGTCATAATAAAGAGATATTCATTGATGAATTAGATTCATAATCTAGCCATTTACGCTTCCATTGCGTTACTCTAATTCTTCCTCATTCTTGAGGAATCCATCCCATAGTGTTTCTTAAATACTTAAGGATTCACTTGGCGATTGCCATAGTTACGATCTGGGCTTGCATTGATATGTCTTGTACGTTCTAGGTACAACATATCAACGTTTTCATACAATATAAATACGCGTCACCTTTTACTGCGTATGCATAAAGGATTCTATTTCTGCACATTATTTCTTTGGAGTCAAAGTACCAGTTCCCTTTGAGGAAAGAAACAATCTCTAGTCTCACTAGTGTTGTCCTTACTTTTGAAGCTTATCATCATATGAGAAACTTCATAGCATCTTTCGTCTATCATTAGGGATTGATATAATCCAATTATATCTTGAAATCTATCATTATGAATTTCCATTCTATGTTTATAGACTATGTCTCCCATATTCATTTGTTTAAAGTCATAACTTTAACTTGAAGAAGAATTTCTTTCATTTCCAAAATTAATATATATTATATATATACTGTCAAATTTAGAAATATGATTAACTCCCACTAATCTTTTGTAAACCTTGTAGACAAAGATTCATTTACATCTTTATGAAATCAAGCTTACGATTTGATTTTCTCTCATAAAATGCTTATAGCTCTCATTAGCTTGCTAAGATTCATGATGGATGAATCTCTACAACTTACATGACTTGTGATTTCTAGTTTTAGACATATATTATCAAGACAATCTTGATAATGGTTGGGGAAACCCATATTATGTCCAAATGTGAAATCATCGTTAAGTTGTAACTAACAATCTTGATAGTTTCTTCAAGTCAACCAATCTCTTTGATTGTAGTCATCTTAAGCTACCAATTAGCTATGTAGGTTTCATTATTTAGCGTCAAATGGTATTATACCATTTTCTTGGTATGTGTCGTATACACCACTCAATTAATAATCCTTAAGGATTTTTCATTCTTATTTCTTCGAATTAAGAGATGTAACTCTATGACATAGTCATAAAGTTCAAACCATTCAAGCTGAGACGGTTTACAAAATCCTTCTTGACTATCTTGGAGCTATTGGTGTTGGAACTAGGTTGTTATATTTGTTGATTATCATCTTGTCTCTCAAAGAACCTATTCTTTGAATTCTATTTCTCGTTCACTTGCTCTATCTTAGGCAAATCTAGTGTAGGATTACAATGAACTACAACAAACAACATTTGTTAGTTGGTTAATAGAAATGATATCCAAAGACTAATCTTAGGATATCCTACAAGATTGTCTCAACCAATATTGCTTATTAGCATACAACCCCAAATCTTAACATGCTTAAGACTTGTCTTTCTTTCCAACTAATCTTATGAAGTCATGAAAACTTTGGAAGATATTCACAATTGACAATCGTATTGTCTTAGAAGTATATATATATATATCTATATATGGGTATTTGATAATCATCCAGCAGACAAATCTTATTCGAGTCGTTCTTCTCTAATGGAGAAAACTATTATCTTATGATGCTTATTTTTCCTTGATATCTTTCGGAAAACTCTTCCCTAAGTGTTATATTTCCTTGGATCAAATCTAAGGAGGTAAATACTTTTAGATTTCTTACTCATCATCCTACATTCTTGAAAATTCTTTGAAACCTTTTACAAAGTATTAGGACTTGTATTTATTTATACGATAGTCCAACCGAGCGATCTTCGGTGAATGTCATGTGACATGAGTATTAGAATTATGTTGTGGTCAAACCACTAACATCTAAGTGAATTAACCTCAACAACTTTGTGATTCTTTATTCTTTCCAAAAGAATAAAGATTCAATTTATTTGCCTCTATACAATTTTAACGAAGGCATTGGATGGGATCTATCAGTCAAGCATCCATCTATTACCAACTCGTAATTTATGCCTTTTAGAATTGTCACAATTTAGTTAAGGATGGAGTCACTACCTTGTAACCTTTTGGGTTTTTAAGCATTGTTATATTCTAAACAGTTAACTTTACCACATTATCTCTACTATGGGAACGTCAATTAAGATTACATTAATCCAATTACTTTGGTAGTTCTTATGAGGAAGTAAGTACCATCTGCTTTCATGAGAGATCTTTATTTGATGCGTTCGAATGTGAAGTACTTTCTCTTCTCTCATTAATCTTCTACTTCTTATTTGCCACGCTTTTACAACGATTGTAAAACATAGTCACAAATACAGAATCAAGCATTCAAGTAGAAGAACCGAAATTGTCTTGAATTATTCAAGAACATTTACAACACCTTCGAAGATGTGTTCTTGACACTTACGAAGTCATTACTTGCAAATACCCTCCCAATGTCCATCCTTTCATAAGAAAGTTTGTTCCCTTGGAGTTAATATTGCCTTCTTCATGTGACTTCTCAACTTTGACTACAATAGTCATGGTCACTAAACTCCCACTATCTCTCTTGAAACTTATTTCAATTGTGTTTTACACATCAAGCGACTTTGGAGAGAGTGTGGTGTGGTATTCACTACATAGTTTACTATAAACTTAGTGAACCATTTGGATAGAGACTCAAAGGTGAGAAGTCACTTGCCTCGCGTCTCCTTAGTGGTTTAACACTTTAACATTCAATGATTCAAAATCATCATAAGTCCATCTTTATGGACTATTTTTTGTCAAGCTTAACCATTATGTTCAAACACTGCGTCAACTATCTAACATGTTCTTCCAATGATACGTTATCAAAAGGAAGATTGTGAGAATAAGGTGCAGGTACACATACCACATCCATTCAAGACAATCTATGGGATTGTGGTACAAGTCCGGAAACAAGGCCAGCTTTTGTTTGTCAAGTCATGGATGAGCGTTTGCAAATATATACGGTAAATAAATACATAACGAATATAAAATTGATTGATTTTAAGCCATTTGATCCGGGTCTTTAAATCAAATAGCATCACCCACTATTTTAGCAAATTCCATATCCCTCGTCAGAATTCGAGAGTTTTGGAGGGAAACTCTTAGTAGGGTATGGGAGGCTCACTATTACTAAGCCCACAGCACAATGATATGATCTTGGCTAGCAACAATAATAATGAGAGAGTACACTTACTCATTTACATCTAATGTAAGTACCCATCTTATTTGGCCTCTAGAGAATGATGCCTCACAATGACATGATGTTGGCACCATTGCACTTAGTTAAGTCATTCCCACCATGCAAGTTCGGGTAAGCGGTTCAAGAACAACCTCACAATGATATGATGTTGGCTGTTCTGAAGCCTACCTTCCACGACACCAGTATGCGTATAGACTCTCACGAGTGTAATCATGCACTTTGTACTCTACCATGATAGGAGTGAAGTCGGTGTACAAGTCACAAACGCTTGGAGCTACCACGGTGGAAGGCCTACGAAGAGTGTTCAAGCACTCCCACGCTTATCAACAATATTTTAGTTGAGGTTTTTAGGTCTCATCACATATATATTATCATTTTAATCAAATTAAAACAATTTGGTCTGTGCAACTATTGGTCATTTGATTGATTTAGTAGTATATGATATCACTAAGCTTGTAAAATGGTTTTAAAGCAAGAGTATATGGTACTACTAACATAAGATTTGCATTCATTTAAGGACTATATAGTTGCCTTAGGGCCTTAGGATGACTATGAACCTTTGATTTGATCCAACGAGCTAGTGTTGGATCACGGATGAGACGGTGATTGATTTTAGTTATACGTTTAATCACATTAGCGTGTGTTGTCTTAATAGGCGTTGGACCCCAACTACTCCAATTTCATGCATATCAAATAAAGCAGAAAGTACAATTAAGTAAAGAGAGCTTATGCTCTTTTACAACGACTGATCAAATCAATTACAACCAAATCTAATCTACACATTCCCATGGTTCAAACAAATTTGAAACGGCCTTTCACATAAGCTCAATTATCGTAGGCTTGGAGTTCGCAATCGCCCTCTTTAATTAATCAACGCTTTAATTAATTAAATACGAATGCAACATTTCATTTGGTTTTGTATCATAAATTGATTTTATATGGAGCTAAATGAAATGAAAATCCAATTCTCATTTAAAGAACAAAACAATTTTGTTCTCAACCAATTTGGGCCAAAATGCAATAACCTCAGCTATTGGGCCATATTGCAAAAACATAAACTTTTGAAGTCACTTTGTAAAAACATAAAAGTCCATTACTTTATGTTATTACAACTAGAACAAAAATTTCAACATTACAAAAACTTCATTAAAGGAACAAAGCAATTCTTTATTTTAGTGATTTTGAAACTGCGTAAGCACCAAACTTTAGGGTCAAAGTGCAAATACACAAAAGTATCAAAACTTTATGTAATTGCATAAAAAGCCTCAAAAGTACCCCCAGCCAAAGGTGGTTTTGGAGAGGATTTTTATCAAAGAAGCGAATTTTTAACAAGAAAGTGAAGGTGAAGGTTTTAGTGGAAGACAAGGTATGGGTTTGAATAGTTTGATTGGTAAGGTTGAAAAATTTGATTGGTATGGGTTGTAAGAAATGGGTAAAGGTGTAGCCAATTTTAAGAAACAAAATTTCCATCACCAATCAACCACAAGCAAAACCTTTTCGAAAAACAACGAACATTTTGAATCAAACGCAAACCTTTGTTCTTGCCAAGAACTTAACAAGAACAATGAAGAACATCTGAAAATCCATAAGAACTCCATGAACATTTTTCATCCAAAAACACCTCAAATGTCAAACTTTGGGAAATAACATATTACCATAATAGGGCACTTAGGGGTTCAAAGTCACTAAAACCATTTTAACAAGTCAAACAAGAACCCAAGAAATCAACCTTTGGATTTGGCTGAATTTCCCAAAATTCATGGCACCAAATTTTAGTTCCCAAAATTCATGCTCATATGAACTACATCTACAACATTTGAGATGGCAAATTTTCCAACAAAATTTACATTCAAGAAGCAAGAAATAAATCTTGTAACAATTACAACATTTAAATCACAAGCTGAAATCACAAAACCCAAAAGGATTCACCAATCCTACTAGACCTAGGCTACGATACCACTTGAAGGATAAAATGTGGATTAGCAAAGTTCATTAAGCAACATCATTAAGCATGCATTTAACAATTAAAGGCGGAAACATGCTTCTATGCACTTAAAACGAAACTTTACCCAAGAAAATTCAAAGCCTAGTAGATATGGTGAACCAAGACTCAAATCAAAACAAATTTTGGAGATTGAGAAAACTATACCTTTGTAGATTCCTCTTTGCCTAAGCAAGGCTAATCACCATGGAGAGGGCCTTCATTCCTTGCTTGGATGAGAATGGTAGAATAGATTTCTCAAGTTCCCAAAGTAGGAACCTCTAGAAGTCTCCACGCGAGGAGGCCTTGATGAGAAGATGAGTGCCTACTAGAAGGGAAGAAGATTGCTAGCTAAATTCCTCTAGGGAGCATGACCTCTTTGAGAAGAGGAAGCTTTCACTCTCATCCATTCTCCCAAAGAAAACCACACTTTTGAAATGTTATCAAGTTGCCATTATAACATCTCACAATGTAGTGGCAAACTTGCAATTAAAGCAAGTTCACTACATTGCATCAAATATGCCCGACCATGTTGGGTTCATTGGGCTGTTTGGGCCCTAATGATTCATTAGTCATTAAGTTGTCATACAACTTAAGTCAATGAAGCAATGAATCTGACCATTGGGCCTTGAACCCAAAACTAACCGAGGTCTTTAACGAACTTGTCGTTTGATTAATTAACATATTAGCATTAATCCTTTGCCATAAATAATTAAACATTTTAATTATTCTTACTCCTCTCCATTGTTTCATCAAACTCTCCCTTACTCGGTGTAATACGATCCATTAGGTTCCACTGGCCCCGGTAGGTGGAGGATTAGAACTCTTTCAAAATCAGTGCGAATTGAAACATACTTTCAATTCTCCCTTAAGTGATTATACACTTATAGGCATCCACAAATGCATGAGTGACACCTAGCGGTATGTCATGGCTACCCAAGCTAATCAAAGGGTGGGAACCTATTGATTAGGATTGCAATGCAATACGGTCCTTCTCTAATACAATACTCTCGACCACATTGTTTGAGATGATAGTTTATTCATGTACTATCCCGATGTAATTCCTTTACTTATATGATTACCTTGAATATGATTTGGAGCGACTTCCTAAATCTTATTCATACTGCAGCAGAGATTCTTAATCATATCATAGAGTATTCTTTCCCTCAAGCGGTTTGAAGGTTAGAGATCCTTGTTGCGCATTCACTTGCCTTCATGGCTAAGTAGCTTAACCCCCAACTATCGCGTGGACACCCTCGGATGGGGTGACTTTGACATAATCAAGATCAAGGACCTCACCCGCAAGACAAGCGCTGATGCCTGTTGAGGTCAAGGACTAATTTGCATTATCCCAACTATGAGTTCTCATGACATGATCATGAAAACTCTCTTCGTTGATGGAAGTATTCGATGGACTCATTCTATATTGAGCACCTACATGCTTGTCTTGGTGTCGATTCATGATATTTCGGTAATCGCTCTCCTGAAAGAGAAGACATAACATATGCGTCTTAGCAATTTGTCAATGCCCGATTGGCAATCCTTGATCGAAACGTTTAGGATTGTATGCACGCTGATCGAGAATGGTCTCATGAACTTAAGCATTCAGATTCACATTCTACTAAGCACATATTCCTTGGACTTATTGTTTTTAAGCATAACATTTATATGAGACTACTTTTAAACAATAATCATTGCCCTTTATATTAAACTAAATTAGTTTTTAACATTTGAAATGTCCGTAAAGTATCATCATATGATTGGTTTTAGGGCACATTTCCATCATCCACGCGCTGGCACGTGTCACCCACGCGCGGCACGTGTCACCCACGCGCCCCACGCGCCTGCACGCGCCGTCCCACGCGCGGCTGACGTCAGCCATGCGCCTGCTGACGTCAACGCCATTAAAGTTAACGGAATATACCTTTTTAACGGAAGATGCTGACGCCGTTAGGAATATTCCGTCACCGTTGACGGAATATTCCGTCGTCCCCTTCCTCGCGCCGGTTGCCGGAGCCGCCGCCGGCGCCGCCGTCCTCCGCCGCCTGGTTCGCCGGAATTTCTGGAAAATTTCCAAATTAATTCCAAAACTTCAAAAATTCATATCTTCTTCGTTCTTTGACCAAATTGAACGTGCCATAGATCAAAATGAAGGTATTGAAGAGTAGAATATTTTCATACCGATTTGAGGCCGGAAAAATGGCCGGAGATAGCCTGAAATTGGCCGGGAAGCTTCGGGAAACTCTAATTCCGTTCTCCTTCAAAACTGCACCAAATTCGACGTTCTTTATATCGATTTTAACCTACTCAATCCAATAAAGCCAATGGCAATGGTCTCGAGGCTTACCTATGTCGGGATTGTACAGAAACTTGAATGGCAGTTCGTCGTTTTCGTTCCGGCGTCGGTTTGGACAATTGGGCCCGAGTTTGAAGATTCTAAAATCACAGCCTCGTCCAGAATGACGAGACGATCAAGATGGCTATAGTCTCGTGTCTCGGTTTGATGGTTTTGTGATTCGTCCACAAACTAGGGTTTGTGTATGTTTTGGAAGTTTTTGGCCGAGAGAATGGGAGAGAGGGAGAGGATGAGAACGTGCAAAATGATTGGGAGGGTTGGCTGCACAGCAGCCAGCCAAAAACCCTAATTCCCACATACGGGTGAAAAATTACTAAAATGCCCCTACACTTTAAAGCTTCGTAAAACGTTCGTTTTAACTCCGAATTGAGTTCCGCTTGCGTCCACGCGTTCGTATTGACGAGTACATCATGAATATGTAAAGAAATAAATTTTCACAAGTCGTCACGAAAAGTCAACAAAAGTCAACATTGACCCTAGGGGTATTTTGGTAATTTCACATAAATTTTGGGACGGGTTGTAACAGTGCCACTGTTGAAGGCTGCCAACAGACAGTGTTTGTGTTTGAGTGAATGTGAGGTTTGCGCGTAAAAATCACTTCTAGACAAAACAATTGTGTGCCAAGTGGGACGCTGGTTTGGCGAGGTTCTTTTTGGTGCCTTGAGCAAACGAGTACTTAAAATTCAGTGTGACTTTGTGTGTTATGCCCAAAATGTAAATAAACACGAAATAGAAACTTAAAGCGAGGAATGAGATGTAATAATTTCATGATTGAGTCAGGATTACAAACGTTCACTAAAGTAAAATTAATGCCAATGGACCGATCTACATAATTGAAAATGTAAAAATATCTATAAAGAAATTAGTAAATTCTAGCAAGATTTAGGCCATGATGGGCAAGATAATGCTAGGAGAGTCCATAGAGATCACTGTCTTTGGATTAGACTGAATACAAAATATTTATCTTTGAGAGGTACTCAGGGGTGGTTGGAATTGTACATCAACCAAGGATCATACCACAGGATGGCAGAGCATTTACACTTTTAGATCTCAGGGATCGTGTGCATGGTTTGCTTTGAAGGAAGAATTTCATATTTGTAGCTGAAGAGCTGAGAGTTGGTTGCTGAAGATCAATTGGTTTCTATGTTGAAAAGCAGTTTTTGTGTTGATTGAAGAATCACTCAAAGGTTTTTGTATAATCTGAAGAGATTGAATTTGACAAAAGTCCTGAGCTTGGAGGCCTCTCACTTTATTTATAGGTAATGTAGAAGAGTAGCCTTGATCATATTGTTGAGCTGGAACAGAGGCAGATAGGTCTTTTGGCGATGGTAGTGACTGTAATTCTTGGTAAGTGGCCCTTAGATGTGTCTTAAGGCAGTTCGCACTGCCCCGGAAGTGACGTCAGCATGTCAGATGATGCGTCTGCGTGCATTTAAAGGGGCGAGATATTTCCGTATTTTGGTCGCCTGCGTGGCAGATGCGCCTCGGAGAGAAACCTGTCCGAGCCCTCGGACATGTTGGGGAGGAAATGAGTAGGTTGTTGGAGCCCTGATTTGGGCTTTGAAGTTGGTAGACTGAAGTCGTGCAACTTTTGTGTAAATAAAATGTGTGGCCCTGTAGCAGGCCTTATTTTTATCTATGGCCCAAACAAGAAGAATAAGATGGCAACTATCTCTATTGATGTTGTTACAACGTGGAATGTCACCTATAAGATGCTTTATAGTGCATTCAAGTACAACAGGGTGTTTGCTAGGATGGTGGACGAGTGTGACCAATTTATTTCATACTTTGAAGAGGATGTGGTTAGAGGGATGGATGGAGTGAAGGTGGTAGCCAAGAGGGTGGGTCATCCAGACAATAAGGATTGGATTAAAGCGATGAACTTTGCTCACTTTTAAAAAAAAAAATTTTTGATGCCAGCTAAGCTTAGTTCAACCAAAACTCCTACATCAAATTTAATATTAGGCACGGTGATTGCATTGCAAGTGAAAATTGAAGAGGTTAATCCTTAAATCCTACTTTTCTTATTGTGGCTACTTCCATGAAGCACAAATTTGACAAGTATTGGGGTTCATTTGAAGAGGTTAATCCTATAATCTTTGTAAGCTCTAGATCTGAGATACAAATTTCAAATGATGGAGTTACACTTAGATGAACTCTGGCACTCTTATGAAATAATAGCGGAAGTCAAGGATGCCGTGAACAATCACATGACCGATTTGTATGAGATGGGAGGAAAATGATGCCATTGGGTTACAAAATCGCATGTGGTAGTAGATGATAATGTAAAATATATTACAAAATTGTACTAACTATTTATATAATCAAATATAACATAATAAATATATAATCACTATTAGATATATGAAAATTTAATGAGAATTAGAAAGTCTGGCCTATAAATCAAAGAGAGGCGCAATGTCGCTGCCCTAAAGTCGTAGACGCCTTCCCACGTGCAGGTTATGGCGGTGCCTACAACTCCAAGATACAACCTAAAGCCTCACAAGGTGTCTGATCCGCTATGCACGCCAACGGCAGATGAGATTGCCAAGTAGTGATCAATTGCCCAAAGATTAAAACACAAGGATTGTAGGATATGAAAATTGATGATGACAAAGATATGAAGAGTGAAGGGAACAAAGTAGTTTTTTTTTTTTACGTACTCTGTTTTTTTGTCTGAGGTTTCTTATTTAAAGAACTCCTCATACCCCTTCAAAAGAGACATGACTATTAACCAACTATTATGACTCTTCAAATGAGACACAACGTTTTAGATGTTAAAATAAATAAAATAATAATTTTTGAATCTTTATAATAAAATAAAATAATTAAAATAACCAACAATCCCCCACAAGATTCAAAACTTCACAAGGGATAAAATAAAAATATTTAAAGAAACGAAAGATTGGGCAATTTGTATACCATGCAATGGGTGTAGGTGTCTTTCGAACTTGAACCTGCACTTAGGCCTCGTTCGGCAACTCAGACTAGACTGACTATTTCAATCGGATAGGATAATCTGTCATCAGACAATACTGACTAAATTAGTTAGGCGTTTGGTGCAGTATCAGACTAATATCGACTATTTATACTGTGTTGGCCGACCCTAGGTGTGTGTGAAGAACACAATTTGTTCTTCATACAAACTCACTCAAATCCTCATCAAATGCAAGAACTACGAAATGTTTGATCTTCGTAGGAGACGAAGTATGTAGGTAACCTTCAATTTGATTCAAGGTGCAACCACAACTCCTCCAAGCAAAGGTGTTCATCCAAGATGACATTGAAGGCCCTCTTGGGTATTTAGCCTTTACTCATGCAAAGAAAATTCTACAAAGGTATAGGATGCTACAACTTACTAACGTGATTTTGAGTTGTGTCTTGGTTCACAACATTTAGGCTTCAAAAGTCATGGGCAAAGTTTTGTTTTTGAGTACTAATATGCTAGCTAAGAGCCTTTAATTTGTTAATAGCATGCTTAAGTGTTGCTCAAATGAACTTGTAATTCAAATATTTTCCTTCAAGCTAGACCAAGAGAGTGAGAGGACGGACCCGACTAATTATATGGAGGTTTTTGGGCGTATAATTAGTCGAGTGTAAGGGGTACTAAATGGTGGGCCCAGTTTAAATAGTCGGACGACTATTTTAGTACAAAGCGCACCAAACACCCGAGACTGGTATTAGTATTATCTGGTGCGCTATACGGCGTACCAAACGAGGCCTTAGTGTTACTAGCTTTCACCTAAAGGAATCATAGTGAACTAAGTCTTGAACTAGATTCCTCTAATTCAGATTACAACATATGACACACATGGTATTGATCAAAAACTTGATGCGGGTTAGCGCTATTTATGGCCATGCGCTTAATCTTGATTCTCATGAGTGTTATTAGAGAAGAACCCGATTCTCACAGTCGCGGCCTTACGACTACTCTCACTTAGGTGAGTCCTCCAAGAGTTCATGTGACCTGTACCCTGCGAGAGATTGCCCGCCTTGGAACTCATTCAAGACAATGTCCTTCCTTAACATCACATATCATCAGCACAAAAGTCATAGGGATGAGCAGGGGATTTTATTTTCAAATCTCCTATTTTAGAGTGCTGGAATATAAGTCACGCAATATGGATTGTTTCTACCCATTGAACCTTCTTCATGGCATCTCCAATCACAAAGGTTGGGTTTCCTCCCTAGGTGACTTCCTTATGGGTTTAAGCCCATCCTCCTCGACAAATCTAGAACTGCATTCCTAGATAGACCTTTGGTCAACTGATGAACAATATTCTTTTCTGACTTCACATAGTCCAAAGATACAACTTCTTTATTTAACAAGCTTCTCACAGACTTGTATCTAACATTGATATGTCTATTTATTTTCTTATTTGTATGTGTCTGCCTCACTAAATCTATCACAGCCTTATTATCACAATGCATGGATATGGCAGGTATAGGTTCACCAATGGGATTTCAAGCAAAACATTCTTAATCCATTCAGCTTCCATGCATGCAGTATCAAGAGCTATGAGTTCAGATTCCTTTGTACTTCTGAAAATTATTGTTTGTTTCTTAGAAGCCCAAGATATAGCTGCTCCTCCTAACAAAAATACATAACCTGAAATAGATTTAACATCGGAGCTATCTGTGATCCAATTGGCATCACTGTACCCTTCTACTACACAAGGAAATCTTTTATAGCTTATAGAATAATCCAAAGTTCCTCTTAAATACTTAAACACTAGCCTTAAAGCATTCCAGTGTTCTTTACTTGGATTATGAGTGTATCTACTTAGTCTTCCAACTGCATAAAATATATCGGGTCTAGTTTTATTTGCTATATACACTAAAGATCCAATCATCTGAGAAAGCTGGAGTTGAGATACAGGTTCACCACTATTTTTATTTAAGCTCACACTTGGTTTATATGGTGTTGAGATAGGATTGCAATTAAAAAAGGTGAACTTCTTAAGCATTTTCTCAATTGAACTAGCTTGGTTTAAAATAAATCCTGCTTGTGTTTTCTCTAATTTCATTCCCAAAATAATGTTGGCTTCTCCTAAATCTTTCATATCAAACATCTCTGATAGATAAGACTTCACATCTTTCACAATTTTCACATTTGTTCCAAATAATAATATATCATCAACGTAAAGACATAAAATTACACATCGTCCATTGCATTCCTTATAGTAGACACACTTGTCATGCTCATTAATTTCAAAATCATATTTTAAAATGACTTTATCAAACTTCTCGTGCCATTGCTTAAGAGATTGCTTGAGTCCATACAATGATTTAACCAACTTACATACTTTATGCTCTTGACCTTTTACTATAAATCCCTCGGATTGCTCTATGTAGATTTCTTCTTCTAAGTCTCCATTCAAAAATGTTGTTTTAACATCCATTTGATGAACTACTAAATTATGTACAGATGCTAACGCTATGAGGATCCTAACTGTAGTAATCCTAGACACAGAAGAGTAAGTGTCAAAATAATTAATTCCTTTCTTTTGAGTGAATCCCTTGGCTACTTGCACTTGTCTATACTTCCATCAGGCTTCAGTTTCTTCCTAAATACCCACTTACAACCAATTAGTGTAGTACCGGGTGGTAAATCTATTAATTCCCAAGTGTTGTTTTGTAAAATAGACTCAACTTCACTATTTATAGCTTCTTTCCAAAATGGAGTATCTACGAAGTTTATGGCTTCTCTATAGGTTGTTGGATCACCTTCAATTAAAAAAGTATAAAAATCATCACCAAAATTCTTCTCCACTCTCGGTCTCTTACTCCTTCTAAGTTCTGCTGGAGGCTCTTCTTCATTTGCAACTTGATGCCTAGTACTTGTGGAGACTTTGTTAGTACCAGTACAAGATTTATCTGCCACTTGCTTTTGTATTCTAGTCTTGAAAGGAAATATGTCTTCAACATATGTTGCATCCCTTGACTTCAAAATAGTGTTATTCGAAATTTTACTTATTTCGGGGTTGATGACTAGAAATCTATTGGCACTTGTATTATGAGCATAATCTAAGAAAACAGTATCCACCGTTTTAGGTCCTATCTTTTTTCTCTTAGGTTCAGGGATAGCAACTTTAGCTAAACACCTCCACATTTTCAAGACTTAAAGATTTGGATTTCTCTTTTTCCAAATTTCATATGGAGTAGTAGTGTTGTCTTTAATAATAACTCTATTTAATATAAAACATGCAGTCAAAATTACTTCCCCCCCACAAATTATCAGGTAATCCAGAACTTAAAAGCATTGCATTCACCATGTCCAATAAGGTTATGTTTCCCTCTTTTCGGTCGGGTTGGACCGAGAGAAGGATCTTTTGGTCCTTCTTCTGATCTGGTGCGGGGCGTGCCACCAACCAAGCCAAAAATTGGCGGGGTTGGAAATAAATCGAAATGTTGCGCTCGAGCCTGACTTCTAACCAAGTGACTGAGTGACCAAGCAAGGAACCTTTTCTTGGTCCGAGTCCGATCACTACCTCGAATTCAAGGCTGGTTAGGCTTTGGATCTTTATTTTTAAGTTTTTAGGGTTTATATGATATAATAAATGAACGTAAATATGCAAGATAATTAAAGTGCGAGAAAGTAAATGACGAGTAATTAAAGATAAGTGAAATAAGAACGAAGAACAAAATTAAACCAATGAAAAACGATTAAAACAAATAACGTTGATTAAAACTAGAATCAAAATAACAACGTAATTGAAAAAAGTACTTGAAGAAACGACTGAAAATAAACTTACAATTAAAAGTGCTCGAAAGGACGATGAACGGAAAGTAAATTGCTAGAACTTTAAAACCTATGCTAGAGAATGAAAAGTGCAGAGTAATATGAAGAAGTCTTGTGTGTTTTTGCTTGTCCTTTTTCTTCTTTTTGTATTGAGGAATTTATAGGGCAAACCACGACCCCCATTCACTCCTCCTTCTGCTACCTCCAAATTTCCTTATTGGGCCTCCTTGATTTATGGGATTGGAATCATACAATATATGATTTGATTGTGATTCCTTCCTGTTTCGGGTCGAGAAAGGCTGACTTTTGATCATGGATTTACCACGTGACCTTGATTCAGCCTTCCATGCATTAAACTTGGACATTTAAGCCTTGGTCCATTTTGGGTAGGAAAATCCTGTTGTGTGCTACCAAATTTGGTTTTGGAGATTATCACCTTTGAATAATGTTGGGAGTTCTTCCATGCTAAAACGAGCTCGACTATAATGAATATTGGGTCCTCATTATCCAAGGTCGTCCTCGGCCCAAATAATCTGAGCAACCAAAACTATATCAATCTTGAGTTGGTCTAGCAAGCTTGCCATGCCAAACTCATATTACGGGTTGGTCTCAAGAGAAAAATTCTAGCTAGCTCAGAACACCAATAAAAGCTTGGCCACAAAAAGAGGAACCACTAAGAGTTGGTCCCAAAAAGATGGACCAACAAAGTTTGGCTCCACAAAGAGGAACCACTAAGAGTTGGTCCAAAAGATGGACCAGCAAAGTTTGGCTCACAAAAAGAGGAACCACTAAGAGTTGGTCCCAAAAGATGAAACCAACAAAGTTTGGCCACAAAGACAAACCACTAGAGTTGGTCCCAAGAGATGGATCAATAAGAGTTGGTCCCAAAAGGCGAGCCACTAGGTGATTCTAAAAGATGGACCAACAAAGTTTGCCACAAAAAAGAGGAACCACTAAGAGTTGGTCCCAAAAAGATGGACGAACAAAGTTTGGCCACAAAAAGACGAACCACTAAGAGTTGGTCCCAAAAAGATGGACCAATAAGAGTTGGTCCTAAAAAGACGAACCACTAAGAATTGGTCCTAAAAAGATGGACCAATAAGAGTTGGTCCCAAAAAGATGGACCAATAAGAGTTGGTCCCCAAAAGATGGACCAACAAAGCTTGGCCACCCAAAAGATGGAACCACTACGAGTTGGTCCCAAAAAGATGGACCAACAAAGCTTGGCCACCCAAAAGATGGAACCACTACGAGTTGGTCCCAAAAAGATGGACCAACAAAGCTTGGCCACCAAAAGGTTCATGCTAAATGAGACCCGGATCGGTAACCCCGATCGTATTGGTCTCAAGAGTACTTGATCCTGACGGAATTTGGAGCGGCCCAAACAGGTTCTATTTTTCCTTTCTGCAACTCCATTAGATTGTGGAGAATAGGGTACTGTTACTTCATGTATAATACCATGCTCTTCACAAAAAACACTAAGATCGGTAAGAGTGTACTCACCACCTCTATCAGACATAAGTCTCTTTATCTTTTTTTCTAATTGATTTTCCACTTCTGTCTTGTAAATCTTAAATTTTCCAAATACTTCATCTTTGTTCTTTATCAAATAAATATAACAATACTTCAAACAATCATCTATAAATGTGACAAAATACTTATTGTCGGCTCTTGTGGGTGATCTATTTGAGTCACAAACATCACTATGTGGGTATTCCTTTCAACGGACTTAAAAAGTTTCTTGGGTTGTTTTGCTTGTACACAAATTTCACACTTATGTTTGAGATTCATGTTTGACTTTGGGACTAAGTCCAAATCTATCATCTTTTTAATTTTAAACAAGTTTACATGTCCCAACCATCCATGCCAAACATTACTAGATTCAACATTGAGAACTTTTGGAAGAGTATTACACTCGAAAGAAACATTTAACTTAAACAATCCTTCACTAATATAACCTTTTCCAATAAATACATTATTCTGCTTCAGTTCCATAAGCCATGGAGAACAGGATTTATCCGATTGCCTTCTGAACAATTGTGTGATATGCCCAAAGAACTCCAAGTAGTTCTTCTGGCCATTTACACTTTTTCTCATCGAGTCTCTTCTTAAGACACTAGAGGATAGTTTTGTTCGACGCTTCAGCCTAGCTGTTGCCTTGGGGGATATCGCAAAGTAGAAGTAAGATGGCGTATTCTGAATTCTTTATGTCAGTCAGTGACTTCGAAGATGGTGAATTGCAGGTGCAAGACTTAATCACTGCTCCAGTAATCCGAGATAAGGGTTATGCTTCAATCCATTTAGAGAAGTAATTTGTTGATGCTATCAAGTACTGCTTGTTTCCTTTTGCCTTCTTGAGCGAACCTACAAGATCGATGCCCCTTGGCATGAAAGGCCATGCCCCATTCAGGGTGTTTAGTTCTTTCGCGTGTTGGTGGTCAATTGGCGCAAGTTTGAGCGCAACTTGATCATCCTTTTCATGGTGGGCCAGTAGTACACTGTCGTTAACGCCTTTTGGGCCAGAGTTCTTCCTCCGGAGTGGTTTCCACATATTTCGAAATGGATGTCAGCCAGAATCTGCAAGTCTATTTCCAAAGTTACACACAAAGTGTGTGGTCGGGAGTAAGATCGTCGGTAGAGTTTCCCACTCGTAATGACATACCTTGAAGCCTTCTGAGTTTTCTAGCCGAGTGACGCTCATCTGGAAGTTTTCTATCTTGACTATAGGTGTTGATCTCCTCCATCCAATTTTTCCTTGTGTCGATAATAGCAACCAACTCCGGTTCGAGTTCTCAAATGCTCGGAGTTGAAAGGTATTCAAAGAGAATGGTCCATCGAAGTGAGTAATCTACTGTGGACACGATGTTTGCCAGAGTGTATGCATGACTGTTTTCGTTCCAAGGAAGTTGTTGAATCGTACTTTTCGAATCCTTCGAGTAATTCTTTGGCTTTAGCCAAGTAAAGTCCCATGGTCGGATTGTGGGCAGTGTAGTCTTCCTTAACTTGATTTACGACCAAAGTTGAGTCGCAAAAGATAGAGAGCTCATTCACCTAGAGTTTTGCTACTACCCGAAGTTCCGCGAGCAATGCTTCATACTCTGCATCGTTGTTACTTTCTCGAAACCCAATCTTCAGTGTCTGCTCAAGTATGGATCCGCCAGGCATTATCAAGACCATTTATGCCCCTGCCCTATTCACGTTTAATGATCCTGTTAGAAGTATGCCCTTAAAGCCACTCATTTGATATAATAGCTTTTTGGAATACATATATTGTTTAATTTAAGGGCAAAGATTATTGTTATTCACCTATTAATGTAATAAGTGTGTATTCAATAATAGAATCCAAGGAATGTAACCAACTTGAGAGATAAGTGATCTAAGTGTGATAGATTATTGAGACCTTTCTCTTAAGTTCATTCCCAAAACTTCCTAGCCATAGGATCATCAATTGGGCATTGACAATCTACTAAGGCTAGTATGTGTTATGACTATTCAATCGTGAATATGACTTGTCTCAAGTTAGTAGTATGTGAGATACTACGGCAAACACATGGGTACTCAAAAGAGTTGTTGAGTACACTGAAAATGATCAATAAGTGAGTTCTTATTAACATGTCATAAAAGAACTCACATGTTACAATAATGCAAAGTAGTCATTTGACCTGAGACACCACAATAATCTTGTGGTTAGGTCCTTAATCTTTGATTGTTTCAAAGGCACTCCGGTATAAGAGAGTGTACACGACATCATTAGGGTTGAGCTACCTAGTCATGAAGAATGGTGAGTGTATGTCAAGGGATCTCTAATCTTTCATAGTGAAGGGAGACTACTCTAAGATATGGTTCAAGAGACTTTGGCCAAAGCACTTGAATATGATTTTAGGAAATATGTCCCAGATCATATTCATGAGAATCATATATAGAATGAAAATCACATTAGATAGTAGACATGAAATAAACTGATAGGAGCATATTTATGCGACTTAGTTAGCTTGTTTTCTTGCATTTACGTAGTTAGTTATTTTTTATTATAGTGATTTAAGCTATTTTCGTGTGTTTGTAGGTTCAAATGGCAAGTGAAGCAAGAAAGTGCATTTTGGTGCATTTTAGAGCAAAATGGAGCTTAAATGGAGTGCATGTATATGGAGCCCAGGGAATGGACGAATTGGGAGCTTAAATGAGGCTAGGAATCTATTTTGAAGATGAAGAAATAAGTTTAAGACAAAGAAGATAAGGGAAAGAACAGAAAACATGGAACATTATCTTATCTTATCCTTATCTTATCTTATCTTATCCTAACCTTATCACCATCAGTTTCTACCTAATTCTATCTGCAAAGGGAGATTCAATTTCATATGAAGTCATTGGATAATCTGACTGTTTGAGGACTTCAATTCATCCTAAAGAGTGACTATAGAAGTTTGGAAGACAAGGATATTGCAAAAGTAGAATCCGAGTGAAAATTGGACATTACTGCGCATAACTGCCAACTTCGACAGAGCACCCAGATTTCGTTAGAAAGAATTAAGTGTCGTGCCATATATGGTTGGAAATCTCTGGAAGTCTAGTTTCCATAGGATTTTACAGATTGGCATTCTGATACTTATTGCAGATTTTATCGCTGTTTTAGTGACTGGAGGTCGAAACAGGAAAAAGAGTCCTACTCGGATTTGGTTTCAAGGAAGATAACGTGATATCTGTTTGTGCGAGTTCTGGGACTTAATTCAGATGGATGTAGGAGTTCTCATGAAGTATAAACTCTATAGAAACTGTGTTTTAGAGTTCCTGGATGATGTAATTACTTGGGACGCACAGAATAAAAGAAGAGATCAGTTTTTGGAGTAGAGAGGAGCGAGAAGTCAGAGATTGAAGATTAGTGCCGAAGCTCTGGAGGTTTTAGGTGTATTCTATATTTTATTTTCAATGTTTTCAATTGTAATTATGAGTAACTAATTTCTTTTTAGCTAGAGGCGAATTCAAAGCCATGAACATATATGTGACATGAGTTGATTACATCCAGTTATTGTTTCATAAATCGTGAATGCAATTTGCTTAACTGAGTTATCAAAACTTATTCTTGTATGTTGATTGAGGATGCATACTTAGTTTACATGCATGAATTTGATGCTAGAGTATAAGGGACTTTCACCTAATAGTTAGAAACTTATATTCACAAGTAGTGAAGGTTGTTGGTCACAATCGTGTTAAGTGAATTCCTGGTAGGAGTGTCATGCTATCATAGTCACAAATACCTTGTCAACGCTTATGGTTTTCATAGAACTTAATGATCATTGAGATGTATCTCTAGTATGCTGTCATATAGGGAACTTGATAAGAATAATTTGGTTGTGTCGCTACGTCCAATTCAATGAATCTAGGAAAACCTGAAGGTTAGTTTAAGCGTACCTAATTAACTTGGGGTGTTGAGATTCATGGTTTATTGAAAGAATAACTGGAGATTGATTTATGTTGTATATGTGTCATGTGTGGAGAAGGACCTTCTAGCTAGCCATTTACCCATTTAATTCACTAAAATTCGTTTTCAATAAAGTTGTTTTCTAAGTTTCTGTTTTAGGTTTAATTTCGTCAAAACAAATCCCCTTTTTCTTAAGTCTTGTTTATTGAGTCAAAGTCTATTTTCTTTTAGTCTTTTGAGTCTTTTAAGTTTTATTTTCATCAAAACCAAGTGTTAGGTCTAGAGTTGAGTCTTTTTGATTGTTTCTTACTGTTTTTAGTGTCTTAAGTTAGTTTTGAGTTTATGGAGTCTAGTTTAGTGTTTTTGAGTCTCATTTTAGTTGATTAGCATCCCTAGTTAATCCCCGGTCCAGAACGATCCCTACTTGCATCTTTACTACAATTGTCAACAATAGGGTTTAATTTGAGTGTCAAGTTAATTTTCACATCATAAACTATCTTTCAAACAATATGATCAAGAGTATTGTTTTAGAGAAGGACCGTATTGCATTGCAATTATGACTGAATAGGTTTTCCAACCAATTCTAAGTAGCTTGGGTACTCATGACATACTGCTAGGTGTCACTCATGAATTGTGGAAGCCTTGAAGATTAACTATAACTAATCTTCATAATAAGGGGAATCAAAAGTAAGTTTGATTCACAATCGATTTGTAAGAGTTACAATAATCGCTCACTGCCTCACTAACTAGAACCCAATGGATCGTACATCGTTTAAGGATAAGTGTGAAGAAATATAAATGAGATGGATATGATCAATTAAAGAGTTTAATTGAGTCTGGTATAGATCAATTAATTTGTTAATTGATCTAACAAACAAGTTCATATTGGGCTTGAAGTTAGTTTCGAGTCTACAAGGCACAATGGGCTTTGGTTCGAAAGGCCCATCAAATTTAAGTTCTATGACAACTCAATCAAATGAGCACGAAGCCCAATCCATCTAAGGATGGTTGGCCATACAAGGATGAGTGGGCATAATAAGGTATAAATATTGATTTACAGCCTAAACATCATTAAGGGTTCTTTGAAGAGAAAATTGAAAAACACTATTCCCTTTTCTCTCTAAAGAGGCCGGTCATAGGGGAGGAATTTGCTTGAACCAATTCATCTCCTATATCATCCATTAACTCTTTATACTTCATCTTTGGTGTAGAGACTTAGAGGCTTGCAACTTTGGAAGCTTTGGAGAATCCATCCAACAAATTTTCAAGGATCAAATCAAGCAAGAAAGAAGCAAAACCATCAAGCAAACATTCAAGGAGCTTGGAGTGAACTTGAAGGCCCTCCACTTGGGTGATTTACTTGTGTAAACAAGGACTTGCTTCAAGGGTAATGAACACATACCTTCTCTTTAATTTTAAAAGAGATTTGGTTCACCACTCACTAGGCCTTGAAAGTCTTGGGATTAGAATTTGTTTTTTAGTGCATGCCTATTTTAAAAGTTAATTTGTGTGCTTGCCATTCTCAAATGTTCTAGTTCACTCTAGCTAAACCGAATGTGTGGCACCAGGATCAATTAAAACTCTAGCTAAATATTCAAAAGCATTTAACGTACCCATAACGACATTGGGATCGGTCTGTGCATCCTACTGGGTCATGTCGTACATTCTACCATATGCCTGCCCACCTGTGCGACCTCATCGACCTCTCTAAGACTGGCTGCCATGCCCTGACTGGCTAGACTGGCTCCGATACTAGATGCTCCTCCAGTACTCTGACCCTGACGATGTCTCTGATGTTGTGTACCAGTGTTATAATCTGTGTGTTGAACCAGTACAGAACCCATACTCTCATCTTGCTGTGCTAGGGGACAATCCTTCTGCCAATGACCTGGCTGCTTGCATATGAAACATGTAGAAATGCCCTGTAAGCACTCTCCATGATGGTGCATATTGAATTGTCGACATAACGGATGACTCAGACCACTAGCAGTACCACTAGACTACCTACTGCCAGAGAAACGAGAACTACCAGACGATCTCCCTCCAGACCATGGAGTGCCAATACTAGATCCACCCCTAGATGAACCAGAGCTCTGCCCGCTCTTCTTGAATGGTTGTCGGTCTCTAGGACCTCCCACTGAAAATCTACCTCCCTACTGTCTGGACCTAGATCCCGTCTGGCTACTACCACCAGCACCACGATTAGCAGAAGCTTCTATTCTCAAAGCTACTTGGAATTCCTCTTGGTAAGTATGACAATGAGAAGATGCGTCAACCATTCTGATGTTCTCATTAAGTCCATTATGAAATTGAGTAAGCATCTTTCTTAGGTCACTTTCTATAATCGAACAATACTTGGAGAGATCACTAAACTTCCTCTCGTACTCTGCCACACTCATATTACCCTGCTCAAGAGTTAAAAATTCTCTCTTCTTTATGTTTTTGAACTCTGGAGTAAAGAACTTGATCTTGAACCTCGTTTTGAAATCATCCCATGTGAGTGTAGTGTTTCTTGAGAGCATGCGCATTTCAGTGCTCCACCAGGATCTTGCACTCTCTATGAGGAAAAAGGTGGTTGTGGAGACCCAATTCTCCTCTGGGCAATTATTCATAGCTCGTAGAACATGCTCCATTTCCTCCAACCAATTCTCAGCCTAATCTCCATCACCAGTTCCATCAAGGGTCGGTGCTCCCATGCTACGTGCTATCTTAGGGAAAGCGCGACCACTACCCCTAGCACTCTGAATGGCCTGTGCAATAGCATCCCTAAATTGATCTAGGCTAGGTAAAGTATCCATTGGAGCAACTGGCTGACGTCGAGGCAACATTGCTCTAACAAGAAACATAAGATTATTTAGCACATAACATAACACCATATGGTGCTTGATTCAGGAATTCCTAAGCCTATGCTCTGATACCAATCTGATACGCCCCAACCCCGACATCCACTGGGACTGAGACACCCCTACCCGGATATCCAGAAGGATACCAAAATCGAGGCATGTTGGCCGACACTCGGAGAGTGACAAAAGCCATGTCATGCAGATGAAGTGGAAATTTCTGAATAAAATAAAATCCAAAACCGTAATTATTAAAATCATGCAGCAGAGTACGCAGAAGTACGGGTAGAACCCTTAATACATAGCATGAGATGTTCAGAGCATAGATAAAAATGCAGTAAAGAAAGTACGAACTATTCCCATCCTGAATAGGATGGATAAAACATACTAGTGGAAGGAAGAAATCCTACATTTATCTGGTGCGGAAGTCGTAAACACCAGAATGATCATGCTCACCACAAGTCCAACTACTACGTCCTAAAAGGGCGCAAAACAAAAGGTGTGAGTGGGCAAAATAAACATTTCTAAAACCTTTGTTTTTCATAACACAATAACCCATCTTTGAAAAGTTTTGTATAATTTCCCAAAATCATACTACGTATAGTATGAAAATTTTCAAAGATATGGTTAAACACCTTTATCTCAACATAATATAATATTCGTCGTCAAAACAGTATAAAGGCACCAAGGAAAAAGGTATGAGTAATACCAAAATCTCCTCAACATATAGCATGTTCATCAACATAGAAATATATAATACGATATGCTCATCGACTTATGCAATCACACAAGTCCATGTAGAAAGTAGCTACATGGAACATGTTGGGTGTAATGGATATATGCTCAGTACTACGATCACGTGAAGCTGGCGATAATCGCGTCACATATGAGTCCTAGCTGCCTAATGCAGACTAGTACAGGCTGGCACCTACAATGGATCCAAAGTGAGCATAACGATGCGGATGTGAACATACACGTGAAGGCTGGTCCTGGCCCGGATGAATACTAGACACCGATGAATGCATGTATGATGAGCAGATAAAATACACATGATCATGCCATTGCAGTTTTACAAGTCTCAACATAATATAATTTATTTATACTTAACCCATAAATAAAAGCATGGCATGATGGAAAATAAATCATGAAATCATAGTGAGAAATAATATAAATAATATTAGTTTCTCAAAACAAAGCTCACTCACTGATATGTAGTTGGGTCGTAGTCGCCTTGCCTTGCCTGACCCATGTACTCATCCTGGTAAGTCTCACCTATATGAGATATCACTATAGTAATGATTAAACTCATAAAGGTTACTTATTAAATTAATAAACGACATTGATCCTTGGTTTGCTCAACACGGAGGTCCAAAACACTCTGAAAAATACCATACGTACTGCCTTGAGGTAGTACGTGTCGTCACTAGTCGTCTCGACTTGACAGAAGTTAAAAAAGTGGTCTCATGCGCGGCTCAAGCGCAGGCCTGCCTTGGCTCACGCGCAGTCTAACCAAGCCGGTCAAACTAACGGCTTTAGTTGACCCCATTAGATTTAACGAAAGATTCCGGTATCTCCGTTAAATCTAACTGTTTACACTGAAAAATACCCTTTGGATTTGAAAGACTTAGTTGGGATTACCAATTAGTGGGCTGAGCCTAAAGGGAAAGGCCCAGTCCAAATCTGGAGAAACTGAAGAAAGAAGGAAGGAAATATCTGCTAAAGTGCTCGAGTACCTATGCCTACCTTGATAAAGAACATTCAATGCAAAGATATTGGCGGCATGGAAAAGGCATTCAGAGGATGGCTTAATCCAGATGACGATGACCAATTGAGTTGACAGCAGCCACGTGGGGCATCCAGCTGTCCATATATCTTTTGAGCCATGACTTATAACTGAGTATTGGATTGGGCCTAACCCAAAGGCCCAGCCCAAACTAGTAAAGCAAAACAGAAAGGAGTCTGAACAGCATTTAATGCAAATCACTGGGCAAATTGGAGGGAAACAGACTACGAATAAAGAACCCTTTCTCAGTGGGAGTAGGCTGATCAGACCAAGTGTTGTTCTTCTTCTTCCCAACAGAGGACAGTGGCAGGGATGACGTGGATCCCTTACTGGCCTATATATACAAGGAGAAGATACAGAAATATGGACACTCAAACCAAATCAAAACAGAACTCACACGTTCAAACCAACAGGAAGAAACCTCTGAGGAAACCCCTCAAGCTCTTTCACAGATAAAAGATCTTCATCTTTATCTGAAACTCTCATTCGCACTACTTGTGTAGCTCGCGACTCTGAGAAGTTCAAAGGCCAGTCACCAGGATCATACATCCAAAACTCCCCACGAGGAGTAGTGTTTTGCTCTGCTATCCAACCTACTTGGCGATAGTATTGATTTGAATCTTGGACCAGAGGGTCTTTGATTTGTTTTTCCTTAGGAACCAATATCCTAAACCCTTCCCGATAAGCTTAATAGACCATCCCGATGGAACTAAACCCATCCCGACAGGCTGTTATCCAGGCTTTGACGAACATGAAATGTAATAAAATGGATATTACCTTTAATTAATGTCTTTTACATTCAGTCCTTTAATTACAAGTCTTTATATTCAGTCTTTACATTAAGTCTTTATATTCAGCTTTTACTTACAGTATTTACATACAGCTTTTACTTACAGTCTTTACATACAGCTTTTACTTATCTGTCTTTATTTTTATGTACGTTTGAGCGTGGGAGGTTCTTGGCTATAACAAGTTATACCTAAGTCCCATCTCAAACTATCTCTGGTATAACATCAAGAGAGTATAAAGTCCTTAACAAGCAAGGCAAATAACGAACCTAACAGTTCATATATATATATATATAAGGCGCCAATCCGATGAACGGAAGTCATATTACTTGTGGCGCAAGTATCTAATAAACAACACATCTTTCTATTGGCAGAGCCAATAGTGGCACGCCTGACAAACACCAAAGACAACACAAGGCCTCGCGAACATCCCTCCGAAGGGATAGGAGCTGAGCCTGTTGGATCAGGTGCCAAATAGAAAGGTTCGGGACCAGCGACTGGGCCGACTCGATATATTCCGAGCCTGCACCTCCGCAAAAGGCTGCGCGAACACTAACGAAATATTCCTAACGGCATTAAAGGAATATACTTGAGAATATTCTCGGTCTGGATCGGGTTTGAATCGGTTTGATGACGCCATGGTCTGGTTTGGACCGGGTTCTGGCCAGTCTGAACCAGTCACCGCTGTAACTCAGGCCGGTCGCCAACGCCGCTGTCCGCCGCCGGCCAAAATTCGCCAATTTCTAGAAACATTTCAAAAATTCGTAATTTTTTCATTTCTCAACCATTTTACACGATCCACATGTCAAAATGAAGCTAGAGAAAAGGAGAACAAGATTATAAAGGTTTGGAGTTCAAAAAGAAGTCGGAAATGGCCGAAAAGTCTCGGGTTACGAACGAAGTCTGATCTACTTCAAAACATGACCAAAACACACGATGTTACTATGAAAATCCATCTACTCAACTCGAGGATGCTAATGGTGGTGGTTAGAAGTCTCACCTTGGTCAGTAATTTCGAGAAATTGGCCGGAAAAGTTCGGTTCTTCAGTGTGCAATTTTCATCAAACGGTAGGGAGTTTGGGCAATCAGCTTGCACCATTGAACTCAGTGAGTTATAACGAACAAGATGGCGGTGGTTTGGCTCATTCGAAAGAATTGGCGTGGCCACTGTGTGTACTGTGCAAGTCTTACGCGGAGAAGTAGTAGAGCAGAAAAAGAAGAGTGAAGGGGGAAAAGAGAAGTCTGGGGAAAAAGAAAATAAGGGAGATTTTTTCCACATTAAGTTGGGCAACTGGATCCCACCTGGTACACACACCACCATACTTCCATAACAAGAAATAATATTTAAACGTACGTAACGTTTTCGTTACACGTCGGATTTTCGTTCCGTTCGCGCTCATGCGCTCGTAGGAAAAAGTACTACCTGAATACGACAAGTAAGAATTCAAAATTCATAAAGAGATCAAACGTCCATGTAGGACTTCCACTTATCCCGTTCAAGGGCATTTTGGTAAATTTACACGTTTAGGAAATAAAATACTATAAAATTAGGGATGAGGTGTCACATGGACACTTAGATCAGGTCGTGCTGGCTAACACCTGTAAGGTGACACAAGCCAAAACGTGCGTAAAAGATATGAAACTGTAAATTCATAGTAGGGCCTACAAAAATTTTGGCATAGTTGGCCTTAAAATGCGGTTAAAACCAACATGCATAAAGAGTACTTCACATTTATTTAACAACAGAACATCCCCAAAGGGCCACACCTAATGGGTCTCAGACCCTCCACTGCATGCATGTTCATAGTTCAGAGCATAAGTACTAATATGCATTCGGAAGCTAAAGTACTCAAGAAAGTCTAGATACTCTAATCCATACAAAGATGGATTTATTACAAAGGTTCTACATAAAGATAAGTCTCCCTACATGTTACAACCCGTCCCAAAATTTTGTGTGAAATTACCAAAATACCCCTAGTGGTAAATGTTGCCTTTTGTTGACTTTTCGAGATAACATGTGAAAATTATTTTCTTTACATATTCATGATGTACTCGTCGATACGAACGCGTGAACGCAAGCGGAACTCAATTCGGAGTTAAAACGAACGTTTTACGAAGCTTTAAAGTGTAGGGGCATTTTAGTAATTTTCACTCCGTAAGTTGGAATTAGGGTTTTTGGCTGGCTGCTGTGCAGTCAACCCTTCCCCATTCATTATGCACGATCTCTCTCCCTCTCTCCCATTCTCTCGACCAAAACCACCCAAAACTACACAAACCCTAACCTTTGGACGAATCACAAAACCGTCGAACCGTTGCCCAAAATCCATACCATCACGATCGTCTCATCATTCTGGACGAGGCTGTGATTTTAGAATCTCCAAACTCGAACCCGATCGATCAAACCGACGTCGGAAGGGTTTCGACAAACTGTCCGTCAATTTTCTGTGCAAACCAGACCAAGGTAAGCCTCGAGACCATTACCATTGGTTTGATTGGATTGAGTAGGTTCAAATCGATATAAAGAACGTCCAATTTGGTGCAGTTTTGAAGGAGAGCGGAATTAGGGTTTCCCGAAGCTTTCCGGCCAATTTCAGGCCATCTCCGGCCATTTTTCCGGCCCCAAATTGGTATGAAAATATTCTACTCGTCAATACCTTCATTTTGATATATGGCACGTTAAATTTGGCCAAAGAACGAAGAAGTTATGAATTTTTGAAGTTTTGGAATTAATTCGGAAAATTTCCCAGAATTCCGGCGAACCAGACGGCGGAGGACGGCGGCGGCTCCGGCGACCGGCGAGAGGAGGAAGAAGAAGGAATATTCCGTCAACGGTAACGAAATTTTTCTGACGGCGTCAGAATATTCCGTCAGAAAGGTATATTCCGTTAACTTTAACGGCGCTAACGTCAGCATGCGCGTGGCTGACGTCAGCATGCGTGTGGGGGTGACGTCAGCAGGCGCGTGCCGCGCGTGGGACACGTGCCAGCGCGTGGCCGGCGAGTGCGGCGGCGCCGGCGGCGATGGACGACGGCTGTAGGGTTTTCGGGCTCCAGAAATAGTTTTTCGAGCCCGTTTTCGCTAAAATAGTATTATTTTTGGGGTATTTTTCTATAGGGCCTATTTTAGTTTATATTAGGGAAGTTCTAATATTTTCCCCTAATATTAAATAGGTAATTCTTCGGTGCCACACTTCGAGGAGGGCAACACCGAGGGGGATTTCACTCCCGATCACCAGTGAGTGGACTTTTGCTTTATTAAATGGTTTTTATGTTTGAAAATAAATATGAAATTGATTTCTACATGATTTTAAATGGTTTTTGGTGCATGTTTATATAAATATGTTGGGATTCCTTTATGCAACCTTATATTATTCATTTGTGTATGGTGATATATTATGAAATGATTTGAGATATGATTTTTACATGAGTTTATTTTATGAAATGATTTTGAAGGTTGAATATAATTTTATGGAAATGTTGGTATTTAATTACAGGCTTCTAAGCATAATTATACTCAATTACACAAGGTTTATATTTTTGGGAAATTATGAAGTACGTTATATTCTTCACTTCTAGGACAAGTCTCACATGTTTGGGTCACACGCACTGTACTCTAGGGGTATTGTCCGGTAAATACCTTAGTGCAAGCTTGTCTTACGTTTATGTTTGTTTTTGGGGAAAAGGCCCCACTAAGTAAGGACTCGGGTGTGACGCGCAAATGCGCAAGTGCTTACATGTGTGTGGTACTAGGAGTACAATTTAATTGATTAACGTAAAGTGCTTGTACGGGGATTGAGAGGCTGTTCCTCAACACATACATGGGTGATTGCTTATATACCCTGTGTTGGTTTTCGTATATTTATATTATTGGTATATATGATGAAAGGACTATTGGAAATATGACTTGCTATCTACGGATTTTTTTTTATATTGGTATACGTTTTCAGCTATTCTTATAAAGTACGTTTTGGTACATACTATGATAGTATGATTTTGCAAATATACGGGATTTCAAACAGGGGGTTATTATGTTGAAAAGAGAAAGGTTTTGCGAAAACTTTTATTTCCGTCCACTCACACCTTTGTTTTTGCGCCCCCTTCAGGACCTAGTGATAGAGCATCGGGCGAAGTCGAGGCATCTGTGTGGCAGCTCTGATCATATATCCCGACCATGTAGGGATTCATCTTTTTCTTTTCAGTTTCTATAATAATATCCATCCCTGTTATGGATAGAGATTTTAGGAACTTATTCTATTGTTTTGTTCCCGCTGTTTCAAATTAGTACGCTCTGAATCATATGCATTTTGACATTGAATTCCGCAACTTTATGGTGATTTAATTTGTTTTAACTAAGTGTTGTCATGCATTTAATGGCTTCGTCACTTACGAGTGTCGGCCAGCACGCCCAAACTCGGTATCCACGTGGGTATCGAGGGTGGGGTGTGTCACTACACTTTTGGGAGTGTGTCAAAGTTGCCCACTAGTCCTCGACGTCAAGCCGATCACTGCTACTAGGTCCTATGTTACAACCCGTCCCAAAATTTTATGTAAAATGGTCAATGTTGACTTTTGTTGACTTTTTCCGAAACGACATGTGAAAATTATTTTCTTTGCATATTCCAGTAGTACTCGTCGATACGAACACGTGGACGCAAGCGGAACTCAATTTGGAGTTAAAACGAACGTTCTACGAAACTTGAAAGTGTAGGGGCATTTTAGTAATTTTCACACCCGTTAGTTTAATTAGGGTTTTGGGGTTTTGGGGCTGGCTTTTGTGCAGTTATTCCCCCCACTCTCTCTCCACAACCTATCTCTCTCTCTCTCTCTCTCTCTCTCTCTCGGCCAAAACCTCACAAAACTAACAAACGAAACCCTAGAATTGGGTTGAAGCACAAAACCGTCAAACTACCACACGAGACTATAACCATTGCGATCGTCTCGTCATTCTTGACGAGACTGTGATTTCAGAATCTTCAAACTCAAACCCAATCGGCCAAACCGATATCGGAACGGAAACGGCATGTGAAAATTGACGAGACTGTGGCAGCACGTGGCGGCTCCTTCCGATGCGTCCGGCCGTTTTCCGACGAGTGGTGGCGCTTGGTGGCGCATACGGCGGCGCCAGCGGCGGTGCACGGCGGCAGGAAGGTTTTCGAGCCCCGGAAATTGTTTTTCGAGCCCATTTTCGCTAAAATAGTGTTATTTTAGGATTCTTTTTATTAAAGGGTTATTATTATTTATTTTAGGGATGTTTCTAGTATTATTCCCTAATCTTAAATAGGTAATCCTACGACTGGGCTCTCCGAGGAACGCAACCCCGAGGAGGAATATACTCCCGAGTACTAGTGAGTGGACTTTTGTTTTATTAAATGATTTATATGCTTTGAAATAATTATGGCTTTGATATAATTATGGTTTTAAATGATTTTTAAGGCATGAATATAAATGGATATGTATTATGAAATGGTTTATACTATGTTTTCGCTTATGCATAAATACATTGGTATTTAATATATGGTTCCAAATGAATATAACTATTTATGCAAGGTTTGAATATTTGGGAAATTACGAAGTATATGATATTCTTCATTTTTACACATGATTATATATGTATGTTTTCAAACACACTTGGTATGCTTTCACTACGTTGTAGTACTGTCTCACGGTCGTAGGACAAGTCTCACATGTTTGGGTCACACGCACTGTACTCCAGGGGTATTGTCCGGTAAATACCTTAGTGCAAGCTTGTCTTACGTTTATGTTTATTTTTGGAGGAAGGCCCCACAACGTAAGGACTCGGGTGTGACGCGCTATTGCGCAAGTGCTTACATGTGTGTGGTACTAGGAGTACAAATGGATTGATAACGTAAAGTGCTTGTACGGGGATTGAGATGATGTTCCTCAACACGTACATGGGTGATTGCACATATACCCTGTGTTGGTTTTTCATTATTATACTTATTGAGCTATTTTGTGGTTATTCTTTGGAAATATGAACGGTTCTTTACAGAGTTTATGTTGAGTTATGTTTTCAGTTATACATATAAAGTATGTTTTGACTTATACTACGGTAGTATAATTTTACACCTATACTGGATTTCAAACATGGGGTTACTACGTTGAAAAGAGAAAAGTATTTAGAAAACTTTTATTTTTCGTCCACTCACACCTTTTGTTTTTGCACCCTTTTCAGGACAAAGTAGCGGTGCGTCTGGTGAAGTCGAGGCATACGATTGACAGCTCTGAATCCTTCCCGACAATGTAGGGATTTATTTCTTATTCAGTTTCTTTAATAATATTCATCCCTATTATGGATAGAGATTCTAGGAACTTGACTTTATATTTTGTTTCTGTTGCTTCCATTTAGTACGCTCTGAACCTTGTGCATATTGGTATTATTTTCTGCAAACTAAGTGTTGTCATGCATACAATGGCTTCGTCACTTACGAGTGTCGGCCAGCACGCCCGAACTTGGTATCCACGTGGGTATCGAGGGTGGGATGTGTCATCCTGAATGGGGCACAAAACAAGAAAATGTGAGTAAACAAAAAGAAAGTTTTGTAAAACTCTCTCTCTCTCTCTCTTTTGAACATACTAACCCCCTGTTTGGAAAACCATAAATATATGGGAAAACATACTACCCATAAATATGCATATATACATACTTCAAAATCTGTAGAAATCAATAAGTACTTCAAATCCCATAAATCACAAGTCATTCCAAAACTATAAAACATCGTCATCATAGAGCAACATCGCAAACATAATAATTCGAAACATAAATAATCACTAAGGTAATGCATCACACATGCCTAAGTCGGGACTCTAACCTAGACATAGACAAGCTGCATGTCATAAATAAATTCCAGTAATGAGTATCTCATGCAACGTGTAAGTTGTGTTCCAAAAGAATGACATGCCCGTGCTAAATAAGTCAAGACACGGACAAGTTGGGCACGGGGCGCATGACATGCCTATGAGTTAGGACTTTAACCCAAAACATAGACAAGTTGTACACTAATAACATATAAATAAATCGAGAATAGGCTAGTGCGAGCATGCAACACACACATGCAAGCTGTGTCATACGGCCGTAGATGGAGAGTACTAAGACTTAGGGGTGAATGCATACCAAGTGATATGAAACCATGGTGTAATACAATATTCGTATCAAAATGCTTGCGAAACACATAATCATGCCCATGAATAAATCTCTAAATTCATAAATCACAAACGTCAAAAAATCACGTTTCTTTAAATAAAACCATGCATGGGCATAATTATAATTATTCAAGAACTCAATTATGTAAATATTAATTGTCAACCAAAATCATTTTGAAAACAAAATTCCACTCATAGGAACTCCGGTCTATCCTCGTTGTAAGGAGGATGCTCTCTGAAGCGTATAGTCAATCTGGAAGAACTTGCACCTACACAAGCTATTTTTACTCAGAAATTATTCAATACATAAGGCAAATTCAATATGGATAGATTCTAATGAATCTGCCCAATTCCACATTAGACCAAAACTTATTAGAATTACTTAATTTCTCAACAACACAACATAATACACCAATTTACTCAACCTAGTTCGTAAACCCAAAAGAAAAAGAATTAGGGTTTTATCAAATTCTCACCAAATTCACGTCCTAACTCAGAGTTGAGTTTTGATTCCACATCCAGTCAACAACTCGAGTATAAACTTCGACAAACAACTAGAATTTCGAGTTAAAACCTTGAATTTCGAAAATTCTTCAAAATCCTAAAATTGAAATCTAAGGAACCCACTTACATAGGTAGAAAGCTCGTGAGGAGAGGATCCACTTTCTCTCTTGGGCCGAGACCCAATTCCCGAAGGTTTGATCGGAAAATCAATTTTTCCGGCGGACGGACTTATTTCCTCACCTTCAATCCACCTGGTGTCACATCCTGAACCAGCTCTACCTCACGGTTTTGTTCTGGGAACTCACAAGTAACTTCCTAGTGGGTCACCCATCCTGAGATTGCCCTAGCCCAAGCTCGCTTAACTTTGGAGTTCCGATGAAATCCGAAGCCAATGAGCTCCCAAAAGGCTTCATGTTAAATGGAGGTGGGCATGTACATATAAGGCACATAACCCCCTCTTCGTTGGTCAATGTGGGATGTTACACCTGGTGTGGTGGTTTTTCAGAGATATAGAGGTGACAAACATGTTGGGCTCGACGAGGGCTTGAATTTTGATATAAAATTTGTCAAAATCAATGTCCGAATGAAGGAGATATGAAAATTTGAATTTAGAAGAAAATGGGTAGGAGAAGAAGAACAAACAGCAGTTGGGAGCTACTGTCTACACGCAGTGCATGCAGGGAAGAAGAAGAAAAGAAGTTGCTGGCTTCTAAAATTCTCCCCGAAAATTACCAAATTGTTCTTTGTTGTAAAATGTTCATAACGTTCTCGTTCAAACTCCAAGTTCCACTTCGTTTGTGCTCACATGTTCGTAACAACAAATACTAATCAAATAAAATAAACTATTGACCACCACATGTCTCGTACTCAAAGGTCCAGCAAAAGATGGAATTTACCCTTCGAGGGGCATTTTGGTCATTTCAATTAAGAAGACTATTTTACAAGGAAAATTTGGGACGGGTTGTAACAGTCCTGGGGGTCGAGATCTAAATCGAATTCCTTGTAGCCCGTTTCTTGACCCCCAGACTGTAGTTACTATGTTGACTTTTCTTTCGGAGCTGCGAGGCTCTGTTCGCTTTTTCTAATCATATTCATGCTTTCCACAGCAGAACATCGGGCAGCAGCCTGATCACTCTTGATTTCTTTAACTCTGTTTGGTGTTGGATAGCGTAGTAACTGGTGATATGACGAGGGAACCGTTCTCATTCTGTGTAGCCAATTTCGGCCTAGGATGGCGTTGTGCAAAGTTGAACATTCCATAACATGGAACACTACCAGCAAGTTATATGATTCCACCTGAACCACTAGTTTCATCGTTTCAAGGGATGGACTAGGGTACCTTCAAAGGCATACAGAGTTGTCTTATTCCAATTAATGTTATCCAAAATTTCCATCTTCTCTGCTGCATCTTTGAAGAGGATATTGACTCCAGATCCATTGTCGATTAGCACTCGACTGAGCATGGCATTCAAAATCTGGATCTTAATCACCAAAGTATCATCGTGGGGAGAATGCACATCCTCCAAGTCTCGATCGGAGAACATCAGGATATTGGAATCGATTAGAAGTGGCTTATTGATGGAAGCAACCATCCTCTCTTTCCTAGTGTTACTCAAGTACTCTTGTTTCCCGTAGATGCAATTGACGTTGAGAGTTAACTTCTTTGTTGGGCGATGATCTTCTTCTTCGTCGGTGAGTGTGTACTTGTCAGACTTCTTCTTATCTTTTCCTTCGACACGTTCCTCCTTCTTGGCCTTGCTCTTCACAAATTCCCAACAGTGTCCTTGATCGAGAAGTTCTACGATACGGTCTCGAGGTATATGACAATTCTGGGTGGTGTGCCCAATGCTCTAGTGGTAAAAGCAATATTCGTTAGGCTTCCGTTTAGTGACAAAATCTGGAAGAGATTTTGGCCTTTTGAGGTAAGGTTTGTCCTTAATGTTATAAAGAATGTTGTTGATGCTAGTGTTGATAGCAGTATAACTTCTTGGCTTGGATGAGAAAGGCTTGTCTTTGCGTCCTCTCTTGTCATTCCAGCGAGAAGATGGAGAGGGCAGGGTATCACGCTCTTTCGTTCTTCATTCGAACTTCATGTCAAGTCCGCGGCTGGGGTTGGTCTTCTGAGCCATGTCGTCCCATCCGGTGACATCATCTACTATGTCAAAGCACTCTGATAGGGTCGCGTAGTCGTACTTCTTCTTATTCAACTTTTAGGACAAAGAAGAATGGATATAAAGGTCTTGCTTAAAAGCCATTGTAACGAGTCTGTCATCAGGTTTGTGGACTTCAACTAACTCCGCACATAATCATTTCAGGTAATCCTTAAGGCTTTCACTCTTGGATTGTGGCTCCATGCAGAACACGAGGATACACAGAGAAAGTACTCGCAAACTGCTCAGTAAGGGTTTCAAAGTTATCGATTGAACTGCCTGGAAACTTCGAAAACCTTTTAATAGCTTGTCCTTCGAGGGTAGATGGAAACATCTTGCACATCCATGTGTCGTTGTTGCTGTACAAAGACATAGCATTCCGATAATGCATGATGTGGTTATCCGAGTCTAAGTCTGCACATAAATACTTGAATCTGGGTTGAGAGAATCTCTCCGATGGAGGTGTAGACTCGATGATCGAGGAGAAATGGGCTCTTACTCTGGCGACAATCCTACTCACAATTTGGTTTTGCAGATCGATCAGAGTATCCCTTAGATTATCATTGTTCAGAGGTCTGCACCATTCTGGATCTTCATATTAATCTAGCACATTGAAGTTAAGATGCATGAAGTCTACTTGAGAGGCCCTTGCAGTGTCCAAGGAATCAGAGTTGTGTGGAACTCAATTCCCGCCTGCAGTGGCATGGTTGACAGTACGACCTTCACATTTTTCCACGTGTGGATTCAGATTGGATGTTCATGCCGGAGCTTATGCATGTGTAATTTCAATTGGTTGTCCATCTGGAGTTATGGTATTCAGATTACCAAGTCCGAAGACCAGAATTTAGGTTTGTAGAGTGGTTTAGCTAGCATTCTCCAGAACCTTCAAAACATCTCTCGGAGTCGATGAAGTTTGATCAATTTTCCACCCGAAAAGCCCTCACGAGCCTCTGAAGTTTGGTCACAGAAGCGGTGACTTTCGTCAGAGCTTCCAGAATTTGATTCATGGTAGGTGGAACTCCATCAACCGGTGCTGGGCTGGTTGTCAGTGCAATAAAAGCATCAAGGAGTTGATTGCTTCCACCCTGAGTATTAGCACCAACGTTCACGAAGCTATTTTCAACAGACATGTTGTGGTAGAGTGATTTGGTAAGGGGAATATGATTCTCCTCTTAATGAAAGCACCAATTGTTGGAACCAAAATTGTGCAGCGCCGTAGATAGGGGTCGTCTGCAAGTCCGGCCACTTATAAGAAAAGAGAACAACTGTGAATAGTCTAAGGTGTCGCTGGGGTACCGGCCAAAGTCTCTCCGACGGTCAAGTTACTAAGCAATATTAAGACTTAAGCAGTGGGCAAGAGAATATGCAAAGAACCTAGTATGTGTAAATTGCGATAGTTTGCGTTACCAGAGATATACCCTAGATGAGGGTATATATAGTAGTCAAGAGAGAGACTTTTTAGGATATTGAATCCATATTAAAGCGAGAGAATCCTAGATAATATCTAGCAATACATATTGTTTTCTCTTAGGAGTGTGATTACTTGCAGGCACGCCAAACCCTAAATTGTAGGAATCTCTAGGAATATAGGAAAAAAATCAAATCCCCAATCGGATCTGGCTTCTGTGTCTTGCAGAACAAGTATGGTCAATCTCTTCGAAGTCAGCACACTTCACCTACCTTTCTAGAGTACAGCAGATGTGATGGCATCACTGATCCCTTTGAGCAGCTTACTCCAACTGGCAGAGCTATTGAATCCATAACCGAAATTCAGAGATATTCGTATTCCGATCCGCCTTACTCCGGCCCTGGAAAATTCATGATCCCACAATGGTAATGGTGGTTTGTTTGTCGATCGATGAGGGAGGAGGATGAGATAGTAGATTAGTAGGTGCTGACTGGGTGAGTGCCGCTGGTGAAACTAGACAGATGCATGACTCTAGTTTCATGTAGTTTGGTAGTTGATGTGGGAGGGAAAAAGTAGAATGAGCGCTTTGGTAGTCGACGTGGAAGGAGGAGGGGGAGCACGAAGAAGGAGGAGCACAACGCTCTGCAGACCTCGTTCGTAGACCAGGAAATTAGGCTTGGAAGCAAATTTTGAAGTTGTTTGGAAGCAATTAACAATTTAACATATAAAGGTTTTTTGGTCGAATTTAACATATAAGGTTAATTAGGTATTTTTCACGGGCAAAAATATATAAAATGTGAAAACAGGTTTAGACCTCTGAAAAATAGCATTTTCCCAAATTTCTCAGCAGGGAAGCATCCTCTCTTTCGTCTTCTCTCTCGCTAAGTCGCTATGGACTCTCTGCTTGCCAACTACGCCTCTTCCGACGAAGAAGAAGATCAACAGCAGCAACAACAACCAAAACGCACAGCTTTACCCCCAAAACCCAGCTCTCAACCTTCTTCCTTTTCCTCTCTCTTTTCTTCTCTTCCCAAACCCCAAAATCCCTCTTTCTTTCAATCCCTTCCCGAACCAAAACAAACCCTAATTCCAAAATCCCAAAATCTTGACGACGACGATGAAGACCCAATTGATTCAATCCCCACGTCCAAACCCTCCTCGGTTTTCTCATCCCTACCTCCGCCGAAATCCCGAATTACAAACCAACCCATTACCAATCTCTCGTCCTCGGATCAAAACCGTAAAAGGGTTGTCCAATTCAATCCTCCAATCAACTCCTATAAGTACGATGAAGACGAAGACGACGATGAGGAAGAAGAAAGGCGACGCCGAAAAGCGTCTGAATCCTCGGCTCAGAAGTTGTCTGCGAAGTCGTTCTTGTTGTCCCTATCGGCGCCTAGGTACTCCGCCACATTGGGTGCATCCGCTGGTTTGGGTTCGGGTTCGGGCAGGAGAGCCATTGTTGAAACGGAATCGGTTGGTTCGAGAGTGGAGAGCGATGCGGGGGTGGAGCAGAATGTAGCAAGTCATGAGAATTTCCAATCAAATAGTCAGCAAAGTGCGGTTAACTATGAAGGGTATGGTGGTTATGAGAATCACCAATCTACTATTGATCAAAATGCAGTCAACTATGAAAGCTATGGCGGTTATGAGGGTTACCAATCTGGTATTGATCAGAATGTGGATGTTGGGGCTCAGTTACAGGCAGGAGTTAGTGGTAGTGATGCTTCAGATTATGGTAATTTTGGTGGTTATGGGGGTTATGCTGGTTATGAGCAGCAGTATGGGAATGATTGGGTAGGTGGGTCGGGAACTGTGGTGCCGGCCATCCCGGTAAAGGGTGAGATTAGAGGGAGTAAAAAGAGAGGGAGGAATGAGGTTCCAACTGAAATAATTGAGGTTACGCAGGACGAGTTGATGAAGAATCGGCCAAGAGAGGACCAGGCCAAGTTAACTGGAATAGCTTACGGGCCTTCTTATCAGGTACCAACACGATGTTCTTGTTCTGTCTGTGATCATTTAGTTTTATCTATTGAAAGTGATTTATATATTTTGACGTCTGCATTAACACGTTGTTTTTCATTTATAATGTTGAGAGCTCAAGGAATTGTGTTGCTACATTTTAATGCATAGTGAAACTATTAGCAGTTTGTTTTTATTACAATGCTAATGAATTTGAGAGACAGTGCAAGTTCCGTTTCATGTATAATTTCTCTTTTTTGTATATCAAACTCTGCATGCACTACTCTTGTGATAAGGAAGGGTTCTACCTTATGGTTTATTATTAAATTTTGTCAAAGTGATATAGACTAGTCATTTGAAGTTTCATTGGGAAATCCTATATGTTTCCGATGCATAATGTTATGCAATATAGTATTAGGCATCAGGTAGGATCAAGGATAGAGTTGGAGCCTGGAGGTTGAGGTTTTTTCTCTGTGCAGTAAGACATTTGAAATTGTATGAAGAGAGAAAAGATTAGAGTTAAAGGAAAAGGACACAACCAGCCATCCAAAGCAGGGCCTAAATTAGTACTTAGAAGCTTTGCACTTGGGAAATCCATTCTCTCATAAGATGACGCTCCTCAGATTTTTGACAAGGAAAAGATGCCTCTAATTATGACGCTTACGTATTTTCCTTGGAAGGAAGAACTGGACTGTGGATAATTGACTTGCTTTTAGAACTATTCTAGTTTAGAGTTTTAATGGCTGATATCTTCTGCCAAACTTATAGAGCATGCTTGGGGTCTAAAGTTGGACATTGTAGAAATCGAGTCTATAGGTGGACGCTGGGTTTCACTATAAGTCCTTTCTTAACTATTCTCGAACTGCAAATGCTAGGGAGGACCCTTTCCCAACTATATTGACTTTAAATTGTCTAAAACGACCAAATATAGCAATTTTTTTTGTCAGTAGTGTTTGATAAAATCTTTGAAATCCTTAACCTAGTTCCTTATGGATGCGTTTCCAAACATCATGAGAAGTTGATATATCCTTTCAGTTGCGTTTTAATTGGAGTGGGCTATGTATGTCATGATTCCCTTAGATTGGCAGCAATGAGATTTTGGTGTCAGCAGATAGGATAGTGTTGAGATGAAAATAATGTCATAGGCCCTTTGTGTGAGAATTTTATGTATTTATTTTGTCAATAAATATGGACATAATTCTCTTTTTAGTTGCTTTTCGGATGGTTTGTCATTTTCCTTGGTTCATGTTCATTGAATACTCAGTTCATTGCTTCATTGTTTTTCTTTCTCTTTCTTTTGAACGGTTTTATTATTTCTGTTTTTTGCTATTGGTTCTTATTTTTAACTCAATTGAGCACCTAAATACATGTTACATACATAGTAACCCTCTATATATTTGTTTCTAATTGTTAAAACAGATAATTAGAATAATTGTCTCAGGTTGAAACTTAGAACCGACTTTCAACCAACAAATCACTCTACTTCTCAACCACACTTTATTGCAATTTCCATTTCGCAAGAAAGGAAGTCCGAATCACTATTCTTTTTGTTTGTCTTTGGCAGTAACTGGTGCCTATATATGTGTATATTAAACTTTTATTTATGCGTTGACTGATATTTGAATTTGTTACTTTCAGCCTGTTTCTACCAAAGCGATGCCCACAAAGCTGCATAAGAGGAAGCATCAGATTGGTTCTCTATACTTTGATATGAAGCAGAAGGAGATGGAACTTGCAGAGCGGCGTTCAAGAGGCTTTCTGACTAAAGCTGAAACACATGCCAAGTATGGATGGTGATCCGGGGACGATTCTTTATCCTGTTGTACACTGAAATTTTCTTGTTTAAGTGTTTGCTCGAAGTTCTGTTGCTTCTTGAAGATTTGTATCTATCATGAAAATATAATCATTCTTGCATTCTAATTAGAGAAAATTTGCTATATGGATTTGTTTATTATGGGGAGCTATTGAATGTTAGGCAGCTTTCGGATATTATGAGAGTAGGTAACTTGTGAAGGAATCCTCCCATGGAGGATTTTACGTCGGACATGAGAGTTTCATTAGATCCTCGAATGCAGAAAACCTCCGGGTTCATATGAATATCTACTGTTAGTTTTACTTCATTTCCTTCAGCTTTCAAGACGTTTGTAGTTTGTAGCTTAAGTAGTTAAAAGCATTTATCTCGTTACACCTGTGACTCTCGGTTCAATTCCCCCTTCCCCAACAACAACTGTATCAGAAAAAACCTTTATTTCCTTCGGTTTTGTATTTAAACTAGGGCTGGCATTTTCTGAACCGAATACCGAAATTGAACCGAAACTGAACTGAAATTTATTATTAATATTATTATAAATATATAATATATTAGTGTATTTTGTTGAGATTAATTTCAACTCTTGAATTTGGTTGAGATTAATCTCAACCATTGTTTCATAAAGACAAACTCATTCAGTCATTCTTTCTCTCTCCCTCTACTCATTCGCTAGTTGCTTTTTATTTCAAGTTTCAACTTGAACTTAACTTATATTAGCCATTTAAATTTAGGAAAACTACATAAATGAGACAAATCATTAATCTTGTAACCAAAATAGGACTTTTGGGCCACGCACACTCCATGCACACCATGCATAAAAGCAAAATTGTGAAAATACCCATATATAAATTCACAACCCTCACACCTCACTTTCATTGACACCAATTTTTTTTAGTCAGAGTCAAGCCTCTCCCTCAACATGTGTATAAGTTGTGCATGAGTTGTGCATAGTATGTGCATGAGTTGTGCATAACATGTGCATGAGTCCAATATTTTCCCCGGAATGACCTGAATCTCATCGGAAAACCCCCTTTAGAAGCATTAAGCACATTAGAACTCAAACAATTTATCGATTTCGAACAAAATCCAAAAATTATAAATAGAAATTCAAGCAGAACAAGTCATATTCATTCACATTTGATTTGGGAGAAATACATGATCGAGACAGCTGTGAAGAGGAAGCAAAGATTTCCCGATCCAAATCCCAAATCTCTTCAATCATCCATGGAAACGGCGACCACCGACTTAGTTCCCATCGCCCCAACCATCTCCGAGTCTGAGAAGGCCTGACACCTCTTCGCCCTCCTCTAACAATTCGGCCACCCTACTCACCTCTACGAGCTCGCCTCCCAATGCAAATCTAATACCTTTGCTTCATCCGCGGCTTGCCTCTCTGCTTATCAGACTAGCTCTTCGTCGCGCCGTCCCTGGCTTCTATAGTAACTTTTGTATGCGGCTGGTTCGTCGGATTCGAGTTTTTCAGGCTGTGGGTCGGGCTGGTGATTTGGATATGGCTGCAATTTGTGGCTTCGACGAGATTTCTGGGTGCTGGTTGGCGGCTGCGAGACTAGGGAGTTTTTAGTTTAAATACCAAATTCAAAATAACTTTAAGTTAAAATACCATAGTTTTAGTTTAGGTACTAGTTGAAAAGTCAAACTAATTTGCTAGGTAAAATGACAATAATGTCCAACCCTACCATCACAAAATTATAGCCATTAACCTTCCCAATGAATTGTAACTAACAAACATGAGTATGAATTTTTTTAGAAGAATTTTTTTTTTATTACGTTAATCGCTTAAGGCGTAGGGTCTAGTTTCCGGATTTTGGGCTTCGCCCAAAACCCGAGACCTACACCCTAAGCCCTAAGCTCCTCCCAAGGACATTCTAAAACCCTAAACCCAAAATGATCAACCCCAAACTTTGACCGACCTTTTAAAACCCTAAACCTTCAAAGTTAACCCCGAGCTCTAAAGGCCTTATAAAATTTTGAAAGAAATAAACTTGAGGACAATATGGTAATCTCTCATATCTTTTATTTAGTCATAGGATCACTTGCAATAAAGTTTGTGACTTATCATAAAATATCTAATTAGACTTGGTATTTTTCCTTAAATATGGTATTTTTCCTTAAAATCTATACTCAACTTGGTACCTAATATGAATTTACCTGCGAGACTATAGCATGTGGTGCAACGAGTCGGGGTAGCAGAGGTCTGGGAAGAGATGTAACCCGTTCCTAATTTTATTGTATTTTATTTCCTGTTCGTGTAAATTTACCAAAATGCCCTTAAACGGGCTAAGTGGAAGTCCTATGTGGACGTTTGAGCTCTGTATGCACTTTGAATTCTTACTTGTCGTATTCAGGTAGTACTCTTTCCTACGAGCGCGAGAGCGCGAACAAGACGAAAATCCGATGTGTAACGGAAACGTTACGTACGTTTAAATATTATTTCCTGTTACGAAAATATGGTGGTGCGTGTACCAAGTAGGATCCAATTGCCCAGCTTAATTTGGGAAAAAAATCTCCCTTCTTTTCTTTTTCCCCAGACTTCTCTCTCTCTCTCTTTTTCTGCTCTTCTTCTTCTCCCGTGAAAACATGCACAGTGCACACAGTGGTCACACCAATTCTTTCAAACCAAGCCAAACCACCACCACAATCTTGTTTGTTGTAACTCATTGAGTTCAACGGTGCAAACCGATTGCCCAAACTCCCTACCATTTGACAAAAATCACACACGAAAGAACCAAACTTTTCCAACGAATTTCTCAAAAATACCGACGAAGGTGAGACTGCTAACCACCACCATTAGCATCCTCATGTTGAGTAGATAGATTTTCATACTAAAATCGTGTGTTTTGGTCATGTTTTGGAGTAGATCAGACTTCGTTTGTCAGCCGAGACTTTCCGGCCATTTCCGATCACTTTTTGAACTCCAAACCGGTATAATCTTGTTCTCCTTCTCTCTAGCTTCATTTTGACATGTGGATCGTGTAAAATGGTTGAGAAATGAAGAAGTTACAAATTTTTGAAATTTTTCTAAAAACCGGCAAGTTTTGGCCTTCGGCAGACGGCAGCACCGGTGACCGGTGTGAATTGCAGCGGCGACAGATTCTGACCGGCCTGAACCCGGTCCAAACCAAATGGTGACGTCACCAAACCAATTCAAACCCGGTCCAGACAAGGAATATTCCCAGGTATATTCATTTAACGTTGTGAGGAATATTCCGTTTAACGTTGTGAGGAATATTCCGTTAGATTTAACGGAGATACCGAAATCTTCCGTTAAATCTAACGGCGTCAACTAACGCCGTTAGTTTGACCACGCGTGTGGGTGCGTGGGACCACTTTTTCGACTTCTGTCGACACGAGGCGACTCGTGACGACGCATACTACCTCTGGGCAATACGTAAGGTATTTTTCGAAGTGTTTTGAACCTCTGTGTTGAGCAAACCAAGGATAAATGTCGTTTATTAATTTAATAAGTAACCTTTATGAGTTTAATCATTACTATAGTGATATCTCATATAGGTGAGACTTACCACGAGGAGTACAGGGGTCAGTTCGATTTTTTATTTGGCATTTTTTGTTACCAAACCGAAACCAGCCCTAATTTAAACTGTTACAGGGTCAGAGTTGGTATTTGCTACAAAATCAAATTTTAAGAATTTTTAGGACTGGTTTGGGATTACTTAAATTTTTTTAAAAGCAGCTTCTTAAAAAAGTTGGGGCTTTAATTGTGTTTGGTAAATGAAAAAACAGTGTTTTTTTTCAAAATCATGAATCCAAAACAGCAGAAAGCAGAAGCAGCTTAAAGGTTGCTTCTCAAAAAAGTGCTTGTTTTTAACGGAGGCGGGTGAACAGTACCAATTAATAAAATTTTCATATTGACAATCCTACCCCCATATTTTTCTCTAAAAACCCTAAGGCACGTTCATTCTCTCCATATCTCTCTCGTCGCTCCTCTCTTGCCGTTTGAGAAGTCTCCATCGAGCTCGATCTGTCCCTCTCATCTTGTTCGAGCACTCTTCACCAGCAAAAGGGTAAGTTTCCTTCTCTCTCAACCTCTAATTCTGCTTATTTCGACATTTTGTTGTCGGGATTGAATGTTTGATGTGCCTTTCAACCTCAATTTTAGTTTGTGTCGCAACTTGTTTGAGTTGGGCTATTGCAAATACATCAATTTATGTTGAATATTGTGTGATTGAAGTGTTGGGCTCTTGTAAATTCACCATTTTGGTTTTGATCTCATCTTCCTCTATGCCGAGAATTAGCCAAGAACCTGCGAATTCAAATAAAAACTGTTCAGAATCTTCAAATGAATCCCTAAAAACAAAATTAAAAACTACAGACATATGGAAAGGCTTTGAGTTTCAAATCTGTGATTTGAAACAAGACTCGAGTGTGGCCAGAGAGAGTGAGAGACAATAGAGATAGAGAGGTGGGGGAGAGGGAGAGAGTCCGACTGAGAATGAGGGTTGGAGAGGGTTTTTGGTTGAGATCTGTATAGGATGGAGACTGAAAATAATTGGGGAAAACATTAGCAGTGAAATTTCAAGGAGTGTTGGAAACAGAGAGAGCAAGGAGAGAAAAGAAGGAATAAAGGGGGAAAGTAAATCGAAAATTTTTTAGGGGACTTTCAATTTTCACGATTTTTTTTTTTTTTGCAGGACAACCGGTACTAATAAGGCATCATTATTCCCATTTCCCAGAGTCAGAAAATTTAAGGAAAAAATAACACTAAGATAAAAGACATCAGTAATTAATATCACCGATGCTAAATAACAAAACATCTATGATAAAGACATCAGTTGTAATAATTTGTAAGAGGTGGCGATGTTATCAAGTATATAAGACATCGTCATTTAACTATTCGATGCTCAAAACAATAATAACATCGTTTATTTATTTTACTGATGTCTTTTTAGTGTTGCGATAGACCAAATTTTTAGTTTTGTATTATTATTATGCAAGTTGACAATCCTTTTTAACCTAATCCCTTATTTTTAGGATTGTATTGGAGCCTTAGATGGGGTACATGTTGAGGCTTCAATACCTCCTCCCGATCAAGTACCATATATTGGTAGGAAAGGGAAACCAACTCAAAATGTCATGGCCGCGTGTAATTTTGACATGCAGTTCACATTTGCTTGTGCTAGATGGGAAGGCACTGCACATGATACAAGGGTTTTTCTATAGGTTCTACGTAGTCCTAGTTCAAATTTTCCTAAGCCTCCAACTAGTAATCTCTTATTCTCAATTCTCATTTGTTAATCAATTATATGAATTCTTTTCACTTTGTCAAATAATAACATGTGCAAACAAATTTTACATTTGATAGGAAAGTATTATTTAGTAGATGCGGGGTACCCACAAATGAGAGGGTATTTGAGACCGTATAAAGACGAAAGATATCATCTCTCGGATTTTCGTAGGAGTGGCCAACCAACTGGGTATAAAGAGGTATTCAACCATAGACATTCTTCTCTTAGGAGCGTACATTTGGAGTTTGGAAGAAAAGATGGGCAATTTTAAGGGATATGCCTACTTATCCATTCAATAAGCAAGTGAAGATTGTCATTGCTACAATGGCTCTTCATAACTACATAAGAAGGCATTTCGAACGTGATAGCCATTTTGATGACCCCAAAGACTTTAGTGAAGAGAGCGATAGTGATGATGAAGAAGAAGAAGGCCAAAATCACCATGAATAAGGATCACAAGAGATGGAAGCATTAAGAAATAGCATAGCCGCAAGTTTGATGAATGCATCTAATTAGACTATTTTTATATTGAACAATTTGTAGATATTTTAATATGTTTGATGTATTATATAGTTGACAATATTTTAACTACCTTATATGATTTTATATTATTTCAATATTTTAAAGAAATTTTGTCATAATAATTATTTACAATTTGGGCTACGTAAAGTAAGACGAAGATTATAAGAAAAAAAAAGTATAGGTAATAAATTGACCAATATTTTTGCCATACAATTAAATTAATAATACATCCAACAACATGCCCTTTTTAGTCATTTTACACAGTTATAGCAGTTTTATATACAAGTTTCTCAAACACTGTGACACTGCTTTTTTTGCTAAAAGCACTTTTACAACTACAGTTTACCAAATACTTACCTGCTTTTTTTCAGTTGTTTATTCTCACAGCACAACAGAAGCAGTTTTTGAAAAAAAACACAGCAACCCCAAACTAGCCCTTACTCAGTTTTTGCAAGCCCCTTCAACAATAAATTATGATGGTAATTCAAATCAAACACAATAATGAGATGAGACACATCCATAACTCATGTCATCTGTTACCAAGAAAAGCTACAATGCCCACAACTGATAAGGTACAAGGCACTAAGAAGCCGCCATTAATCCACAGTCGTCGATTGTATCATATATACACAACAGACAGTACACAAATGCAGAAAACAATTTACCAATCCTTGAGCAGCTCACTAGCAACATCCTTGTAGCTAACTTTCTTTTTCTTTGAAGGTCCTGCATTCGGAATCAGATCCAGTGCTGGTTTCTCATCTTGAGTACTCGTATGTGTAGTTTCAGCTTTTTTCGTACCAAGACTTGGAATCATGTCGAACAACATGGCTTGAACAGGATCAGCCGCAGTAGCTTCAAGTTTCTCCAGTTTTTTACTCTCTTGGACGTTTTGTTTCTCCATCATTTCGATTTCAGGAATTATGTAAGGCTCTTCAAATCTAATGTATTTGGCGACATCTTGCTCAGCTGCATTGCCTCCTTGTAATGATTCAGAATCTTTCATCACTTCATTTTCTTGGATGTCTAAACTTTCCTGACCTACCATTCCATGAATTCTTTCTCCCAGATCAACCTCTTCCCCCAATGATATATTATTATGAGAACCACTTTCTTCTGACTCGTTGCCAGATATTTTGGCAGGCTTCCTTCCAATACGCGGCCGTGTTCTTCTTGCATGGTTGACAGCTGTTTTTCCTTTGTTCAAGCTTGTGCCAGCAGGTCTTCCTCTTTTCCTTTTGCTTCCCCTCTCAGGTGAGTCCAAGATCTTATAGTTTTCTGGAGCTGCTTTGACTTCAATCTCTTTTTTCCCTTCCCGGTTTGGAAAAGAAGAATTGTAGTTTTCCACAGTATCCGCAACACAGGGTGCTTCTTCTAGATCCATGTCATGTTTCCTACAAAGAAGAGCAGAACTGAAATGATAACCACCCTAAAATCACCCCAAATGTGCTGTTATCAAAAATGGCATTTAAAGAAACAAACCCCCACCACGTCTGCAATATACCTATCAGAGATGCACAGTAGCTTTCCCGTGAACACAGGTAGGAGCCAAATAAAGAATAACAAATCTGAATCCCCACTTTATGAGCAATTTTGATACGCATGCATATTACAGACAGAGTCTCCCATTTCTAGGTTCTAAATTAAGAACTCTGCCTTGAAGTTGAACCCTATATCAGCTTACTTTTTCCAAGTAGTTGATTTCCAAGAAAGACAATCTAGCACTATAAAAGATGAAAACAACCACTACACGCAGCTAGCTTTAATCAACATTTGTTAGCAATCATTTCTTAATCTTATTTATTTTCCTCTCTAAAGATAACGACAGAGACACTGCAAATGACCAAGTAACATCCATCACCTAAGGGAGTTGCACCGTCAATAATAAACAAAGGTAAATCTCATCAAAACCTCAAGAACATAGTCCAATATGATCCACCTGTGTGCAAGACTTAAGAAAGAATTTTGATGTTCTTGGCAAAGAATAAGATATGGTTTCCAGAGGAAATAAGGGAAACTGGATTTAAAGCTGTTAATTTTCCTAACGGTTTTAAGTTACATAGGTGATCCCGTCTGGGACCATTGGTTTCAATGTCATAAATCTGAAATTGAAATATGGGAGAAACTTCCAAGTTAGATATATTACTTACATTCATACTCATAGCCCAATATCCAATAAGTGAAACTGAAACAGCAGCAGACATGCGGGCGCACACACACACACACACAGTGGAAATGGTTTGAGCTCAGTGGAATGGCACATCCATGTGCAATCTTATTTTAAAATAATGAACTCACCATTCTTCAACGATGGATTCTTCCAACCCATAGGGTTTTAAGCTATATGTTTCCTCTTGCAATCTTTGGTCCCTTTCCAAGCAGTCTTCCAACCATTGAGATCCAACAATATGCAACCTTTTGCTATGCAGATATCGTTTGTCTGCTTCAGTGAAACTGTAACAGAGAGCAATTCAAAAGATACAGGAGAAAAGGTCACGGACTGTATGATACTGTAAACAGATATAATGAGGAAAGGGGAGGACAGTGGGCAACGCTCTTTCTGTTGTAGTGGAAAGAAAAAAAATTATCCAAGAACTGGGGAATAGAACAGAACAAACAACTGATGCTCTTACAAACGTAACATCGAAATCTCATTAATAAAGCCTTAATAGTATCATTGAAAAAAAAATATAATAAACCATCCGCAGATTTAAAGAAGGAATTAAAACCATACTCTTCTTGTTTCTTAACATGATATTTTGTTTAACTGCCATATTGGCTATTACAAGAGAACATGCATATGGCCGTGTTGAGAAGGAATTTTTTTTTTTTTTTTAGAAGACATGATAGAAGGAATTACAGCAAGTGGATAAGAAATCCACCAACTAGAAAGAAATGACGCCACTCAATTGATTATAAATAAATCCACAAACACACTTATTTTAAAATAGAGGCACCATTACTGTATGAATCTTAATTAACTAGTAATGCCAGAAAAAGCACCTCTGCCAACTTTTCAGGGAAAGCAAATGAATGAACACATTAATTGATTTAATTAATGTGAATATACCATCCCTACCACATGATATAGCAACAAGGACCGAAACTAAATTGATTGCACAGCCAGATTTGAATAAAAAAGGAGGGAACTGGAGGGTACCGAGCCTCCAAAATTGATGAAAACAACCATTAAACAGATTTGACAAAAAATCATAAAATAGGTTAATGGTTCAATCGTCAGTAATGATCCACATATCTTATTATCAGGAAATGCCAGCAATTATCCTAAACTAAAGAATACTTCCTAAACTAAAGAATACTTCCTTTCAGTCACAACTCACAACTCACAACATTATCAACCATAGTTACCTTCGTAATAAAGTTTCAAAATCTACATCAGGACCCTGCACTGACAAGACTACCAAATGAGTCGCGTGAGCAAGACTGTCAGTGACTCTGCCACCACCCCTGAGAACTTCAATCTTCAACCTTCTCAGTGTGAATACTAAGAGGACTTCCCAATCCGGCTTCCTTCAAGCAAAGGTTAATCAGAAAGCAATTAACAGAAAGTTTATATTACAAAGCAAATAAAAGAAAACCTAGTAAAGAAAGCTTAATATATCCAACAGATCTTACAAGGAATGAATTGATAAATTAAAGTAAATGCAGCAGCCATGAAAGCAAGACCATCTCTCCACCGGACAGTATTTTTTCTTGTAATAGTCAATAACTTTGGAATCCTCTGATCTGTGAATGTTGCTTAAAAGCTGAAAAAATGAAATAAATAATTACTACGTTGTCTATAAAAAGCTCTATCTGTTAACTCCATCAGAACCAGTACTAAATAAATTAGACATAATACAGCCAATTCACTGCTATGAGAGAAACTAATAATTCTATGTATATACCTGCTTTATGTTCGCAAGGTCAAGATCCCAGTAGTACGAGTCAGAAAACTCATCAATTTCTTCTTGTAACTTCTTCTTTGAAGAGTCAGATATGAAGAGATAGTACCTTCACAAGGAAAAGAAGAAGAGTAAATAAAAGCACTGTACAATGTCAGAAAAGAAGACACATTTTACAATGTCTTTTCAATACAAATAGATTAGATAGTGTCACTAACTTTGGCTGTAATGGAAGGAGTTTCTTTTGAGAACAACAATCCAATACCCAAGAGATATGAATGATATCTCCATGACGCTTTGCTGCCTGATACTTGATCCCTGTCAGCCTAACTTAATATTAATAAAACTAATCGAAATTGTCTTTGTGTGTGCATGTAATTAAGTCATGCAACCGATAAATCCCAGACATATTCTTCTCATTTCATCAATTAATCTTAGTCTCCGAAGGGGGTACGGTCATATATAAAGCCCCCAGTCCCGGTGGAATTATTCGAAATACCGGAAACTCCTAAGGACTTGCCCGTCAAAAACCTTGAAGGGGTCCCCCTGATAAATATTTTTATGTATTTTCAAAATATAACATGTTGGCTATTAAACACACCCAATACGCTACTTGACCCTTATGAATGAGTATTCAAAAGGTCAATTGCCTAAAAGATCCCATTTGGCCATCCGTTGCTCTTACATGTATTTAATACAAGCACCATCTCAACGGTTAGATGATGATTATATTAATATATATATATATATATATATCCACATGATTATATTAGACCGTTTAAATAGCGATTGTAGGGTTAGGTTTTAAATGTTATGTCTTTTATGGGACTGGCTACAGTGCTCGCAAGCATTGGATGCTTACACCGATCTCACCCTCATTTCCCCCCTCTCTCCTCCCTCCTCCCTCTTTTTAACAGTGAGATCGGTGTGAGCATTCAATGCTTGCGAGCACCATAGCCTACTCCGTCTTTTATTGTCATTTGATACAGGGATAAAAATTTAATCAAACAAGAATTCTTCTAATTTCTGTGTATAAAACTACTACAGTATCATAAGTATCATATATTTTAATATATATATATAGAGAGAGAGAGAGAGAGACCTTTGCCATCAGCTGCAACAGAGTGTGTAACTGCGTTATTCAAATTCATAGAGAAAGTACCCCCATTCTCAACAACAAGCTTGTGCAAGGAATCAAGAGAATGAGTGGGAGGCACATTAACAAAGTCTGGGAGGTTAAGGACAAATAGTACGGCAGAAAAGATGGACCATTTTTATAAGTCATTGAAAAAATAGATGCAATCATATGGCATGCTCAAAATACCCAATGTTAATGCCTGTACAGGTTCCAAATCATGCAAATAGACATCATCTCTCATCCAGCTAATACACAACCCCAAACCCCTTAATGGAAATAAGAGTTAAGTACAAAATGGAGAAAGTATCATCACAAGAAATAAAAGTTGACAACACATATGTTAGGAAAAAAAATTATAATAATAATTATGTGATGCAAAATGCAGACTGAAAGATGAGGAAAAGTTTGACAATCACTCGACCCAGATATAAAGCAACTAACTCAGCAATAACCTCACAGGATACATAACATCATATTTGAAAATAGTAATGTGTCCTCCTTCACGCCCGAAACATCAGTCTGAACTAAATGAGAGGGCACAATAGACAGATTTCTTTTCTCTTCCTTTCTAGGGGACTTCCTGTGTTTCTTTTTAGTATCCTGCAGACCACCATAATCCGTCCCCCTTTGAGTGGTCCCATTGCCTGCTTGTACAAGCTCTATAAATGCTGCAAGAAGAAAAGCAAACAACCAAAAATTTAAAGTTTGTGGCCTTTAAGAGCTTACTGCATCTTTGAATACTGAAACTAAGAATATAGAGAGGAATCCTAGACAGAAAATTAAAAATATACTGGTGACCGAACTTAAGCTAGAATCCTAAGATGCATTTGGAAAAAATTTGATCCTCTTACATTGCACATCAAGGCATTCATGCCAAGGTTTATCATATCTAACACGATCAATACGTGGAAATCTCAGGCTGTACGGTGCAGCAAAAACCTGCAAGAATGCAACAGCTAATAGATCAATAAAATCACCGCTAATAGATCAATAAAATCACCGCTAATAGATCAATAAAATCACCAAGTCAAACTCATAATGGAACCTAAACATATACTGTGGCCTTCCTAGTAGAGCTATATGTAATATCTGATTAATAAATGAATCACAAATGATACTATAGCTGTTAGGACAAACCTCAGACGTTATAGTTCTGATGTCACTCGTTATAGAAAGTATTATTGATCTGCAATACAAAAGAGGGGAAAGAAAAAAGATGATTGATATATAAGCGAATACATCACAGACGTATTCAGAAAATCATACTAACTTCTCAGGGCTTTCAACCCAAACATCTGGTCTCTCTTTGGAATTGTTTGTTACTTGATAAAAACTTGGTGGTGCCTTTTTTGGGTACTCATATTTCCTGACAGAACAGAGAGAGAATCAAAATTTATTTGCACAGATAAGAAAAGAATAGCACTTAACACCTAGTATTTGTCAACACAAGGTCTAGTATTTTCTTTTCTTTACGGAAAACAAAAACTAAAAATAACGGGTATTGCATATTTAACAATCAAAAGAATAGATCCCTTGACCTATCATAATCCTAACCCATTTCCCAACCTTCCCTCACCACTTTGGGCTAAACCCAAGGGCTTAATAAGGTATTGTATTTAACCATATAAATTTCCCTGTACCAGTAATTAGCCAAAAAAGTCCTATTAGGTGTTGGCTCCAAGCATTATCTCAAGTTTTTAACAGAATTCATGATAAATGAAATCAAACAGATCTGACGTAAAATTACAAAAACTACACTAAACAATCACCAACGAGATATCAATTTTTGGTCCAAAATCATAAGCTTCATGGCCATCAATGCAATAGTCACAGCACATACTGTTCTGGTTGCTTCAATGGCCATTTCGTATTGCTCGTTGGATATTTTTTTGAATAATCCCCTGCAGAGCTACCAGTGTTGTTAAGTCATATAACAAAACAAAATACCTCAAATATGGTTTTAATTTTGTTGCAACAGCTTCTATCTCCTCATCAGAAAGTCCAGTGCCCACTCTGCAAAAGGATACAAATCTGCAATATGAAAACCTAGTTAGAAACATTCAATTAGCCATAGTGGATACAAGCATAATAAGCACCAATGATGATTTAGGTTCTCTACTGTTTCAAACCAGTCTACCAAAAACATAAGCGGCAACAATGTGGGACAGTTATGCAACCTATTGCTTGTTAGTTGTTTTAAGTATCAATATATTAGCAAAAAGCCAACTCTAAGTCAGCTAAATTCATATTCAAGATCAAATCTAAAACAACCCAGGTAAAATTCCAACCTGATAGATAAAGGTCAACCAAAGAAAGAAACATTGTACCAGCAAAACACATTTAATTAAATCGTACATGCTCCTCTTTTAAACTTTCTCAAGTTACCAAAATATTAATAGAGGGAGAGGAAAATATGATACTCGCTAGTGATGACAGAATGCTTAGTAAACATTCTCATAAGCTTCATTAAAAAATTAAGAAAAATTAGACGCTAAACAATATTTTCATTTATTGAAGCTAATCATTCTCTAAATCAACTAACCACTGAAAAATTCTTACCTTCTAGGATATGTATTTGGGACTGGACGTTCAGCAAGACCCACCAAGAACTGAGCTACCTGCAATAATGAGAAATTTATCAAATGAACTTAAAATTCAAACACATACATAGGTGCACCCGGTTCTTCTCTCCCAGGGTCCTTCAAAAAACATCCTGTTTCACAGCCCTCATGGCATATATATCTCAGTCGTCTGCATATGATCCAAAGAATTGAAGAACATAACCTTATTTGAGGACCTTAAGAGAGTATATGATACACGCACATGCACAAACACATGTATTGGGTGGGAAGGGAAAAGACTAGTATATTAGCAAGGACTGCAAACTGACCACCCCTCCACGACGTCCAGAGCCATAGTATCCTCCTAAACACAGGCATGCAAGCATTTAACTAAAAACTATAGCAGATTTAATAATGCAATAACTTTCTTCGTGAATAAGAATTTAAGAAAAAGAAAGTACAGACCTATGATAAGAACGTCCAGATCAGAACCTGCACGAATGTAGTCTGGCTTTAACTTTAACCATTTTCCACTACGATCACTAGGTTCCCATTTCGAACCAAGGTCCTTCATAACAATCCCTTCATCTCTAAAAGGAAAAAAAAGGATACATAAGCATAAGTAATATGCATGAATAACTCAATTTGGAACAAAACGCAACATTGACTCCGGAATGAAGAATTTAAGACAGTATAAGAATATGGGGAAAAGGGCAAAGTTTCATATTTTCTCAAGTGCGACACCATCGATATGAAAGTTTCTATGATATTAAAGGTATTCACAAGAAGTGTATGAATAAATCACTTTTAATCTTAGCTGCTAATATAAAGTTCTTGTTGTTTATGTCCAGGGAAAAAACTGGAACACCACAAATTGGTCCGGTCTCACTTTTATAAATCTAAAAATCTGGAGCTAGTGGTAGAATTTCTTCTATTTAATGGAGACAGATTATAAAATTTATAGGAATTGAAAAACACAGTACAAGAAAAGGAGGACAAATCTCCATTTATGCTTTGGAAAAGATGACACAAATTACAAGAAAAGCATTATGAACCTAAGATTAATGCCTAATGGCCCTAATTAAACTCAAATACAATAAAAGGAATATCCCTAAAATTATTTGCCACTGATGCCCATAAACACACCAAAAATCTGCTTCTTTACCATAGGAAATCACTTCCACTCTATCGTCTACAAAGATTTTGCTATCTCTCCATCCAACAATCTAAAGAAATGCCAACTGCATCAGAATAGAGTAATCCTCACTTTAAATGCTTCTACCTCCAAATAATTTCAAAATTCATTCACATAAAATACTCCTAAAGGTCTGAACCAAGGGTATTAATGCTGTATATTGTAATTTTACTGGGGCTTAATGCAATATTGACATGGACAAATGAAGAATGAGCTAACACATAAATATCAAACATCAGACATTGCACTTCCAAAACCAAAGAACCAACGTTTCAAAGAGTTGAAAGGAAAAATGCATTGATGTCCCTATGTCTTAAGAACATACCAAAAACATCTTGTCAACGGGACCAAATTACCATCTTTATGCAATTAGATACTAGTCTTATATTTACAGTCTTCACCTGAGTGGTCCAATATCTACACGCAAGAGAGTTACAAACCGATTACGCTAGAGACATCTAACTATGTTACCACAACCCACAGAACTTGGGCTGGGGAACATAAGTGTAAAGTGTCTTGTCTTTTGCACCAATTACGCTAGAGACATCTAACTATGTGGGAGGATGTGTGGATAATGTATCCAGCCTTTACCCACAACTCAATAGACTTTATGAGAAAGCCTAAATAGTATGTAGGATGGCGTACAGATAATGTATATATAATTCCTCCTACAACTCAGTAGACATTTATGAGAAGGGCTCAATAGCATGTTTCTACCAAGCCATTAATGTATATGAAAAGATGCTATTAAGGCCTTCTCAGAAATGTCCTTCATGTTAATCCTATTGGGGCCTTCTCATAAATTAAATTTGACTTGTATATGAGAAGGTCTCAACACATAACAACATTCCTTTGGAAACCAAAAAGAAGAATCTATTCGAGGGGAAAATGAGAGATATTTTGTTCCACCACAGAGAATTATTTGATGTTTCCATTTAAAAGAATTTACATGATACATCAGAACAATCATAGCATGTTTCTATAAATAGTTCCGAATGCACCTTCATGTTATTCCTCTACGAGCTACAATAGTTAACCTGAGTCACTTTACTCGGACCTTTTTTTTTTTTATCAGCATGGCAATATAAAAGAGAAGAAAAGAAAATGGAACAAAGAGTGAGACAGTAAAGGAAATTAAAATCAATCTTAAACTTTGCCCAAAGAATACATATGATAAACAACAATATAGTCCACTCAAACTAACTAAAATACTGAAGCTACCTTGGCCTCAAAACTAAAAAACCACTTGTTATTCAGTTGGCCTTAAAATACTTGGAAATCTGACCTATTTTCGATGGTATCTTTGAAAAACTTCTCAACATCATCCACATTACTAGCAATAAGCGACCAGCAAGGTTCCCCTGCATGCCCAGCACAAGTAAGACACTGATCTAGAGGTAAATATATTAAACTATTTTGCAGGAATGATTAGCTTTCAAGAAAAATATATATACTATACTTGTATGCCAAGAATTACCAATAGTGGAGAGAAGAACCCACTAACTCAGCATTATAATATCAGACAATAATGATATTAGTCATTCATTCTGTATTTCATCTTTCTTTTGTTACATGTTTTATCTCATGTAGAAAATACCTTTTACGTGAATGAAAAATTTCCAAACCCAGATGAATCTCATAGCAAGTTTACATACATAAATCAACTCACTAGCAAGCAAATGAAAATATAAAACATGCCAATTAATCTAGCAAAATCCACTGATCAAACACAGTGCATAGGGTAATTGGTTGTACTGTCTTGAAAAAGAAACATACAAACAAATTCTGAAATCTCTAAAAGCATTTTTACCTTCAGAACGGTGAGTGTTAAGACCACCATTGGGTACTAAAATCTCTAAACAACCCTTCAATGGCTTCACAACTTTCTGGAGAAGCTCATGTCGTTCCTTCAAGCTCTGGTGAATTATACTAGTATCTCCGACATAAAGGATATCGAATGCAACATCTAGTTAATCTCGTGTCAAGGTACACATACTCAACATTTTCATAACTGTCCTTCACATTTTTGATTTGCAGATTCAGTGATAATATCACCACCAATCAAACAGAAAAGCTTGCAAAAGCTGGACCTGGACCTCAACTTCGAGTAAGGTCAGACCCGAAAGGATACAGCACAACTGCATGAGGACAGGAGGCATAAAGTGTAAGCTGGACTCTAACTTCATAGTTTCCGAAAATAGAAAAAGAATGTTATAAAAAGAAAACCTGTCTATCACTGTCAAGTCCGTCCCTAGCTGCCTTGGCTGTAAAAGTAAAACAAGGAAAAAAAATATTAAAGCTAATGCAAGAAATGCGAACAGAGTCAAAAGATAATAACAAGAAAAATTTAATCAGGACAACGAAAGAAAGAAAGAATAAAAATAAAACCTATTTCTTGATTTGAGCCAAACTCAGCAAAACAATTAGAAGATGTGTCCCAGACCAACATCTCACCATCAAGAATACACCTGCCAATATTGTCAGGGAAGAATTTATAATGGCTTAAGGTAAAAACAAAACGTAAATAAAACACCAACTGTGTGCATTTTCTCATACCAACATGTATGGGGTTGGACTGTAAATGATAGATAGTTTGTTAAACCAAGCGCCTATGCTAAATACATAGTTTTCACGCATATAAGGATTTCAAAAGATAGTGCTCGCACATATTGATTGGTTAACAAATTAGGGCACAATGAAAGGAGCCACTTCAGGTATCTTTTGGTGTTCGCTAGCAAGGAACAGTAAAGCCTTTGAGAGAATGAAGCTTTCTAAAATTGAGATGAAGCCCAATTCTTGTGATGGAAGAAAAGGACAGGTTTTCCATTTGACTCATATAAGTATAGTCATCACTTATCCCCCAGAAACAGACAAAGACACCTTCAATCACAATAGAAAGGCAAAAGGCAGTATAACCTATATGCCTGACCAGAGTAGTACAAATTAGTACAAGCTATATGCATAACAAGCTTTTTATGAATGGTATAATGAAGCAACTTGAAGGGTGAGGTTTGAGGGTCGTTCTTCTTTGTTTTTTGCTTGTGCTAAGGATTACTGCGAGCATAAGGGGGTTGTACATCTTTCCACTGCATGTCTGTTTTTTCATAACAAAGGTGTCTCTTAACTACTCATTGCAGCCCATTTTTCCCACAATAATGTTCTTCTCACTCTTTCTCCTAGTCATTCTGTCCATTCACACAAAAACTATGCAGACAAATGAAAGAAGTATTATCTGTATTACCAAGTACTTTATCTAGATACCTCAGATTGACAAACAAAGCAATAAAAGAACAGAAAAGGCCAACAGAGCAGGACATGCCATATTTAGTGTATATTCATTCTAGTAGGGATACAAGAAAATAAGACAAATGCAACCAAAAAATATCAAGGTTCTAGAAATGACAATTTGACATTGATATTACCTATCAGCCAGGACATTTTGTATAATAATGTCTGACATTGCATGTGCGTATTCAGAGTGATCGAGAAAATTCCTGCGCAAGGGAAACATATTGAGTTAACAAGTTCTCAAATACTTTTGCTTAAGGAACCACTGATATGACAACAGCCCAAGCTTTACATAATTTCAAAAGGAAAACCAAATTCTCTTATTGAGTAATCCTGCCATATTTTGAACCTAAAATTTACAATCGAATGAAGTAATTTGTAATTACAATTAAAATATGCCCATGAGAATAAAATAAAACATTTCCAAGATAAAGGTTGAAAAGATACGTAAATAAGAAAGAAATTGCAAGTACGGTTTGGGGTTACTGATTAAAGTTTCCTCTACCTTGAGAAGTAATGCACTTCAGTTCCGTTCTTATGAATTTGGATGCGATCGCCATCAAATTTACACTCAACAACCACTTCCTTACCATGAAACTGTGAATGCATGGGAAGAACAAAAGAAAGCTATGAATGGAGTAAGGCATATGAAATAGAATCACCATTAACTCAAACATGTACGTGTGAATAATATGTGTTTCTATTATATAAACCTTTTTCCATGCAATAGTTGCGTCACCAACTCTCATAGCTAGTTGTGGGCGCACAGCTTTTCCAACTTCAATGTCCTGCAATTTGATACAAAGTACTGTTCTTAATTCATAAGCTATGTTATTTGGATACATGTGAACATTTAGAAAGGAAAAAAGCATACAAACAGTACACATGAATACAATATTACCACCAAATCTTCTCTAGTAAGTACTGCATTTTGAGATTTATAACATCAGAAAGAGCTCTTTGTATAAATTAGTGCTTCGTAAGATATGTCTTCACAAGCAACTCACAAAAATGACCAAAGGTCTTTATATCATTGGCAAGCAACTACAGTTTATATAATTTTCTCTTAGTAGTTTCAACTAGTGAGTAATAATTATTAGGAACATGCCTTATTAATGTTGCTACACCATGAAATGTTCAAAGAGATGTACAAAGTTGATTCAGATTTAATAAGAGACCTGGCGTTTATGGCGCTGATTTCTATCCCTGAGCTTTTCACAGACCAATTTCAAGTCGCATGTGACATTAAACAAGTCTTCAGCATCTGGATGAAATTCGTGAAAGATGCTCTTTTCACTAGTTCCCAGCTTCAGATCTACAGAAGATATAAAAACATAAAAAACTGGAAACTTAAAAGAATGGATACCAAAAAAAAAAAAAAACATATCATGACCTTTGTAGACCGTACCTTTAAGAATGATCATGACAATCCACTTCATCTCCTGTGCATTTGTCTTGTTTATCAAGGTCGAAAGAACTGAAGTCTTCTCTGCCCTGTTGACATGGTTGTGTCATTTAAGGTGCTCTAGAGAGATTGGGAACTAAATACTGTTTTCATACAATAAACTTAAAGAAAGCAGGGAATGAGGCAAGTTGCGAGCACAGACTTGTTAGATTAAATTTTAGCACATATCAATATAAACTTGCTCATATGATGCCTCGTAATTGATATTAAACTTGCTCATAAGGTCCTATTAGGAATTCGGAAAGAAACATTGCAGTAACAAACCTGTTTTCACTCGAAGCTAAACGATCAAGCAAGTCATTTAACTCTTTGATTGTTAGTCCACCTGAACTCAACCCTTGTCTACGTTGCAGCACCTGATTCACAAATAGCGAATGAAAAACAAATTACAAACATAGAACTGCCGGAACCAAGCACCATAGTTCAACGAAATTGAATCACCAATGTCGAAAATCAACTCATAATAATTTACTGCAAGTAATTCATTTCAAAAATCATTGTTGCTGGTTTCATTTCTTCTATTTCATCCAGCTTAACTCTTATTTACAACAAACGATCAGAAAATTCTGAAATTTATATAAAAAAAGCATTACCCCTCCAAAACCCAAATCCAAAAAACACAAAATTCGACCGACCCAGGAACCAAAATCTCCAAATGACACTAAACCAAACCGAACCCAGAAAAAATCAACCAACAAAACACAAAAAGAAATGCAATTTCAGAAGAAACCCGAAAACCGTTACCTCGGCGGCGACGAGGGAGAAGTTACCGGCATTGACGCCGGTCCTGGCGCCACCTTTGCGCCAATTGATGAGGCGGAGAGCGTCCTCGGAGTCTCTGGCGATGCCGAGGGCGTCGATGAGGCAGGTGGCGAGCACGGACTCCTTGAGGCCGTAGGAGCCGCGCTCGCGGTCGAGGGTGGGAAGAATGAGACGAATTGCACTGAAATAATCGGCGGGTTTGCAGAAATTGTCGAGAAATTTGCGGAATTTGGAGCGCTTAAGGGTTGAGGTTTTGGATTTCTGCATCCAGTCGAAGAGGCTGCAGAGCACGCTGAACTTGGTCTCCTCGGTAGCCATTTTTTGAAGCTTGTTTGGTACTCTCTGGTGTGTTGTGAGTTTGAACTTTGGGGTTTTATATATCAAGTTGAAAACAAAAGAACCGCTATCAGCAATTGGAATTTTTAAGTTGATCACTTCATCTAATTTTCGACCAGAAAATACTTGTAATTGTTTAGACGAGACTAGCACGCTCGCACATGCCATGCATGAGTTACTTTAGGAAGAAGAGTGATAGTATCACTAGATTTGGAAAACTGTCGTGTTTGGCGTGTTTGTGTTAACTCGTTATCCTAATAAGTTATCTCGTGTCAACTTGTTAAGGTAATGGGTTAAAAAATTTAAAATCAGACATAGCTAGCTCGTTAAACTAATAGGTGATACGATCCCACCTGTCGTTAAGAACTTTGTTGAGGTGAGTGAAACTTGAAACTTTATTTCATGGGGCAATGCCCAATAACAATCAACAAGACCATCCATCTATAATCTTCTAATCATGCACTGTAGAAAATTATTTGTCTATCGAGATCTAAAAGTCAATTATATGGATTGTCGGATCGTCTTCCAATCAAGCTCTTAACTGGTTGAACCGAGGACCCATGAGTAACACTGAACCAACCTGTTAGTTAACTAGTTACTAAGGAATCCATAATTTTTCATCACGAGTTGTCATCTTTCTTGACAAGCTTGGATCAGGCTCGCATACACCCTTCAAGGGTAGTGGCTCATGGGAAAGTTAACACTTGTGACATGCTTAAAAAACGGAGACCTAATTCATGCCTACAACCAAATTGGTGCATTTTATGCAAGAAAAGCTCAGTCTGTTGATCATTTGTTTATTCACTGTTTAGTGGCTTTAAATCTAATATAAATTAATGAAAATGACATAAAAACTTTGAATGTTAACCAAAAGCACCTTAATAGCTTTATTTAATAAAAATGGCTTAAACTTAAATGGTTAGGACAAGAAAAAAATTAAAATATTAAAAAAACAATAAATCGCTGGTCCCCGCCAACATTACCAACTGACGCGCGAGTTCCCTATTAGAACCTACACGGGCCTACGCTGTTGCCAAAGTGATGTCATTGAACAATGGCGGGCTTTAGTCTGTCTTGGGGTGGGTTCGGTTCAAACAGTTCGGTTTTCACCCAAAATCGAACACAGAACCACACTAGGCGGTTCGGTTCGGTTCGGTTTGGTTTTGTTTTTACGTTTTCAAAATCAAAACCGCGGTTGGTCGATTCAGTTTCGGTTTTTTTTTTTTTTGTTGCAAAACTGTAAAAAAAAAACTGCACATTTGCAGCAGGCAGCAAAATAAGGTCCAACATACATCACAATTACATCAAGTAGTCCTTCAAAAGTTCAAAACCTAATTTAACATCACAAATTAACATCATAAATAAAAAATCCAAAACAAAATTCAACACCAAACATTATATTTAAGATCTTCAACTTCAAGGTTTAAGCTTCAACCATCTCAAACTTGATTGTGTGTCCTAGGCCTAGGAGGCAACATAGTACTATCCGGTCTTGCTCGACATGAAATTTCTACACAGAGTGAAAGGGAGAAGGAAAGGAAACATTAGACAAAAATTTGAGCAATAAAGTACATTAAGGCATTAAGCAAATCAAATAATCAACATAAGAAAAACAATAATAATTACCTTTCTCAACTTCTTCACAAAATTCCATCTCTTCAATAGTTGGCTCATGATGTAATGCAACATGAGTACTCCTAATCCAATTTTGTGTACATATCAAGGCCTCCACCATTTTGGGACTTAATGAACTACAAAATGGATCAATTACCCGTCCACTAGTGCTAAAACATGATTCCGAAGCTATTGTGGATACCGGAATAGCTAAAACATCCCTTGCAATGCATGCCAAAATAGGGTATTTAGAAACCCCATTCACTCTCCACCAATTCAAGATATCAAAATTTGAATGATCATCCCCTTCAATAGCATCGAAAAGATATATATCCACATCATTGCTTATAATACCGGCTCTTCTTGTTCTTCTTCTTTGCTCCTTTTCCACCAACTTCTTTTCAACTTCCATCATGCTTGATGAAGAGTTCACCTCCATTGACATTGGAGAACTACTAACATTACCATCACCACTTGGTTGTGATTGTTGGGAAGACAAAGAACCATATGTCATATAAATATTATAAAGATCATACAAAAATGTTTCCACCCCATTAATGGTGTCTTCAACCCTTTCATCAAACTCTCCATAGATCAACTCTAAATAATCACCAAGCTTTTCAAATTTATGACGTGGATCAAGAACCATAGCAATGAACAAGTAATCATTCACCTTATCAATATTTCCCCAATACTTGTCATATTATCTTGCATAGGTATTGAAATGGTAGATAAAAGTGTGTTTCCGGTTTCCTTCGAGAGACCTTGTACACATGAGCTTTTGGCTTGGATTGCATTTCTAAATGAGTTGTACACACACACACATGCTTTTGGCTTTGGGAGTTGAGTCAAAGGAACCTTCAAATTTATATTTTTAATAATATCAAATGTCAAATAAATGTTAATTACCAAACAATAATTCATTTTCTTAAACATGGCTACTAGTCTAATGTGATTTTGTCACTAATTTTAAAATAATAGTGATTTTTTTAGACACAGTGACACTATTTCAAAAAACGGACACTATTTTGAGAAACATAATACTATTTCGAGAAACTATGCCACTAATGTTGACATTATTTCTAGAAACAATATCACTATTTCTAAAAACAGTGACCACTATTTATAGAAAAATAATTTAAGAAATTATACTTTTTTTTAAATTAACAAACAATTAATTATTTTTCACGAATAAAATTTCATGAAATAATTTTCACTAAAATTTGTTGATGTGTGTGTGAGATGCGACCAGGTTTAGAGCATTAGATGAATGATGTCATGAATATCTTGTCCGCTCTTGTATTTTTATTGTTTCTTTGCAATAAAAGGATCAAACTTCAATGGTACGTACTATTAAATGGTTTAAGATTTATTTGGAGTTCACCGCAAGTTAATCTGGACCATTCAATGGCCGTACCATTGAATGATACGTACCACTGAAGATTTTTCCGCAATAAAAATTGTTTCTTCTTCAAAAAAAAAAAAGTGCCATCAGAAACAAGCACAAGTTTCAGCTGCTAATCAATGTTTGTGTTACTCGCCAAATTCCATCATTAAACAACTGGCAAGTAATCAATATCTTCAGGATAGCTGTTTCGATTTGATATACTGACTACAATACTTATAAGTATTTAATACAATCACCATCTGACGATCAGATATAATTCATGTGAATATATGTATTTGATACCATCACCATCTGACCGTCGAAATGATGTTTATATTAAATACATGTATTTGCAATCTGATTAATGAACGATCAGAGTGTAGGATCCACCAACATCCTTGTAAGGAAGCAAAATATACAACCCAGTTGGCTCCTTTTAAATTAATTAAAAGTTACAGACCAAAATGAGCTGATTACAAGGAAGTACGAAGTTAGAACAACCAACCTGAGTCACAATAGAAGCACCAGGACGACCAATTCCGGAAGAACAGATAGAAGTAAGAGAAGGATCTTGTCGATAAACAGAAGGACGTTTTCGACAACGTGAAACTCCAGCTTCAGGGAGTTGTGATTCCAACCGATCGAGGTTCAAAATCAAAAGGCAAAGACTCCTCGTTTGCTGAGAAAGGATTACTGATGCTAACTCCAGTCTCATTGTACTGAAGTCTTGCTTATCAAGGTAGAAAGAACCGAAGTCTTCTCTGCCCTGTTGAAATAGTTACGTCATTAAAGATGATGTAGACAGACTGAGAGACATCAAATGTACTCATTCATACAATAAACTATAGTAACATACCTGTTTTCACTCGAAGCTAAGCGATCAAGCAAATCATTTAACTCCTTGATTGTAACACAAATACAAGCATTTGAAATATTACATTTGACAGATACTATGAGCATTTTCTAAATTCCGTGGCAAATATTAGTCATTTGTGATCCAACACAATATTTCACCAATCAACGATAGAATCAAAGATAGTTAACTCGATAAAATTTTGTTTGGAAAATTCAACGATAGCGAAGCAGAAAAATCGAGCTCAATGTAAAACATTGATAAGGTGTTAAACACGCATAATGATGCCACACTAAAACCGTGCCAGAAAATATTTTGGTTCGTTTGGAAGTATTTTTAAAATGATTGAAAGCACTTTTAGAGAAAATGGTTTTGGGTTCCAAAAGCAATTGAAGTGCTTTTCCAGGATTTACTTGCATTTTTACTAAGGATTGGTTCCAAAAACGTTTTCACCAAAAGCATTTTCAGCTATTTTAAAAGCACTTCTAAACGAAGCCTTAGTGGGATAAAAGGTTGGTCGAAGGAAAAAGAGCACAAACACGCTTATGCTCGGTATAGCATATTGATCAAGACTCCTCATGATGAATAAATCCCTTTGATGAATAACTCCTCCTAAGGATAGTAAGTCTTGATTCAATTGTCGTGATTGTTGAGTTTTATATAGTCGGACATTTCATCTTCAAAAATTAAATTTAGTAGAACTTGTTTTTGGGAAGTATCAAAGTTTATTAGGAATGAATGACAATAGTTTGTTGTATTCATGTGAAGGTTAGAGCAATACAAAAGAATCTAGGCTACTTCCATGAAGCCGGTTAGTATACAAAATATTTACAAATAATTCAATATTAATTGTAACACAAATAAGCAATTGGTGGATTGCCCTGGTTGTTAGGGTCTTCCTCTTCAACCTATTGTATCCTGAGTTCAAACCATTCTTCCTCCCCCTAGTATAGATTACTGTAGAATATCGCTTGTAATAAAAATTGTAACACATTTAAAATATTACCGTTGACAAACATTAAGAGCGTTAAATTTTTGAAAATTTTCAAAATTCTTGCGTTAAATTGTAACTAAAAATTTGAAAATTTTCAAGAGTATGTTGCAACAATACAATTTTAATTCGAACTAACAAAGGTACTCATTAAAGTAATTTATACCAAATTTAATTAGAATAAGTATTGAGTACATATTTTGAGCTTAAGCTCTTCATTTGAAATACTTGCTAAGGAATTTCATGACATTTCTTTTCTTTAACAAAACACTTCAAAAGATATGCTTCAAATTCATACCTTTTGAAAAGTTCTCAAGTAGTAAGCAGTAAAGACAATGTGACAATGTCTCTACAAAGAAGCTTTATGCCATATTTTTCGTATCATTTTATGTCGTATTAATAAGTCATGTACGATATAGTCAGGTGCAAGTGTCGATACGTTAGCCCAATGGTAAGCGTGGATAGAATGATAGGTAAGATGCTAGAGATTCAGGATTCGAAACACTCTTTTGTAACCAAGAAAAAAAAAAAAAGTGATAACAGCTATTGTAAATGGGCGTGGGCATTAATTCGAACCGATAGAAACTGTAATGGTCAGGTTTGATTTTGACAAAAGAAAACGTTAAATGGTTCGAAACTAGCCAAAAATCTTTGTAAATCCGTCTAATGCTTGTTCGAGGCAGGGTCGACTCAAGATCAAGGGACTCACAATATGGCGTTTGTGTCGTGTTCGTGTCGTTTTTGTGACATACTTGATATCTTAACCGATCAGGTAATAAGACCTGACCCGGATTTGACCCATTAAAATTAATGGGTAATACAACCTGACCCGTTACCCGTTAAAAAAAATATATTTTACTTCAATAAATAATCAAATGAAAAACGTCATACTAAATTAGTATCTACATAAATATTACTTCAAAACATAAAAACACATTTGTTTTTTCAAGTATTACATACCCCAAAATAAGAACCTAATGAAAAAACATTAGTACATTACTACAAAATATCAAATGTACAAGGATTTGCAAAATGATGGATTTTTTTTTTCCAAGGTTGTGGAACCTTTCACAAAAGTCAGACCCTTGCCAATGAGACTCAAAGCTTGCACATTGTCTTTTGAAAAATTACCAAATTAACCTTGTTCTTATCGGATTGAAACAGGTTACCCACGGGTAGACCTGTTAAGAACCCGTTATTAATGGGTTCTTAATGGGTGACCCGATAATGACCCGATTAGTTAATGTGTTGACCCAAAACCAGTTATTTTCATGTCATTTTGTATCGAGTTAACGGATCGTGTAAAAAAATTGCCAAGTCTCACCCATCGAAAGGCTTTAATGATTGACCGCTTGTATATTTATTTTTGTATTATTTTATTATACGCCAGTACTGTTCTTATTGGCTAATAAACCACATAATATTTGATGAAATTTTGAAGCTATTATCTATAAATAGTAACTATATTAATTTTTGAGTATTGAATCTTGATAGCGTGTTAAATACTAGGATGACTTTATTTGATATAGTAGAAAATGAAACATTTATAACATATTTTGGAAGATTAAATATATTTAGAGCATTTCCAAGAGATGTTGTAAAACAACTAAAACTCTATTTTAAAGAGTCAAACTCAAAAAATTCATCTCTAATAGATGTTGTAAAAGACTCTTTATTATATTATAGCAAAATAAACAATAACTCTTTAAATTTAGAGAGCAACTATTCACTTGCTAAATATTAAAAAAGAAAAACTCAAGGGTGGACCCTTGAGCAAGCAGAAAAGGAAGAGAGAAAAGGGTGTGTTTTTTTTTTTTTTTTTGTTAAATAAATGAGCTAATAGCCCGACAAAAGGGAAACTACAAAATAATGTCGCGAGGTCGAGAGACCCCAGAAATATCAAACAATAATAACTGCTTACAAGAAGATGGAGCTTGCTTCAAACATACACCGAACCTAAAGTATGAGAGAGGCTCGGGTTGGCCAACTCATCAGCAACAAATTTCATCTCACGATAGATATGTCGAATATTACATTCCCAGCTATCACGTTGTAACATCACACGATACACTTGAATCAATTCACCAAGAGGATGATTATCAGAGGCATCATGTGATATCAGTTGGACAACAATTGCGGAATCAGACTCCACCAAAAGGCGCTCAACCCCTTTATTCCAAGCAAGTTGTAATCCCAAAAAGATGCCCCAAATTTCAGCGTTGAGAATTTCTCCACGCCCAATATTAACACAAAACCCAGCATGCCAAGCTCCAAATGAGTTCCTAAGAACACCACCTGCTCCAAAATAAAATTAAGGACCTTTTTCTGCAACCATCCACATTGAGTTAAATAAAATTATTATGCAGCCATTCCAAGAAATCCCCGGGGCCGAAAAAAGAAATTGGAACATTAAGATTTTGCCAAACCTGAATAGCAATGGGACAATCTCTGAATATATACATTGCTATAAACTCGCAAACTCCTACACGTTTGTAGCACGAAGGATCAGCAACGAACCCCTCTTGACACGTTGGTTATTAGTGAGGAGTTTATCCAATAAGTGAAATTTCCATCACTAGTCTCATTCCAAATACATCTGTCTTAAGCGGGTTTAGGTTTATCAAATTCAGGTCATCCCGTTAAACATGATTAAGTAATGCACTAACCCTTTACCGTTTATTACTCAGCGGAGAAATATCTGCATACCCTTTTTGATCTGCTCTGGCCTTTTAATTTTCCTTTCATTTGTTCAATCCGACGACTAGAAAAAAGAGGGTCTGTAACAAGCGCCAAATTCCATCACAAACAACTAGCAATCGAGATCATCAAAGGATAGCTGTTTCTGATTTGAATTACAGTTTTAGTTTCATCTAAAACAAAGTTACAACTGAGGGATAGAACAAGGCCATTTGCCAGCCATCAGCCTTCAGAACTTCATCAACATATTACCTAAGAACGGCGGTGATCAAAATGTTGAGCCGTTGAACCCGAAGAAGGACCGCTGAAAGAGCAGAATATAAACTAGTTAGTAATAAATGAACATATATTATACTACAAACAGCATTTCGGCATCAGATAATATACGTTTTTAATCAAACTATCGGATTAAATACTCTCCAACTAATCGGGTCAGATTCAAATTCGAATCTATCTAATGAAAGGCCTGTTTACTACTGAACTTTACCTACCTTCGCCAAGTGTAATTTCACTACGACAAATGAAAATAGATGAGTTAATTTGGTATAGCGTCTCAGAACCGATCCCTTTGTAGTTTGTAGTCTGGTGGTTTGCGTTACGACCAAAGCTTCTTGGAGAAATGTTGTAACCGCGCTTTGTGAAAATGGCATCTCCTCCTCCCCCGTTAGTGTACAAGGAGGGTTCTTTTCTTTTGATTCGGGGAAGGGGAAGCACGATAATGGTATTATACATGGGTGTGGAGATAAATTGCTCTACAACGATAACAAGAAGTCCCACGAGAAATTTTTATGATGTTATGCAATACGAATAGTATTCTACATTTCTACTAGGCTAGTAGAGTGAAGCTGCAAAATTCAAGCAATCCAATACAAAACAAGTAAATGGGCTCACCTCAACGTCATAAAATTTGATATAGAAGCGGGAGCTATCAATGGAGAGCTTGGTTTCCAGAATTTCTGCAATGGTTGAACTCAGTTTCCCGTTAACACCCGGTCCAATGCCCCCAATGGAGATCAATTCTCCATACGCAGCTGGCTCTTCCGTGCCGGCAAATGCAATCGGCACAGACCCGTTGAGCAAAATCATCACGTACTGAAGAACACGGAACCAAACAGAAACATAAATACACAATGATAGTGTAAGCCACCAATACAATATTGAATTGCACGGGAAACAAAATATTACTATTCATTCAGTACTTTCATCGAACGCTTTATGTGCATGCCAACAGCAATAACAAAAAGGATACGAGACAGGGGGAAAGAGAGAGAGAGACTTAACGGACTCGGGTTTGCCAATGATTTTAGAAACGGCTTTGGTGGCGTCCTTGAGGATGTCGGAGGCCACCACTCCGTCCACCGGCAAGTTCGTAAACAGATTCAACGTCGGCATTCTTCTCAGATTAGAGAGAAAATGAACATGGAAGGCGTTTCTTATTAGAATCACAGAATTACAGAGAAACGGGTGGTTTTAAAAAACGCAGCTTCTAACCTTGTAGATAAATGCCCTCTTATTATATATTATAGTCTATCTATCTATGCCGTTGTTGCTGAGGAATCATGTCCTTGTCAATTTTGCTACCCCACCACTTTATTTATTTATTTATTTTATTGGAATTCCTCAACAAAATACTTATTTAATAGTTCTTCATTTCCAGCAAAGTACAAGCGGGTCATCATGACTTTCCGATGAGGATTTATATACCGCCCGCGTGCCATCATGTGTCAATGATATATATTAACACGTACAAGTTTAGTATCTCCACAAATAACATTGTATTCCTAATACAATTTGTTACAATTACGGTGTACCCATGTTTCAGAGCCATGAAAGCAATTAAGCGTAAAATAAAAAATCACCCACTGAGAATTTTGATTATATGTTGGCAAATTTGAGAAACTTGTAATAATTTAAAGTTGTTTTGTTGGATTATTTGATCATCCAGCTCAGAATATTTAACCGTGCGGATAAGAACTCTTGCGATCCTCCTGCAAAATTTCGATTCTCGACGAGTTAATCGTCTGTTGATTAGTTGGGTTTTGTTGCAAGGGATCATAAAGTTGGTGTTTTCCTTCATTCCTCACATCTTTTTACATTGTTCTTTTCCAGATCGTGGATTATAGTGTTTCTAAAGGCCTTTGCTTTGCAGGGAATTTTGAAAGTGCCAAATTTTTGGACATGTTAAAGACTTCTTTCCAATTAATTATTTTTTAGCTTGATGAACTTAAACCACCCGGAGGAGTCGTCCGAGAACTAATCGGACTCTCGGACGGACGGACGGGTCTCGAGAGAGCTCGAGCACTGCTAATTGAAAAGACATGTGATTCTATTATTTGAGTTTCTTTTTGTCTAGTATTATTGATGACATCCAGCATCTTAATAAACGCATCTCATTCTCTTCATGGGTTCCAGCTGAGTCCTTTAACAGTAACAATCTGTTCGGTTTTTCAGATACCTTTTAAATTAAATATCTTATTTAATTTTAAAGTAGAGTTCAGATCAGAGTGTTACAATAAAATGACATGTCTAATTGTAATATATATATATATATATATATATTTTTATTATTATTACAATTGTATTCTTTCTTTAATTTAGTAATTACTATTTGGTCTCAACAAGTAGAATATCCACAACTGGATTCTTATTTTTTTTAATTTTTGTGGTGATGGATAATTTATTAGCTGGACTTCTTAATTTGTTACTGGCCTAGAATAATGCTTTTATTCAAGAACAGGATTACAAATCCAAAGTTTGATAAAACTGAAAAAAAAGGAAACAAAAAAAATTAAAATGCGCATTTAACTTCCAAATTAATGCACAAACTCATGAAGCAACCCGAAAACCGCTACTATTTCATTACAGTCTTCTATATCCCTTTCAAGCTTTTAGTTACCCTGGAAAGCTACCAACAGATCAAATCTGATGATATCAGATAACAAAACGGGACCCCGACCCCTTCTGGCAACTTTACAAATACTACCTCCAACATTAATTTTTCTCTGATTAGAATCATTTGGAAATAACTCAAGTCAAAGCAGAAAAGCCACCATTAGTCCTTGCTTACCAATTAATTCAAAGCCTGAATGTGCTGTAGCCTCCTCCTAGACCAGACGATCCATAACTGCCGCCATAGGGTTGTGTGGGTAGTGACGATGATGGGAAGGATGGAGCACCTAACTGAGAGTAGGATGACCTCAATCCAGTATCCATCACGCCATAGTTACTTGTAACTGGTTCCTTGCGACTGTTTATAACCTCCTGAAAACACACAAGAAAAGATACCAAGTATTCTTAAAATTTCCAACCTGGGATTCACTCCTTTCCACCCTATTGGAAATTACATATTCTTCAATGTTTCTAATTTGCCAAATATTCATCTCCACCAGCATGCTAGCTATTAGCTAATATGCAATATTTTTTTCTGGAAAAAAATTCACCTTCTGTAACTAAAACATAGTAATTCATCTTTCACTATCTCAAAGAGTCGTAACAGGTCTTTATTAAGCAAAATAAATAAACAGTTTGTTTATAGCTTCTTGCCTCCTCCTCGATATTAGAAAGAAATACTCATTGGTTAGCATACCTGAATCAGTTGTTGAGCCATCTGAACCTGTGATGAGGTGCCCTTTATTTCTACAGTAATTTCATCAGGTAGTCCCCTACTCTCTTGCACAGTTAAGATGGCTCCGCTACTGCGACGAATGAATGCAATATTCGACCCTTCAACCCCAATAATGTCCTCAGCATAAGATAGAGGAATTTGCATTGTTTGTGCAATCTGATTATAGAATGCAACAGATAAAATATTATTACCGAGACTGTATAAACAGAGAACAGAAGTAAAACAACGTGAAGCAGAATATTCCTCTTTCTACACCCTATTTTCAATTAATGTTTTTTCTTAATGAACAATCAGAGTATAAATGCAGAAATTGAGGCACGTGACACGGGCCTGATGCAATCTGGTACACTTTAGTTTTTCCAATTGATAACAAATTTTCCAGACGTCATACGTCAAGAAATATTTCCTCAAATAGACGAGTCAGTCGGTAAGACATACAGCATTAGTTGTATATGCATATCATCGGACTCATAGTTATAAATATTCCTACTGTTGCTAAGTAAATCAAGGTCTAGACAGTAAAGGATCCCCAACATCCTTCTAAGGAAGCAAAATATACAACACTGTTGACCCCATTTAACTTAATTAAAAGTTACAGCCAAGTTAGACCACCCTTGTGTGTGTGCATGCTGTGAAGACCAAAATGAGCTCATTACAAGTCAGTACGAAGCTAAAATGTGAAACAGTTAGAACAACCAACCTGAGTAACAATAGGAGCACCAGGACGACCAATTCCTGAAGAACGAATAGAAGCAAGAGAAGGATCTTGTCCATAAATAGACCCTTGACCGTAAATGGAAGGGTCTTGTCCATACATGGAAGGATCTTTTCCATAAATAGAAGAATCTTTTCCATAAATAGAAGGATCTTTTCCATAAATAGAAGGATCTTTTCCATAAATAGAAGGATCTTTTCCATAAAGTGAAATTCCAGCGGAAGGGAGTTGTGAATCCAATTGAATGTCACGATCAAGAAACAAAGACTCCCTCTTTGCTGAGAGAGGATAATTAGTGCTAAGTCCAGTTTGAGAAGTAGTATGCAGCAACGACTTGTCAGCCCAGGTAGTATCTGGTTGGTGCTCTTGTGAGATTGTCGCATACTAAAGATGCACAATCCAGTAATTAATACACAGTAATGCAAAGAAATGAAAATACAGCAGACATCAGTGGGAATTAAGCTTACCTTCTTCTCAAAAAGCGGAATAACACTATGATCAACCAAGAACTTCCTCAGGTGAGCCACTACCGCTTCTACAGCTTTGAGAACCTTTAACGCTTCTCCCTGCAATTCAACAATCCTCTCATCTGCGGCAGCATAGAATGGAACCTCCTCTTCCAGAATAAAAATAAGGTATCAGAGAAGGAAGAAAGGTTTATAGCATGGAAAGAGGCAAGGCCGCTTGATATGGAAAAGGAATGTGATTAGGGGAAGAAAAGGAATAGACACTAGTTTCATAAATAAGGATCTGAATACACTGAATAACATAGCAGAGTATTTCTAAAAGGGCCAACAAATATGACCAAGGTTTGTATTTCAAAAATACAGCAATCGCAATATTTTTACGAGTATAAGCATCATGCATTCTGAAGTTAAAGGACTCTAACATGGAAAACTGATTTACAACTCCACACCATACTAGGAATAATAATATACTTATCTTCACTAGCATGATCACCGAACTTATAAATTACCAATGGAAAAGCTAAGCCTGTATAAGTAGGAGCACAGAAGTAACTCGAAACAAAAAAACAAATATGGAAACTTAATTATCATTTTAGTTATAATTTCCAATAAGTAAGCCCTTCTCTCAGTTGTTCGTTCTATAACCAATCTGACCACTTTAGTTATAAATCATAAAAACAGCAATGAAACACATTATCCTTAGAATTGGGGAAAAGGTAGGCAAATATTTTCAACCACTGGTATTTTACAGAATAGAGAAAAGTCGTATCATGCAACAATAAGAGCATACCTCCAGATAATACTCGCACAGAAGATCCAGTACTCTCTTGTATAGATTTGATTAATGATCCTTGTTTTCCAATTAAATTAATTGCTTGGGTAGATGCTACCAACAACCGGATGGAACAGAATGCAACTCCAGTAGCACCAGACCCCTCACTCTCAGATAATCCAGAGACACGTTTGAATATTCGTATTACAGCATCCATTGCAGGGGAAAGAGGTGTCTCTGGCTCTTCCCTTCCAGAGATCAGCACCTAAAAAGAAATGTGTATTAGAAAGATTGTGCCATAGAATGGTATCACTATAGACATTTTCTGGTTGAATGGCATCACACACAGATAGATCACACAAGCACGTAGAAAGAAGCTTCACAGCCAGTAAAATAGTGATGAACCACTTTGAGATTAACAAGTGGGACTGCGGGACTTCAACAAGAAAAAAAGGTGATATTTGGAAAACTAATCAGGACTATTGGGTTGGTAAATAAGTTGATATGCCTTTGTGATGTTGATAACCATGGAAACTTTGTTAGGAAGGCATCAAATCTTATAAATACCAATTAAACAATCCTTAAAAACAAAGATTTAGCCTTATAACTAGATATTTATAAAACTTCCCGACAGTTACTCATCTTATGGCCCTTACTATGTTTTGAGTGTTTGAATAAAACCACAAGCCCAAAACAAAAGAGTTCACATTATAATATGTCATCTTGACATAGCAGAATACCAGATACTTATTGTCATTCTCATCTTATGCCCCACTAACAAATTGAGAGAGTAAAACTATGAGATGGATGCAAAGGACTTTGCCTAGCAATGAGTCATCTTCACATAGCAGAATACTCAATACTGATCAAGTCTTGTTCCGGATTTGAGATTGTCTTATATCTTGATTTCTTTAAAAATTCGAGAAAGTTACTGATCTTATGCCCGTTACTAACACATTGAATGATTGAACAAAACTATGAGCCGGGTGCAAAGGATGGGTCATCTTCACATAACACCCAAGACTGACTATGTCCCGTTCTCAGATTTCAAGTTGTTCGGGTTACTCTTTAATACCCGATAACAAAACTTCAACCCCCACCTCAAAAGATCATTCCTTTCATAGCCTTTTCTAAGGAATAACACCTAAGCACCTACGAACCAAATGCTAGCATTAGACCAACTTTACTTTTGGGGTTTCTGTTACCTCATGACACGAATACAACTAAATTCCCAAACTTCAAATATAAGTTTTCAATCTTTAATCTCCCCACCCACTTATTAGCAACAACAAAGCTTAATTAGGGACCCTAATCAGTCATTAGGCCCCAATTAACCAGAGGATAACACAAAGGAAGCTGAAAAGAACAAACACTAGAGCTCAAAACAACCATACAACAGTTAAAACGCAGCACTTTGGAGAAAATTACAAGAAGAACACAAAAGGGAAAACCCTAGAAAGGAAGAAATCGAGGAAAAACTCACGATGCGATCAGGAGTTCCAACCGCGCCGTCCAGGACCCGAATGCGAGCTCGGGTCTCCTCACACATCTTCTTAATGAGCTCGCCTTTGCGGCCGATAATGCTGCCTACCTTCAGAACCGGCACAATTAGCCGAAACACACAGTCCCCGGGCCAACCCGGCCATCGTTTGTCGGCTATTGAGGTGGCATCGTTGCCGACGTTCGTTGCTGTTGTGGCTGCCCCGGCGTCCGATTCGGGCTCGGTATTTTGGTTCGGATTGTTATCTGTTGTTGTTGTTGGGTCGGATTCGGGCACTAAAATTGGGGCGGTGGTGGTTTCGGATGTGAGTGGTTGCGCGTCGGGTTCCGCAGCCTCGACGGAGCCGTTCTCGGTGGGTTGGGCGGCGGCCATGCTCTGGCGAGAGGAGAGAGAGAGAGAGAGAGAGAGAGAGAGAGGGTTAGGGTGAAAGGTTTTATTGGGACAGTGATGCCCGAAAACGGAAGAGGGGTTTTGTTGGTGGTGTTGCAGCTGGGTGGGTGTTTGCAAAAATAGACCGTATTGGTTGTTGGACTATGGAATATCAAATATGGATGGCACGTGATATAGCACGTGAGCTCACTCTACACTTCTCCAACTCCAAATCCCCTCCTTTATAAAGCCAATTCCAATTCTATGCAAATTGTTATGCCCTCCTATGTGTATGTTTAAAACTTTAACTAGAAACTACAAGGTTCACAAAAAGGAGTTGAACAAATGGTTTTCAAGTACTACAAGTCATATATGTCATTTGGTGATTCTCAAAGGTAGGCAAACTATCCATCGATACAAGAAAGGAGTTGAACATCGGTGGCGCTACTCGCCATGAACGTAAATAGCAGAAAAAATTAGGTCGAAAAACCTCGCCCTAAAATGAGTCAATTTATAAAATTTTGTTTCTATGTATATCTTGCCAAAATACCAAAATGGCTTCCAACTTAAAACATTCGTACTTTTTTATTCTAACTCGGAATTAAATGTTGTTGATACGTGTTCTTTCTAGAGCTGGATAGGCAAATAAAAGTTTGCTATGTGTTCTTTGACCTAACAACGATTTTTCTCTAGTGCACATGGCTAATTACACATTGTTGGGGCCTTTTTCGGTTGAAGTCTTTGTTGGGCTTTTTGATCGTAAAGAGGTGAATGAAGCCCTTATGCCCCTTATATCTGAGTTACCAAGAATTAGGCCCAAAGCATCCTAAAAGAGAAGCAAATCCTAGAGAATGTTTTCTTGTTACAGCCCGTCCTGGGATTTATAGTATTTTATTTTCCGAACCTATGAATTGACCAAAATGCCCCTGATTAGGCACTGGTTGACTTTCTTTGACCTTTGTGTCATGACACATACGACCTTTGCCCCTTAGTATTTTCTTGTAGTACTTGTTCGTACGAATGCATAAGCGCAAGCGAAACGGAATTCAAAGTTGAAACGAAGATTCTACAGAACTTTAGAGTTCGAGAGAACTTTTGTAAAACGGTCATTTTCGGGAGACTTTTGTTAGTTTTATTCTGTTTGGGTTTTGGGTCCACCAGGACCCACCCACTTTCTTCTCATGTGCAAACTCCCTCACTTTCTCTCCTTCACTATGTCTTCACTCTCCCTTTTCCCGTTTTTCACACACTGAACCACGGCGGTTGAGCCACTGTTCCTCGTCAAACCCAAATCACCCAACCACCACCATCATGACCCTCTTCTCATCCAAAACCTACCCTGATCTCTATTTCCTGATTTTCAAACCACATAGCGACAATTCTAGGAGCTTCGACACTAAGTGATTTCCCCGACAAATTTCTCGACGTTTTAGACCACGACCGGCCTCGAGGTGATCATCTTTCGACTCCTCATCATTCATTGAGCTAGATTCGAGCATTGCATGCTCAAATCCATCACTGTTTCGAAAGAACCAAGAACCCCATTTTGGACCGAGGCTTTCGAGCCATTTTTCGGCCATCTCCAACCACCAATCGAACTCCTTTTAAGTAAATTTGTACCCCTCATCTCTCTAGCTTCATTTGGACATATTATATGTCAATAATGGTTGAGTTTTGAGTTTGATATGTCTTTGTGAATTTTTCAAGGAAATTACCCAGTTTATGGCCAAACTCTGGTGGGCAGACAGCAAACGGCGGACGGAAGTTGCAGAGTTCACCGGAGACTGACATTAGCAAACCCTATTCGGACGTCAGCCAACTCGGTCCAAATCTGGTTGGACCCAGAATATTCTAAAGTATATTCCTTTCTTCTGACTAACGTCATTAATGGAATATTCTCTAACGTCGGTAGAATATTTCGTTAAATTTAACGGCACACCGTTAACTTTAACGACGCGTGACCGCACGTGGTCACCATCTGCTAGCACGTGGCGGCGCAAGTGGTTTTCGGATACCAAAACTCTTAATTTGAGTTCCGTTTTCCATCATTCTTCGCAGTGTTGGGTTAGTTTACTAAGTATGGTTGTTCTACTTTATGAGTGACAACCCGATGACTACGGAAAGCGTACAAGCAAGGGATTAAAACTACGATCACTGTGAGTGGGTTTTTCTTTCTAAATTTATATCTTACGTATGATTGCAAATATGGTTTATGACTTGCTTTGTCATCTTACCTTGTTTTGGAAAACGCAAATGTTTTATGTGTTGACGTTGTTGTGAATCTTTCTTTGGAAAACTTTACTAGTGTGCTTTACTTTTAGAAATGCAACGCTTAGTGCAATACCCTAATTTATGATACGAGATTTGAGATATTATCCATGGCATGTTTTCGTATGTTTACCTGCTCATTTAGGATTGCTTACATAGTGTCTAGTACTGTCTAGGGTCAAGACCAGCTTCACGTGTATGTTCACATGCACCGATACGTTCACTTTAGATCCATTGTAGGTGCCAACTTGTTATAGTTGTTTTTAAGTCTAGAACTCGTTGTGATGCGCTTAGCGCCAGCTTCACGTGTATGTAGTACTTGAGCGTAGATTAATACACCCAATATGTCCATGTCATAATATTTCTGCATGAGCTCGTGTGTCTGCATTATCTAAGAGCATACCATACCTGTTTATCTGAGATTTTGTGATTTACCTGCTTTCACTGATGCCATGGAACTTTATGCTACTTTTAGATTTCACTTCTTGAGTTCCACATATTGATTTCTTCTGGAAGATTTTATATTGAGGTTTTATGGTTATTTACTCGTTTTGGAAAATAATTGATTTTCTACTGTTATGTTGGTTTTCATATTTATAGCATAGTATGATTTTGAAAGTTATTGTTTTTTACAGCAAGGGGTTATTACTTTCGAAAAAGCAAAGGTTTTAGAAAACTATTGTTTTTTCCCACTCACACCTTTTCTGTTTTGCGCCCCTTCAAGTTTTAGTAGGCTTTGGAGCTCTTGAAGTCTACACGCGGTGGCATAGTTTCCTCTTCAGTGTAGGGACTTTCCTTAGTAATCTTGTAATTACCACCTTCGGGTGATTCGCTTTAGTGTACTTCCGCTCTGTAAAATTAGACGCTCTGATATTAATATATTAGCTCACCACACACTTCTACGCACTCAATCTTTGTTTTAATCAAACTTCTTTTTCTTACTTTAAATTACACATCTTCCTTCAAATGGTTCTTGCCACCGTATGGAGTTGTCGGTCAGCACACCTCAAATTTTGGGTGTCCACGTGGATATTTTTCCAGCAGCTCCAAAGTGTTGAGTCGATCTTCTGTTGAAATTCTTCTAGCAGTCGTTAAAGTTCTTCCAGTGGTTATTGAAGTGATTCTCGCGGCTGTCAAAGTTCTTCCGGTGGCTGTTGAAGTGCTTTTCGCGGCTATTGCGGTGGTGAGTTAATGTTGGAAAAGCTTGGCATGAGTTAGCGAGAACTAGTCCCAAAGCATCCGAAGGAGAAGCAAATCCTAGGGAATGTTTTGTTGTTCTTCCAGCAGCTCCAAAGTGTTGGGTCGATCTTTTATTGAAATGCTTTCAGCGGTCGTCGAAGTTCTTCTGATGGTTGTTGAAGTGCTTCCCGCGATTGTTGAGGTGGTGAGTTAATGTTGGAAAAGGCTTGCCATGAGAGTTTGAAGTGTGGGAGCTAAAGATCCACAAGTTTATGAAATGTGATAGTGTTTGGTGTTGGCTAGGCTTAAGTTTAGCATGAAGGTTTCTAAGAGATTTTAGCGATGGATGCGTTTGGTCATGGTGATTGAGTTTCATGTGTAGGAAAATGGGGGACTTGAGGCTTGGTTTAAGGATTTTGTGTTTTTACATTAGATGAAAAGGAAAGAATTGGAAGTATGAGAGTGGGAAGTTTGAGGCTAGGCTTGTGGCTGGTGCAGGAAGCTTGCAGTAGGCAAGAGAGATATTTCCGGCAGCTAGGAGAAGAGGTTCTTCTCCTTTGCTTGCAATTGAGCGTGGTCTTCCTCCCCTGCTCCCCATCCCCCCATTCATCTGATATTGACTTGCTTTTATAGAGGGTGAAGGCTCTCTCTTATTTATGTTGGGTAAAAGGGTGTGTCGAAAACTACTTATTTCGAGCAGGTAAATAGATGGATTGGAACCTTCTTATGTCTTATGGATCATATGAGGGGCCGGAAATGACTTATTTTCAATGGCTAAGAGGGTAGAATGGAATCTTCTTAGTAACTTATGGATAAAATGGTGAGATGAGTTGCAGGACAAATAGGTTCATGGGAAACATATCTTGTGCAAGAAAGGAAAATATATATGTCTTGGGTGGATAGGTTGTTGTAGAGTTATGTTATGATCATGAACAGTGCATGACTAAAATAAGGTATTGAAAATTATCTCATTTGCTTACCCGGCTTGAGATCACTCCAAGTAATGGGCTTGGACTTTGGTATTCCCAAGTAGACCAAAGTCTCCATTAAGAGTTTTTATGGGCCTTGTGGACCTCCATAATCTTCCACACCTCAACCTTTCTAGCAAGCCTCATGAAACCACGTCTTGGGTCATGTGAGCTTGGTAGGTGTCAAGTTTAAACAAATGTGTTCGGCATGGCGTGATATATTTCCTTGTCTGGCGTGGCATGATAATTAATTAAAGCTTGTGTAAAATCTTGCTTAACTATTAATTTTTTAGATAAATACATATAATATAATTGGGATTAGCATGAGGCAGCACAACCGTACAGAGCAATGGGCCTTCAATCCAGTTGAGCTTTCCTTGAAATTTTTGGGCCACAACACACATCTTATTTGCACATTTTTTCTTAGCCATTGAATCAAAATGCACTTGTTGGAAGACAGCCTACCATAAAGCCAAAGATGTTCTTGAAAGTGGAAAGAGTCAAGAAAATATGGTGAGTGTCTCTTCACATATTATTTTTTTCATGTGCATAATTATATTTTTAATGTACATAATTACATTTTTTAACTAATTAATCTTTATTTATTTCATACATAGATTAATAAAGCGATGGCTATATTCATGACACTCAATACTCCTAAAAGTCACGAATTCTAGTTATTGCATGCTTGGAACATCCTAAAAGATTCTCCTAGGTAGATTAATTTGTATCCACTAAAGTTCCAAGACAATCTTCCGAAGGTGAGCCAAGTGTTGATCCTGATGATGATTTTGTAGGTGAGAGTTCATCTTCATCTATAGCAAGGCTGCCAGGATGAGATAAGCAAAAGGAAGCAAAGAAAAAAGGGAAGCAAGTGGATTGGCTAACAACAAGTATGGAGAAAAGATTGACAAACTACTTCAATGTAGTGATGGCCTAAAAAAGTTAGGCTAAAACAATATTTAACAACTTTTTGGCCTAAAATTTAGGCCACACCATTGGAGAGAAAAACAGTTTTTGGCCAAAGGCCAAAATCTATTATTGGCCATAGACAACCATTAGAGTTGGTCTAATTGGATTGGTTCGGTTTTGATTTGGTCCATCAGTTTGGTTTAGTTTGTGGAGAAAAGAAATAAACAAAGAAAAAAAATAGGAAGAGGGAAGAAGGAAAGGAATAAGAGGCAGAGAGAGTAAACATAGAACAAAGGAAGTGGTAAATGGAGAAAGGGGAGGAGATAAAAGTGAAGAATGGATCAATTTTATAAGCAACCGGTTGTCTAATTGGTGTAGGATGTCCAATAAGAAATAGAGACATGTAAAAAACAAATAAATATAAATATAAACAACATGATCTAGGCCAAAACTGATTTTTTTTGTTTTGTTTGGTTCAGCTTGGTTAGTTCACCAATTCACATGCCCATCCCTAGTAGAGATATTTTTTATGAGCAAGGGCCTATACAAGGGGATTTCACAATAAGGTAGGGTAAGTCTTTTAAACAAAGAACATTATATTTTCACCTTATATTTTACCTAAAAGATCATTGACTTTACAATCTGAGTGGCTAGGACGATACCACACTGGTTCCCTTTCAACATTTTAATTTGAAATCATATCATGTTGTGGTGGAATACCAGATGAGCTCCACATTAGCCAATATCCTTATCCAAGTTGAAAGAAGTCTTCTAGCTCATTCCCACGCTAAACGCTGATCATGAGATTGGTTATTGACTATGAAATTGTGTCCAAATGATAACTTGAGGTCGAGTTCTCCAAAAGTATAAAAGACTAGTATAGAATAAATGGTAGAATGAATCGAAGAATAGCTTGAAAAGCGCAAACCTTATAGCAAAGTTCAAGATGATAACTCAGGGTGAAGTTCTAATGTGAAAGGGACTAATTTTGAATAGATGACGGAATGGATCGAAAAATAGCTTGAAAAGCGCAAACCTAGCAACAAACTCCAAGCATTTCATACACATGGGCTCCGAGCTTTGATTTGGGACCCTAATATGCCATTTCGAAATGAACGATGTTGCGAGTTAAAATCCTTTGTTTACTATTTTAAATTCATATTTTAAGTTTTGATGATCTATTCATAATTTTCATTACTCAATCATAAATTTTGAGAGTTTTCTCATGCTTTCTTGTGGTATCTAATTCTCAAATCTGTAAAAAAAAGATTGGTTGAATTCTAATCTTTAAGGCTATCGTTTAATTTTCTTCCATTGTCGCATTACATCCGGGAGAGAGAGAGATATGCCTTGGCTTTAGAGCAAAGAGCGCAACTTGGTGCACCTAAAAACAGCATCAACATGTTCTTCAAGACGTAGATAGTCCATGCTTAAAACAGATGGGGCATACCACAAAATGCATATATATACATATACATATACATATGTATGTATATATGTATATATGTATATGTGTATATGTATGTATATATGTATATATGGTCCCAAATACTGACTCCCAGCTTGTAACATCTCGTAAAAACTTTGTTATAAAATAATGCCTGAGGGGATATTTTGTAACATCTCGTAATTTTACTGTTTTGGTGGGTGCACAATACCCCCAAAACCCAAAATATATTTTCCTTCTCTTCTTCCCCGTCACTTTTCCTTATTTTTCCATTATCCTTATTTTCTCTTTCTCTCTCTCTCTCTCTCTCTCTCACCGTATGTGCACAGTGCACGTCACAAAAACCCGTCGAACCGAGGCGAACTAAAATCACCACCATCTTCGTCTTGACGCCCTGGACTCAACGGTGCAAACCGTTCGTCCAAATTCCTGACCGTTTGACGGGAAAAGCACACGGAAGAACCGGACCTTCCGACGATTTTCTTGCCATTCTAGACCGAGGTGAGGTTTCTAACTACCACCATTGGGTTCCTCTCGTTGAGTAGATGAATTTTCATATGTCGTTTGCTTGATTTGGTTGAGTTTTGACGTAGATCGACAAAGCTACAGTAGCCGCGGCCTTTCGAGGCAATTACAGACCATTTCCCGAGCTTGTACGGCCAAACCAAAGGTACATTGTCATTCTACTCCTCTCAAGCTTCATTTTGGTATAAAGAACGTGAAATTTGGCCAAGAAATGAAGAAGTTATGGAGATTTGAAAATTCTCCAGAAACCGGCCAAAATTTCGGCGACGGCAACGACCGGCGATGGTCGGCAGCGCCGGCGAACCGAGCTAGTAGCAGCGGCGACTAGCTTGAACCCGGTCCAGACTGATTGGTGACGTCAGCAACCGGTCCAATCCGATCGGTGATGTCAACGATGACGTCAGCAACCGAGAATACTCTTTTAACGCCGTTAGGAATATTTTGTTAGATTTAACGGGGATGCTGGAATATTCCGTTAGATCTAACGCTGTCAACTGACGCCGTCAGTTGATTGGCGCGTTGATCCAGCACGTGAGCCGAGCATGAGCCGCGCGTGGGACCTTATTTTTGAATTTCGTCGACGCGAGGCGACTCGTGACGACGCGTGACGATGCGTACTACCTAGGGGCAGTACGTATGGTATTTTTCGGAGTGTTTCGGACCTCCGTGTTGAGCAAACAAGGGATAAGTGTCGTTAATTAGTTTAATTAGTAACCTTTATGAGTTTAATCATTATTATAGTGATATCTCATGTAGGTGAGACTTATCTAGAGGACTACCGGGGCTACCCAGGACAGGGGGCTACGACCCGGTTACTTACAGGTGAGTGAGTGGGTCTTTGTTTTGATAAATATATTATTATGTATGGTTTTCATTGCTTTCTTTAAATTGTTAGCATGACTCATATCATATGCGATTATTGGAGGTAGAACATTCGTATTATATTTGCCATACATGTTTCTATATTGTTGCTCATCAGTAGATGTATAACACCCCGGGTATCAGTACTCAGTCTTGTGGGCAAGACTAGCCTTGATGTTCGGAGATGTCACTCCCAGTACCGCTACGCAACTTTGGATCCATTGTAAGTACTAGCCTATTCTAGGTTGCACTAGGCAACTCGAACTTGTGTGACGCACTTTGTGCACAACAATTAGCGTTAGACTCGCGTCATTGTAGTACTCAGCGTATTACTCATATACCTAGCATGTTCCTCGTAGCTTATCTACTTGGGCTTGTGTGTTTACATATGGATGAGCAATCAGTCTGATTTTCGGGGAGTACCCGTGATTTGAGCAGTTAGTTTGATATTCGGGGAGTACCCGCATTACTATTATAGTATTTTGAGGATCATACCGGGGCGTATGCCGTATTTTCAAAAACTATACATGTTTTCCAGCGAGGGGATAGTATGCTCTTTAAAACAAAGGTTTTATCAAACTTTGCTTTTTGACACACTCACCTTTTAATGTTTTGCGCCCCTCTAGGACTTAGTGGCGAGTTCAATTACCAGTGAGACGTGGGCTTGCTTTGGCTGTGGTTGGCTGTTCTGACAGTTTCTCCATATTATGTAGGTTTTGCTCCTACTTTTAGTTAATTTCTACTTATCCATCCTCACGAGGATGTGAATTTTTTTATTCTATGCACTATTTACTATGCTCTGACTGTTATGCACTCGTAATAATGGGTTACTTCCGCTTCCAACTCTAAATCTATTCACTTTTTCTCATTTACATGCATAATTGGCTTTCGTCACTTAACATGTGTCGGCTAGCACTTCCCGACACCTGGCGTGTCAGGATCAGGATGTGTCACAGCTAGCCCTAGGCATGTGATTGTACTATGCATGGAACTTTGCATCACAGATGGCCTGCTCTCAGGATTATAGTGTGTTTGGCCATTCACTTTTACGTGTTTTAATTAAAGTAGCTTGGCTTACGATTGAGAGGAGTTCTTCCTCAATTTATCTAGTTTTTCGATTCAGAGAATTTTGTATTTATAATAAGAACCGTTTGTATTATAAATTACTTTGTAAAGATCATCTCTACAAAAAATCAATGAAAACTAAGGTCATTTGGTCAATCAATAGTAGCAAATAGATAGACGGTTCATAATGTTTTTACTGAATTCATCCATTTGTTTTTGTATAGTTTGATGACTAAATGATCTCCTACTTAATTGATTTTTTGCAGGGATGATTTTTATAGAGTGATTTATAATATTAACTGTTCCGATCATAAGACCGAAGTTCCGTGAATCGGTTACGAAGTAAATTGAAGAGAAACCACTCAACAATAGAAAAGCCAAGTGAATTCCTTAATTAAATTCAAGCAAAATCCATGTTGTCTATTCACATCTCAGAAGCTCAATTCTTTAGGAAGATATAGGCCGAATGGATTTTAGCCTTCAAGTTTCAGAATATCTAGTTATCTTGAATATCTTGAAAAAGAATGGGACCATTGCCTTTGGAATTTAGTGTTCTGTATCTAATAATACATTGTCAAGTGTAAGTTTTTCTCTACATAACAATGTATTATTGGATTGAAACGCCGCATGACGGTGAACTCGTTCCATAAAATTTGCTAACTTTTCACATGGCCACACTCCATTCTAGAAAAGGATATATACATTGTTCATCGATCAGTTGTGTCTTTTCTGCACTTACTTTTTGTAAATACACTTTTCTTGTTTTTCTTAGGTACACAGCCTATTTTTAGTTAAATGTTAATGGATCTACTGGAATTCCATCACTTGATTATCTCAAATTGTTTAGAGTTTTATGCTGAAATTAACAAGGGCTAGTTCGTTAATCACATCGTTAAACTTAACTAATCAAGGTTAAGAACTTATATCCTCAATTTGGTATATGATGGATATACCGTGACACATTCTGAATCCTGACAACGCCAGGTGTCGGGAAGTGCTGACCGACACGTGTTAGGTGACGAAAGTCAATTATGCATGAACAGGTGAAAAGAGTAAGGATATAAAGAGTTGAGTGCGGAAGTAGAAGTGTGGTGAGGGTTAAAAACCCATTAATACAGGAGCATAACAGTCAGAGCATAGTAAATAGTGCAAGAGTATAAATTATTCACATCCTCGTGAGGATGGATAAATAAGAGTTAACTAAAAGTAGGAGCGAATCCTACATAGACTGAAGAAGTTGTCAGAACCGTCGACCACCGCTGAAGAAAGCCAAGTCACCGATAAGTAAACCCGTCACTAGGTCCTAGAGGGGTGCAAAACATAAAACGGTGAGTGGGTCAAAAAGCAAAGTTTGATAAAACCTTTGTTTTCAAGAGTATACTAACCCCTCGCTGGAAAATAAGTATAGTTTAAAAAAATACTTCATACCCTCTGGCATGAACCGCAAAATACTATAACAATAAAATATACGGGTACTCCCCGACAATGATAACTGACATGCTTACCCATATGTAAACACACAAGCCCAAGTAGCTAAACTACGAGGAACATGCTAGGTATATAAGTAATACGCTGAGTACTACAATGACGCGAGTCTAACGCTAAGCGTTGTGCACAAAGTGCGTCACACAAGTTCGAGTTGCCTAGTGCAACCTAGAACAGGCTAGTACTTACAATGGATCCAAAGCTGCGTAGCGGTACTGGTAGTGACTACTCCAAACGTCAAAGCTAGTCCTGGCCACAAGACTGAGTACTAATACCTGGGGTGTTATACATCTACTGATGAGCAACAGTATAAAACATGTATGGCAATATAATACGAATGTTCAACCTCCAACAATCGTATATGATATGAGTTATGCTAACAGAAAAACGAAAGCATTGAAAAACCATACGTAATAGTACATTTATCAAAACAAAGACCCACTCACTCACCTGTAGGTAGCCGGGTCGTAGCCCCCCCGTCCTGGGTAGCCCCGGTAGTCCTCTGGATAAGTCTCACCTATATGAGATATCACTGTAATAATGATTAAACTCATAAAGGTTACTAATTAACTAATTAATTACACCTATCCCTTGTTTACTCAACACGGAGGTCCAAAACACTCCGAAAAATACCATATGTACTGCCCTAAGGTAGTACGCCTCGTCGCGAGTCGCCTTGAAAAGACGGAATCGAAAAATAGTACTCCACGCGCCCCCACACACGGCTCAAATGCGACCAAGCCGTGGCTCACGCGCGGCTCCACGCGCGAGTCAGCGAGCCGGTCAACGTGCGGTCATCACTGACGTCAGCGCCGGTCTGAACCGGTTGCTGACGTTAGCGCCAATCGCCGCTGCAAATTTTTTCGGCCGCCGTCGCCATCGCTGGAATTTTGGCCGGTTTCTAGAGAATTTTTAAAGCTCCACATCTTCTTCATTTCTTGGCCAAATTTTACGTTCCATATATCAAAATGAAGCTAGAGAAGAGTAGAATCACGGTGTACCTTTGGTTTGGTCGTACAAGCTCTGGAAATGGCCTGTAACTGCCTCGAAAGTCACAGTTTACTGTAGCTTTGTCGATTTACGCCAAAACTCAACCAAATCAGGCAAACGACCTATGAAAATTCATCTACTCAACGAGAGAAAGACAATGGTGGTAGTTAGAAACCTCACATCGGTCTAGATTGGCCAGAAAATGGCCGGGAAGGTCCAGTTCTTCCGGGTGCATTTCCCATCAAACGGTTGGGAGTTTGGACGAACGGTTTGCACCGTTGAGTCCAGAGCGTCAAGACGAAGAAGGTGGTGATTTTGGTTCGCCTTGATTTGACGGTCTGTTGTCAATGTGCATTGTGCACACACGGTGAGAGAGAGAGAGAGAGAAAAGACAAACTGAGAAAAAGAAAGAAAGTGACGGGGAAGAAAGAAAAAGAAAATTTGAGTTTTGGGGGTATTGTGCACCCATCAAAACAGTAAACTTACACGATTTCGTGTACGAAATAAACACACACGTGTAGAAAATATCCTCTGGAAATTATTTTATAACAAACTTTTTACGGGATGTTACATACCGTCTCTCTTTTGACCAACAAAACTGGAGAGTTCGAATAGATTCTCTTTCGATATCAAAAAGAGAAGTATTGTTAAATTAAGAGTTAATTGGTTTATATGATAATTATTGGCTAATTAATTATATAAAACGTATAGCATATAGTGCATGTGTAGTTAGGCCAGTTGGTTATGGTAGTACGGTCGTCTTCTTCATACACTAGAGTGGTTACTCGTTAAAACAAAAAATTTATGATTTTTGTATTTTTAGTTAAAAGATTAAACTGTTAAAAAGTCTAAAATATCTAATACTCTAGAATTAGAATATCACTTTGTAAGAAAAAACTCTTGATGTAACACAGTAAAATGAATGGTTCATGCCAACAACCTAATTACAAATCAAAAGAGAAAAATACTGGCAACCTAATTGTAACCATGTCAGACTGTCTCTAACATTTAAGAACCATAAGAATCTGCTGTAAATTTGAAGATTAGTCTGTTTGAAGAAAAAATTACATAGAACGGGTTTACCGTTATGTGGTTTTTCTTGTTCAATAATACATTGTCATGTACAAATTTTTTTCCACATAACAATATTCTATTAAATCAGAATACCACGTGACGATAAATCTGTTCCATGTAAATTAATCTCGGCTATTTGGTCGAAAGTACTAAAGTGATATTAGGATGAAAAGACTCGTGATTCCGTAGAGTGTGTGCTCCTTCTCTTGCTCCATCATGTGATGTTGAATATAATAATGTGTGTGTTGATTAAAGCAGAAAAAGATAGGAAAAAAAAAGTGAAAATAATAAATGTTATAAAATACATCACTTAGTACTACATAGTATTACAATTTAGAGATATTATTTTTTAGGTAAATTATATTTTGCATTCTCATATTTGAATGTAATTGCAATATCATATATCATCTCTAAAGCATTGCAATATCATACACAAATTTTTATTTTAGTTGCAATTTCATACATCTGTTAGTCAAACTGTCAATTTGACCGTTAATGATAGTGTAGCAACTGCAGATCTCACTATTTTGCTAATGTGGCTGTCACAAATATATCACATAGGAAAAAAAAATTAAAGTTGTAATTCTTTTACAAATGTTAATGTAAGAAAAAAAAATCTTTTTAATTGTAATTTTCTTTTTGCCCGTAGTTGCTATTTTATCATTTAACGGTCAAATTGACAGATTGACTAACGGATATATGAAATTGCAACTAAAACACAAGTTAGTGTATAAAATTGCAATGTTTTAAAGATAATGTATAGAGTTGCAATTAGACCCAAACTTGAGGGTAAAAAATGTAATTTACCCTTATTTTTTACTGTGTATGTAATGACTTTAGATTTGACTTTTATAAACAAGTTCGATTCCAAATTATAATAGATGGTTAATTCAGTGTGTGACCTAACTCAAGTCTCTCACATTTAAATGTAAATATATTATTGTATTAAGCTTCTTATTAGCGTAATTGGTGTACCGAGGAGGAATAAGTTGTCGTAGGTTGTTGTTGGATGTATTTATCCAATTTCAACGGCTGTCGAATTTCCAAGTCACCTTTGTAAAGATATTAAGATAAGGAGGGAGGTGTGGTCATTGAGTCATTCTTTTGGATCTTGCGCTCAGAAGAACATGGACAATGCCCTTGGCCCAGTTGCCCATTTTTCATGGTCAAACTTTAATGGTACATACTGTTGAATGATTTAAAATTTATTTGAGACCCACCGCAAATTAATCTGAACCATTCAATAGCCATACCATTAAATAGTACGTACCACTGAAGATATTTCCCACTTTTCACCCAGTTTATAATTAATTTGAGTCAATATTCAAACTATTTTTGAAATGCATCTCAGAATTTGTTTTTTACACTCCACTATTTTAAGATATTTTTTTATTACCATTTTATCCTTGAGATTTTGTCAGAAAAGTAAATATATGAGGTCAATTTTATATTTTAACTTCTTCCATTATTGTTGATTTTGGTTAAGCTTGATAATTTCTTGCACGACCTGTTAATCCTATACGAAATGACACAACAATAATAGGTTTCGGGTCAACCTGTTAATGGGTCAGGTCATTATTGGGTTAACTTGTTAAGATAACGGGTTTGACACGAAAACGACAAATACGACCCATTTGCCAAGTCTACCAATTAGGCCTGGAAATTTATTACACGACTCGTTAACCTAACACGAAAATAATAGGTTTCGGGTCAACCCGTTAATGGGTCAGGTGGTTATCGGGTCAAACTCGTTATTTTAATAAGTTCGACACGACACGATCCGTTAAGTGGTTACGTTGAGAACAATATATGATGGTATGATGAGCCTCAAAATTGATCATGTATCATCTTTTCTTTTTTACTTCTTTTTGTTGTATTGTTTTATTTTTTCCGTAAAACGATACTTTAGTTTGACAAATATGAGTTCAAATTACACAATGAGTTAGCAATAGCTAAATATTAAATTGCAAAAGTCATCAATTTGAGTCAAATCTAAAACTTGCAATTTAATTTACAAATAAAGAAGAAATAACAATAAATAATAGTGTTAGTGGACAAAAATTATTGGGTGCTCCGAAGTACAAGGTATTCTGAATTTTTTAACTGTTAGATTTTGATTTTTATATTTTAAAACAAAAATCTAACTGTTAAAAAACCTGAAGTACGGGGTATTCCGAATTTTTTAACAGTTGGATCTTGATTTTTATATTTTAAAACAAAAATATAACGGTTAAAAAACTCTAAGTATCTCGTACTCCGGGATATGCAAGAAAGACCCGCTAGTGGATTCGTTTTGGATTGATTTTGAATTCCTAATCATTACTGTTGCTGAATGAAAAACTTGTTTTTTGTAATCAATTATTGCTGCCCTCATCCTTGTATTATTTATAGGCTTTTTATATTTGCGTATTTGGCTTTTAGTGCTATCTTACTGCCACCGCACCCTTAATACATTAGTTATTCACAAATTCGTCCTTAATTCATGATTAATTTTAAGTTGAAATTCTTTGATTTTTTTAAATATGAGTGCAAATAAGTTACAACATTGCAATGGAGGTTTATGATAGTGCTATTTGCACTCCTTTAAAATTAGAATTCTTATGTGCTACCAGAATGTTTACTAGTTGTATATATAATTTTAATTATGATTTGGCCTGATAGCGTATTTTTTGTTATTTAATTTGTCTTAAATTTATCGTTGTATTTTAAGAAATTATTCTACAGAATACCAATCTATAAATTTTTTTTTTTACCATCCTGAAATAAAAAATAGGAGTTTTTTCCAATAGGTAAAAGAAATAATTAGTAGTTACGGTATGAATTATGCCTTTTAAAAAAATTTAGAAGACAATGCAGTGGATGAGAAAAATGATCAGTTCAGCTGTGCAAAAGGGGGACAAACCTTCCATTTTGTATTTTGTAAATATATATATATATATATATATATAGTGCATTATCTGGATATTTCGGGAAAATAACTTTGAGAGCGAGATCTAAAAAAGCGCCATGCATGTTGAGTTGTTGACTTATATCCTTTGTCCACTATAAGAGCAAGTCCAGTGTTGCCCACCTCCCCCCAGGCAATCACTATTCAATCCACCCCAATGAACAGTAATTGCCCTAATGAACAGTGTATTCCCCTGTCAATTGCTTTTTACATCTCCACCCCTACAATTAAATTGCCCTGGCAATTGGCAATAAAATATTAGTATTTTTTATATTTATAAAATAATACATAATAATTTTATTTGTAATTTCGGATAAGATTTTTAATCGTTCTCGTTGTGCCACGTGTCATTATCCGAAAAACCAATAACAATAAAATATTTGTATTTTTTTATTTATTTATAAAATAATTCAAAATAATATTATTTGTTATATCGGATAAAATTTTTAATCGTTCTCCTTGCGCCATGTGTTTTGAATAACAATTCTCCACCTTTAAATAAATATATTCTTAATTTAAATTATGGTCTACAACACTCTATTAAATGAATAAGAAATTACAACCCAAATTGATTGGAAAATTATGGGCTCCGGTTATAACAAAGTGATTGGCTACTCTTCACCTAACCAATCTGTGTTGCTAGGACCATCTCCTCTTGCTCTCGCTTCTCTTGCACGCCTCCTGCGCACCACGTCCGCTTTCTCTGATTGCCAAAAATATTTAGAGTTTGGAGACTTCCCTTCTAAAGGCTCCTTCATAATCTCACGATCTTGTTGAGCCATTCTTTCTTGTCTGCCCTGCTCTCTTTCTTGCCGAAGTAGTTCTCTTTCTCTTTGATCAGCTTCAAATTTTTGCATAATTAGTGCAGACCTTGCATCCTCTCTAGCCTTTTCAGCCTCAAATTTAGCCAATTCCCGGGCCAAAGACAATTCACCTTGACGGGCAATGTCTTCCATATACTTTGCATAATCACTCTTGGAAGCATTACCTCTTCTCTTTGAAGCTTTCTTGCCTTGGGGCCTAATTGGAAAACGGGTCGACCCCGAAGCTTGTTCAACGGGAGGCGTTTCTGGCACATCTTCTGCATCATCTTCATCTTCACCGGGTGTAGAGTGTAGAGGGGTGCTGTTCATGAAAACTTCTGGACCGACAGGCACAACTCTGAATTTTGGACAATCTTTGACAACATTCCAACATTCATGGCGGGTGAATGCTTTATTTTTACTTTTGGTTTGAGCACCATACCAAGCTTGTGCTTGAAGTTCCTATACAATGTGGGAGATTAATAAATATATTAAAAATAGGTAACAAATAAATAATACAAAGAAATAATTATATTAAAAATAGGTAACAAATAAATAATACAAAGAAATAATTATAATGAAAAGGTAATACAAATAAATAATACAAAGAAATAATTATAATGAAAATAGGTAACAATTAAATAATACAAATAAAAAAATAAATATATTATTACCTGATCTGCTAAATTTTCTCCACTTCGAAGATTAGCACTAGCTTGTGTCAAGGCGTCTCTCCATGTACTAAACGATTGGCTAAGTAGTTTCCAACGACTGGACAATGAATCTTTGGTTCTTTGGCCACCCATTTTCTCAATATATGCGGAATGAATAAGACTCCACATTTCTCACAACTGCATCTCATTCCCCGAAATTGAGTCATGAGTGATTTGAACCCAGCTAGCACACAACGCAACATCTTCAAGAAGCGTCCAATTTGTACCTGCACCAGTTGTCATTTTTTTGGAAAAAAAAAATGGATTGAAACTTTGAGAGAGATAGGAGAAAGCTTGAAAGATGTTGAGAAAATATGGAATTGTGGTGTGAGGTAGATGAAATTGCCAAGGTATTTATAGAAAAGTAAAAAAAAAAGTTTACAAATTTTTTAAAAAAATTTTCCCGATTTTTACATATTTTTTACAATTTTTTAAAATTTTTTATTCCCTTAATTAATCTCTGCCGTTGGATTTAACAAAATTTGAATTTCAACGCTCCAGATTGTGCCACGTGTCACAACGGTAACTTTTCTGAATTTTAAAACATTTTTTTTTTAATTTTTAAAGGAATTAATCTCAACCGTTGATCTGAGATCCAACGGTTGAGATTAAATCCTTTTTTTTATTTTTTATTACCGTTGGAGATCCAACGGCTGAAATTAAATAGCCGTTGAGATAGCACGGTCCAGGGGAAGCCACGTGGCTTCCCCCAACGGTCGGAATCGAAGTGGCCGACAGCGGGCCCCACAGTCTGCCGCGCTATCGGAGACGCGCCTCCAGCGAGCGTGCAGTGCACGCGCCACGCGCAAAAAAAATTGAAACAGCGTGGCTGACGTCACGCTGACGTCAGCCACCTCGGTGGCTTGGGCTGTCAACTTTCCACGGGCCTCTCCCCCGAGCTCCACACCCACCCAGATGGATTTCCTTCTCCAGCCCATACAAACCCCCCCCCCCCAGCAATTGCATCCACATCCCCCAAGCAATCCACCCCATTGGACTTGCTCTAAAGAATGAAAATATAGTTGTGTTGGAAATAGTATTATTAATTAGGTGTGATTATGTAAATTTAAAGTATAATTTTAATAGGATTTGGGAGAAGGATTTACATGGAACGAGTTCACTGTCACGTAACGTTTTTTGTCCAATAATGTATTGTCATGTGCAAGTTTTTTTTTTACATGGCAATGTGTTATTGGATCGGGACGCCACGTGACAATGAACCTGTTCCATGTAAGTTGCTATCAAGATTTAGAGATCAAATCCTCCTAGGTTTGTATTACTTATCATGATTAGTATAAATAAAGATACAAGGCCAGGAGAGAAACATACAATTCTCATACACTGAGCCATTCTCTCTCTTTCTGTCGTCCCTTCTCTCACCCAGCTTTTTATAATTAGTTTCACAATACGTTATCAGCACGACGTGTCTCTACGAGAAGGAGAGGATCTCGAAGAAAATGTCTCGCGCCTGCGTCCGAGCTGAGCCGAGCCGTGTAGGTCCCCAGCCCAGATCCAATAACAACATGTCGTTTTGGACATGTATTCTTCTTCCTCCGGACCTAGCCATGCCTCTATGCCTTATGCAGTCGTACGATCCCAAGCCATCTCGGACAACTTTTGTCGTTGTTGACGATGTTGACACCAATCTCCGACTTGTTGCAAGTTGAGGTTGTGATGGAGGATTCCCAGATAAACGGAATCAAGAAGATTCTTGTGAATCTCATCGAAACCCTCGACCCAAATTCCATCCTACCTTCACCATTGTTCGTAGTGGACATTGACAACCATGGAAATAAGTCTGCAAACCCTAAAAGGGCAAACAATGGATTGCTCACTGTCACCTTGACGTCGAGATTCTTTCGTTGTGGGAGAATTAGACTCTACCGTGAGCCCATCGCTCGTGCCTTGCTTGGAAAAAACCTCCCTCGATTTTATTAAGGTCGATGGTGAGGTCTGGAGCCTTAGGTTCGACCTTAGAAACTCCAGATGCCGCCTAGAACGGCGGGCCTGGAAACCCCAACGAGAGAGAGGTCTTCCTAGTGATTTGGCCGGGAGCTACCAAACGATATAGACCATACTTTGGCATGGGTCTACCTAAGGACTATTGACAACCTTTGGCAGGGGCTACCGAAACACGTGCTCTGCTTCGGCAAGGGTGTACCGAATCTTATCTTCATGTTTCGGCAGGAAGGCACCAAACAAACCCTTATGCTTCGGTAGGGGCTTGCTGAACCTTGTCTAGGTATGTTCCCCTTATTGGTTTTAGAATGGACCTAATGTCCATACATGTCTATATCCGAGACAAGTCCAAAAGACTCCCCACACATTGGGATTGCGAAATTATTTAACTTACGTACTTTCATATATTGTTTCAATGCTATACCTATTTATGTTCTTATTGAATATGTATATGTATATGTGTATCCCTGTATCGTTATTATGAATATATGTTGAGTGAATCTAGGGTTATTCCAATCTCGAACTTGGTGTTTCGAGCGTGCCATAGAAAAACCGGGGTTTTTCCCGAAAAAGCACACCACCCAAGTTGAGAACCTTTGATCTCCATGTTGTAAATCCGTTAAACCAAACTATGTCCCTAAAATTCATAATTCTAGCTATGATGCTTGTGAATTTTATTCAAAGTACTAATTCACGTTTTGGTTATGTACGGAATGTCAAACATTGTTAAGCTCGACTTCTCCAATTTATGAAGGGAAAAATTGTGGATTAACCGAGTTCATTAAGCAACATCATTAAGCATGCATTTAACAATTAAAGGCGGAAACATGCTTCTATGCACTTAAAACGAAACTTTACCCAAGAAAATTTAAAGCCTAGTAGATATGGTGAACCAAGACTCAAATCAAAACAAATTTTGAGTTGAGAAATCATATACCTTTGTAGATTCCTCTTTGCCTAAGCAAAGGCTAATCACCCATGGAGAGGGCCTTCATTCCTTGCTTGGATGATGATGGATGAATCGGATTCTCCAAGTTCCAAAAGTAGGGAACCTCTAAGTCTCCACACCAAGGAGAGCCTTGATGAGAAGATGAGTGTCCTAGAGGAAATAGATTGCTAGCTAAATTCCTCTAGGGAGCCGGCCTCTTTGAGAGAAGAGAGAGCTTTCACTCTCTCAATTCTCCAAAAGAAAACCTCTTAATCTATGAAATGTTATAAACTTGTTTTATATCATTTCACAATGTAGTGGCAAACTTGCAATTAAAGCAAGTTTGCTACACATTCTCAAATGGCCGGCCATGTGGGTTCATTGGGCTCTTTGGGCCCTAATGTATTATTAGTCATTAAGTTGTCATACAACTTAAGTCAATGGGCTTGACGTTCGAAGCCCATTGGGCCTTGAAGCCCAAAACTAACCCGAGGTCTATAACGAACTTATTCGTTTGATTAATTAACATATTAATTAATCCTTGCCATAAATAATTAAACCATTTAATTATTCTTACTCATCTCCATTGTTTCATCAAACTCTACCTTACTCGGTGTACGATCCATTAGGTTCCTTTTAGCGAGGCAGTGGAGGGTTAGAACTCTTTCAAATCAATTCTGAATTGAAACATACTTTCAACTCTCCCTTAAGTGATTATACACTTATAGGGCATCCACAAACCATGAGTGACACCTAGCAGTATGTCATGGCTACCCAAGCTAATCAGAAGAGGTGGAGAACCTATTCAGTTAGGATTGCAATGCAATACGGTCCTTCTCTAATACAATACTCTCGACCACATTGTTTGAGATGATAGTTTATTCATGTCTACTATCCAATGTGATTCATTTACTTATATGATTACATTGAATATGATTTGGAACGACTTCCTAAATCTTATTCATACTCTGGCCAGAGATTCTTAATCATATCATAGAGTATTCTCCCTCAAACGGTTTGAAGGTTAGAGATCCCTTGTTGCGCATTCACTTGCCTTCATGGCTAAGTAGCTTAACCCCAACTATGCCGTGGACACCCTCGGATGGGGTGACTTTGACATAATCAAAGATCAAGGACCTCACCACAAGACAACTGTGATGCCTCAGGTCAAAGGACTAATTTACATTATCCCAACTATGAGTTCTCATGTGACATGATCATGAAAACTCATCGTTGATCGTGTTCAGTGGACTCATTCTATATTGAGCACCTACATGCTTGTCTTGGTGTCAGTTACACCAATGACTCGAGACTAGTCACTCTCCCTGAGAGAAGACATAACATGTACTGATCTTAACGGACTGTCAATGCCCAATTGGCAATCCTATGATCAAGAACGTTTAGGATATGTCTATGAACGAGAATGGTCTCATGAACCTAACTTGTTTAGATTATATTCTCATAAGCACATATTCCTTGGACTTATTGTTTAAGCATATAACATTTATAAGAGACTACTTTAAACAATAATCATTGCCCTTTGTATTAAACTAAATTAGTTTAACATTTGAAATGTCCGTAAAGTATCATCATATGATTGGTTTTAGGGCACATTTTCAACAATTTAGAGGTATATGGAAGAAACTACCTCAAGTAGATTCAAGGTGTGAAGCTCCACCTTACTACAAAAGGGTATTAGAGCGTCATCGAAGCTGAGAACCAGTGACACACCCCGCCATCCATATTCACGTGGACATAGAGTTTGGGATGTGTTGGGCGACACGTGGAAGTGACGTAGTCATTTTATGCATGACAACACTTGAATCAAACAATTTAAACTTAAGAAAAGTTAATGTATTTATCAAATGAATTGCCAAAGAGTTTTGCATAATTTATTACAACATGCATGAGGTTCAGAGTGTAACTAATGTAAGACAACATAAATAAATAATAGAGTCAAGCTCCTATAACTTCTATCCATAATAAGGATGGACATTATTATAGAAACTGAATAAAAGGTAAACTCCCTAAATTTTCGTGAGGAAATCAGAGCTGCCACGTTATGCCTCGACGTCATTGGAATGCATAGCTACTAGGTCCTGAAAGGGCGCAAAAAACACAAAGGTGTGAGTGGACGAAAAAAAAAAATTCTAAAAAAAAACATTTTTCTCTTTTCGAATATAATAACCCCCTATTTGGAAACCAATATATATATATATATATATATATATATATATATAGTCGTCATATAAAACTCAACAGTAGAGAACATAAGTCCAGAACAATCTTTTTGTAAAAAATAAATTCAAGATAAAACACGTAATCCAACTTATTGCAAGGTAAACCATTTTCCAAGATATCTCAATATATACATAATAATATTATCACAAGGTATATCAACAATCACCCATGTACATGTTGAGGGACCTCTCTCCAACCTGTACAAGCTCTTTACGTTATAACCACTTTGTACTCCTAGTACCACACACATATAAGCTTTTGCGCAATAAGCACGCCACACCCAAGCCCTTACGTTGAGGGACCTCCCCCAATAATAAACACAAATGTAAAGACAAGCTTGCATTAAGGTATTTACCGGACAATACCCCTGTAGTACAGTGCGTGTGACCCATACATGTGAGACTTGTCCTACAGCCGTGAGACTGTACTAAAACGTAGTGAAAGCATACCAAGTGTGTGTGAAAACATATAAATCCATCAGTGTAAAATGCATGATCATGCGCAAGTAAGAAATACGTATCTCATGAAGGGAGATTTTCGGAAAACCAAGTTTATTTGAGCAACATCTATAGCATGCAATTAACAATTAAAGGCGGAATCATGCTTGTAGGCACTCAAAAACAAAACTTTACCCAAGAAATTCAAAGCCTAGTAGATATGGTGAACCAAGACTCAAAACAAAACCATTTGAGTTGAGAAATCATATACCTTTGTTGATTCCTCTTTGCATAAGCAAAGGCTAATCACCCAAGGAGAGGGCCTTCATTCCTTGCTTGGATGAGGATGGTTGAAGAGGTTTCTCCAAGTTCCCAAAGTTGAGAACCTCTAAGTTTCCACACCAAGGAGTGCCTTGATGAGAAGATGAGTGCCCTAGAGGAAGAAGATTGCTAGCTATTTTCCTCTAGGGTAGCCGGCCTCTTTGAGAGAAGAGAGAACTTTCATTCTCATCAATTCTCCCAAAAGAAAACCACTAATGTTGAAATGTTATAAAGTTGCCTTTATAGCATCTCACAATGTAGTGGCAAACTTGCAATTAAAGCAAGTTCACTACATTGCACTAAATGGCCGGCCATATGGGTTCAATGGGCTGTTTGGGCCCTTATGTTTCATTAGTCATTAAGTTGTCATACAACTTAAGTCAATAGGTTTGACGTTCGAAGCCCATTGGGCCTTGAGGCCCAAAACTAACCCGAGGTCTATAACGAACTTATTCGTTTGATTAATTAACATATTAATTAATCCTTGCCATAAATAATTAAACCATTTAATTATCCTTACTCATCTCCATTATTTCATCAAACTCTACCTTACACGGTGTACGATCCATTAGGTTCCTTTTAGCGAGGCAGTGGAGAATTAGAACTCTTTCAAATCAATTGTGAATTTAAACATACTTTCAATTCTCCCTTTAGTGATCATACACCTTTAGGGCTTCCACAAACCATGAGTGACACCTAGCAGTATGTCATGGCTACCCAAGCTAATCAGAAGAGGTGGAGAACCTATTCAGTTTAGGATTGCAATGCAATACGGTCTTTCTCTAATACAATACTCTTGACCACATTGTTTGGTTTGTTAGTTTATTCATGTATACTATCCAATGTGATTCCATTATTTATATGATTATATTGAATATGATTTGGAACGACTTCCTAAATCTCATTCATACTCTGGCCAGAGATTCTTAATCATATCATAGAGTATTCTCCCTCAAACGGTTTGAAGGTTAGAGATCCCATGTTGCGCATTCACTTGCCTCCATGGCTAAGTGGCTTAACCCCAACTATGCCGTGGACACCCTCGGATGGGGTGGCTTTAACACAGTCAAAGATCAAGGACCTAACCACAAGACAACTATGATGCCTCAGGTCAAAGGACTACTTTGCATTATCCCAACCATGAGTTCTCATGTGACATGAGTATGAGAACTCCTCGTTGATCGTGTTCAGTGGACTCATTCTATATTGAGCACCTACATGCTTATCTTGGTGTCAGTTACACCAATGACTCGAGATTAGTCACTCTCCCTGAGAGAAGATATAACACGTACTGATCTTAACGGATTATCAATGCCCAATTGGCAATCCTATGATCAGGAACGTTTAGGATATGTCTCATGAATGAGAATGGTCTCATGAACCTAACTTGTTTAGATTACATTCTACTAAGCACATATTCCTTGGACTTATTGTTTAAGCATATAACATTTATATGAGACTACTTTAAACAATAACGTTTGCCCTTTATATTAAACTAAATTAGTTTAGTAGTTGAAATGTCCGTAAAGTATCATCATATGATTGGTTTTAGGGCACATTTCCAACATCTCAAATATATAACATGTGTAGGCATGATCAAATCAACGTTTCAAACCATTCGTAACTATATATATATTTATATATATACTAGAACAATTAATAACAATTAATAACAATTTAATAAAATAATGTCCACTCACAGATACTCAGAAGTGTAATCCTCCTGGTGTCGTGCTCCTCAAAACGTCTAGACGATGGTTGACCTAAATATAAGTAATAAACCAATAAATAACCTTTCTAAAATAAATAAACTCTTCCTGGTATTAGAAATTAAATACTACAAAGATTACAGTAAAATGGGGCTCGATTTACAATTTTTGATATCCGAAATTGTGTCAGTCACCCTGCACCGCCACACGGTCTCATGCGCCCTCACGCGTCGGCAGCAGTTGCCACGCGCCATCACGCGCGGGCACGCGCCTCCACATGCGAGTTAACTAAAGAAACTAATGGCGTCACATACACCGTTAATTTTAACAGAAACCGTAACAGATTCCGTTAAGTTTAACGAAATATACCTTAATATGATGGAAAAGTTAACGCCATCAAATTTGTCTTCTTCCTCACTCTGGTGGCCAATGCCGCCGCTGTCCATCGTCTGTCATGTCGGAAAATTCCAGATTTTTCTACGTTTCGAAACTAGGTCAAAACTCAACCATTTTTCACGATTTTTATGTCAAAATGAAGGTATTGAAGAGAGGAATTCATTCATACCAATTGGAAGTCAAAAAGATGATCGGATGTAGCCTGAATTTGGCCAGAAAAGTTCAGGAAAACGCCCTTTCCATTCTGTCTCAAAATGGCACGAAATAACACATATTTTATATCGATTTGTAGCTACTCAACGAGACAAAGCTAATGGTATTAGTCTCGAGCCTTACCTAGGTCGGAATCGACTAGAAGCTTGCCGGAAATTTTCTCTCGCCGCGGATTTCGGTTTGGCCGTTTGAGTTCGAGTTTGACAAATCCAAAACCAAGGTTGTGCTCAAGACGGTGAGGCAATCAACATGGTTGTGTTTGTGGGTTGTGGTTTGACGGAATTCAACAATCCCAAATTTGTGGGATTCGATGTATGTGTGTGTGCGTTTTGCCGAGGAAGAAAGATGAGGGTCGAGGAGAGAGAAGGTAGAGTGAGGGAGAGAAAATGAGTGGATGCATGTGGAAGAGAGAGAATGAGTGGGTTTTCAAAACCCAACTCAGAATTAACCCTAAAAAAACACTGACATGAAATTACTAAAATACCTTGGACTTTAAAGTCCCATAGAATATTCATTATAACTATGAATTACGTTCCGTTTGCGCCCACGCGTTCATATCGACAGGTACTACAAGGATAAGCTAAAAGAATAATTGATATGTGTCACAAGAACAACGGTCAACAAAAGTCAACATTAACCTTCTAAGGGCATTTTGGTAATTTCACAACAAAAATTTGGGACAAGTGAAGCTAAGAAGGTAACTGCTATGATCTTCATCAGCCGCCACATGCATGATGCATTGCAGACTGAATATCTGTCGGAAAGTAGTAGTAGTTTTTTATTGCATTTCTAGTGTTTTAATTAGTAGTAGTTTTGTAGTGCTTGAGTAGTTCATTGTTAGTTGTCTTTTACTGAATTTTTAAAAATTCACTTTAAAATTTAAGTGTTACTTTGAAAGTTCCTCATCTAAACATATGGTAAAGTTCAATTGCAAAATTACATTAAATTACCGTCAATTAAAAATGATCCGAGGACAAAGCAAACTATAAAATTAATTGGTAACATGAGAAACTTTAAAGTTAATCAAAACCATAAAAAAAAAACCCATCATTTTGACCACCAAATAAGAAGAAAAACTCAACTTTCATTTCGAATGTTAGAGAGATTATATTTGTTACTATCTTATATATCGTGTATGTAAATGAGAATGAAGCGGTTAATATGGGCACATTCTATAAGAAAGTACACGAATGCGATCTTGCTATCAGTTTTGTTTCACTCGTTACAAACTGCCCACAAGTCTATTGGCTGATTGAGGAAGACTAGTGGGTAATTATCTTACTATCTTGTTCTATGGTGCAAATTTTGTGTGATTTGGTTAATTATAATTGGAACACAAGGAATAATGGGATGTGGGCCGCAAAAGCCATAACAATTTGATATTGTAATCTTTAAGTTATTGAACCTAATAAGCTCAACGTATGATTCCCATCGACCGCACATTAAAATTGGCAAAAGACACCAAAAACAAAAAGGTTCAAATCATTGCGAGGGATCCAGATACCCACCTTATTTCTTGATACACGTGAATATCATCCAAATCCAAACCCAAAAAACGCATTCCAGTCAGCCCTAGAAATCTCGACCACCCAATTAGAAATCGCCACGTCAGCAGATAAGAAAAGGGTTTTTTCATAAAATCTTAAGTCACTATGCAGGTGGTATGGGTGGCATACTAAGAATCATCCAAACAAGGCATCCATGCTTGTCACATGGTTAGATTGGATGAGATTGAGAATATCTGGATCGCCAATTTTTTATCTTTTTATCTTTTTAATTAGTGTTGGTACTAGTATTATCTCATTGTTATTTTCATATTTTTCTTAAATCCATCAATGCCACTTTATTATTTGTTTGCATGAATAATTTGAGTTTAAAATCATCACCATCATCTAGCTCATTTCACGCCACTTTTTAATTTTTTGTTATAAGATTAAATAAATCAAACAAAAACAACGAACATAATTAAATAAAAGTGTATAAAAAGAAAAAAAAAAGTGTGTTTATTATATCATTCTCCTCGAGTTATACTTACACAAGCTAAGTAACCATACTTCATCAGAACAATTTTGCTCTATGCCTTTTAGCTAGTGTTTTTTTCTATGGGTTACAATCATAATCACAATGAGACATTATATGCAGTTTTAATAACTATTTCGTTTTTAGTTTTTGGTTAGAATAAAGAGGAATACAATGAAGAAATGAGGATGAATAAGGATAGAGGAAGGGTGGTGGGAGGATATGGAAGAAATGCAAACGGAATGGTATACAACATGAAATTCAAAAAACAAAAAATGAAAACAATTTCTAGTAGTTTTTCTTTTATAGTTTTTTGTTTTCACTTTGAATGTTCATTCATATACATTTCTCCTTCTTCCGTCACATTCTTGATTCACCCATCCTTCCATCTACTTTCTTTTTATATAGTTAAAGACTAAAAAATGAAAACAAAATTGTTATTGAACACATCATAGATTTGGTGTTTGAGGGTGTATAAAACCAATAGTTAACATGCTAATTTATATGTCAGAAATAGAATGTTGGAAACTAATTAGACATTTCATTCTACAAAGTTTTTTTTTAATACAACGATATATATATATATATATATATATATTCATGAGACTCGAACCTAAATCTCTTACTTACAAGTGAAGAGGAATACCAGTAGTCCGTAGTACTAAGTGACATTCTAAAAATTATTTTTAAAACGGACTTATATTAAATTACTTGAGAAAATCCTTTTTTCTTTTTGGTCTTTTATGTTATTTGTGGGTACTATTTTTGTTTTGTTTTGTTTTGTTTTAATCAGCTTGAGAAAATCTTTTTAAGTTGTTCTCAATGATTGGGCTGTTGTTTCTCTATTATTATTATTTAATCATCTATAGAACTTGTGATAATTGGGCAAATTTTTAACCCAAAAAATAAGCTGTGGTTGCATGTGATCCATCTCATATAAACACAAGTTGAGTAGGAAAACTCCAAATAAATTCAATTCTTATGTTTCTCATTTGAAATTAAAGGGTTTCCTACCAAGCCATAAGACCAAAAAATCATAAACACAAAATGTAATTATGCATTATTTGAATTAAGCACTTTTTTTATCAAGCGACCAAAATGATAAGTGCTACATAATTTTATCTATAACCATTTGAACAAAGTATTTTGTTTTACACAAACCACTTGAACAAAATTAAGGCCAAAAGAAAAGCATTTCATCAAAGTTAGAAATTGACATTTGTTCACTTTCTTTTTTACTCACGTGTGTAAATATTTTTATCATCACTTTTTATTTTGATAATTAAATAAATTCATTGATGAAAACTAACAAAAGTAAAAACAAATTGTATTTTTTCTTTAGAAAATAAAAAAAAGTTTGAATTTTAATTGGTGTGAAAGGGAAACAAAAAGGTTTCCTATGTTTACCAAAAAAAATAAAAAAACGATTTCCTAACATGAAGAGGGCAAGTGCAAAAAGAATGCAAGAGAAGAAGAAGGTCAATTTAGTAAAATGAGCAAGATAAAATGATTGAAATGGTAAAAAGATAGAGAGAAAATTGGAGGAAAAAAAAGGCAGAAAAAAAGAAAAAGGGTCCCACACCCAGAACTGCTGAAACTGAGCATTGTCTCTTCCCCTGTCTCATCTCCATCACTCATACATAGGCACTTCCCGGCCTCTCAGTGTCCCTCTGGCCTCTCTAGAGAGAGAGAGAAACATAGAATCTGTGCCCCTTCATATGCTTCTGGTATATTTACAGGCTTCCCAACGGTTCTTTACCCTCTTTTATTTGGTTCGCCTCGTGACCTACTCTGCAAAAACTCCACCTCCTCCCTCTCTCTCCCCACATCTCTCTCTCTCTCTTCAATCTTTCTGTTTTTGGTGCTGAGTTTTCAAGTATATACAGAGTCTTCGATTTTCTTTATTGGGTAACTTTCCTTTCTGGGATATTTCCATTCCTTTTCTCCATCAGCCAATACCCAATTACTCATTCCCTTGATAGTTTCAGTCGACTGGGTTTTCCTTTCTCTCTAGGGTTTTGGGTTACTCTGTTTTTTTTTCAGCAAGAAATAGAAACAATACTATGAACTTTTTGGGGTTTGGTTTCTTGGGTTTTTGAAAAACATTTCGACATGTGTCCCATCAAATTATAATTTCCTTGCTCTGATTTGGATTTCCAGAAAAAAAAAAAAGAAAAAAAACCCATTTCTCAGGGGTTCTTTCTATTTTAATCACAAAACTGCTTGGCCTTTTCCCACTTTTCATTTCAAACCCAATACCTTTTGTTTCTTCTACTTTTAGGGTTTAGGGTTTTGTTCCTTTTCAAATTCATTTCTCACTCTCTCGGTCCTTTTAAGTAAAGATTTTGGCTCCTCTTTAGTTTTTAGTCCTCCAAACAACTTGAATTTCAACAATTCCATGACTTCATCTACTCTGTTTTTTCTGTTCTTCAACTCAAGAACCTGAATTTTGGGTTTCCAAATTCCCTGTCTTTGCCCTTTGGTTCCTCGGAATCATCAAAAAATGTCTTCGTGTCTAAGCGGCGGCGGAAGAACCTATGCGTTCGAGCTTGACATAGTCAAATCGCCGTCCTCGTCAACCTTCACCTCCACCTCTTCTCCTTCCTCAACTCTCTCGGAATCCAGCAACTCCGGCCTCGCAATCTCGACACGAAAACCTCGTACCCCCCGAAAACGGCCCAACCAAACATACAATGAAGCCGCCGCATTGCTCTCCACAGCGTACCCCAACATCTTCTCCTCCAAAAGCTTCACAAATCCCAGAAAATTCACCAAACCCCACGACTCCTTCTTCGACCAATCCGCGGAATTGCTCCTCCCCTTCAGAGTCATTGAAGCCGAAAACGCCGGGTTCTTGCTCCACCACCCAATCCGGGAAAAACTCAGTTCCCGATTCGAGCCCAAGTCCCTGAATTCATTCGAGAAGCCGTGCCGGAGTCCGGGCGAATTCGATTCCCAGCCGAATTGCAATTCCGATTCCATGGAGTTGTGTGACGGGTATAATTTTCAAGAGGAAGATTTCGATGCGGAGTCGATTCTCGACGAGGAAATCGAAGAGGGGATTGATAGCATCATGGGAAGTATGAGTGTGAACATGGACTTGGAGGATGAGTCTAACAATGGAGGTGGGCAAATGAATAATTCGAATCCGAACCCGAATTCGAAGTGGAATTCCTGTTATGGGTACCCAATGGGGCTCGGATTTGGCGGGAAATTCGAATTCGAATTCGGGTTCGGGTCGAGAAGAGGAGGAGTGAGGCCGTTGAGGCACGTCGATGATGGGAACTGGTGGAGTTTTCCCACCGTCGATGTTCTTGAAATCTCGCCCAGATTCAACAAATCTCAGTTGTCTTCCGCCCCGGCTCGAGCCGCGGCCACAGCCGGGAAGAAGAAAAAGAAGAAGGTGGAGAAACTGTCGGTGTTGGAATCGAGAACCTCGGCGGAATTGCCTAAGGAGGCGCGTCCGATTCCTAAGCCCCCGGCGGAGGAGGAGCCCGGGCTGATGCTGAAGTTGGACTACGACGACGTTTTGAATGCTTGGTCGGACAAAGCGTCGCCGTTTTCGGAGGAAATGCCGGGATCTGATGCGGCAGGGAATGATGTCTCTGTACGTTTCTCATCTCTTGCCAGGGAATCAAATTCCGGGAAAACTTAAAACGTGTTCAGAGTCTGGAGCTTGAAAAAAAAAAATTAAAAAAAAATCAGTTCCCCTGTTTTTTATGTCAGTCTAATAAAGTCTTAATCTTATGCAACGAGAGTCAGTTTTTTATTGGTGCATTTTTCTTTTGGGCATTAATTTATTTTTTGTTACAATTTTGGGTCATAATTTATTTTTTATTTCATTTTTCGCGGATTCTGTTTCTACGTAAGCTCGTCTCTAAATGGCTTCTCAATTTCATTATCCTTGACTACGTTTTGAAACAATTAAATAAATTGACATCCCTTAAATCTTCACTCATAAATTTTTTAGGTTATTTTTCTCACGATTATGTGTATCACGTGATACTATAATGGTAATGAGTCATATATTTGCATCCGCTAAAAGAATTTCTTAACCTATAAAAAAATAGAATAAGTTATATAATTAGTAACTTAAAAAAAAGAAGTGTTTTAGTATTTTAAGCTCTTTTTTCTCTTCTGACTTACAATATTTTAATCTCAAATGACGGAAAAGTCACTTGTATTTTTGCCCAATTCGATTGCTTTGCCGTAGGTGCCAAAGTATTTATTTGTCTAAAACAAAGCATATATTTATTATTTAATATACGATTCCTTACGTTTAAAAAAAATCATAGTATTTATTATGTTTTTGTTTTTGGACTCAATCATAGAATTTATTATTTTATTGAAGGCGGTATTGGTCATTTTCAGGGTCCATAATCTAGAATGTGTGAGAGAATGACAGAATTGTCCTTTTATTTTGTCTATAAATTATTTTGTGGAATAGGAATTTTTTTTCTATAAATTATTATTTTGTTGATAATTGGGTTTGTTTTGGGCAGGCCAGGCTGGCGCAGATTGATTTATTCTCGGACGCCGGAGGACTGAGGGAGGCTAGCGTGTTGCGCTACAAGGAGAAACGCCGTACTCGCCTTTTCTCTAAGAAGATCAGATACCAAGTCAGAAAAGTCAACGCCGATCGACGGCCCAGAATGAAGGTACTTCTTTTCTCCAAAACACTCTTCATGGGTTTTTTTATTTATACAAAAAAACATGATAATTATACTAATCTATTTAAACAAAGGCGAGAGAAATTCGAACTTCGAATTTGAGTGGAGCACATTGTGATTCGAATTCTGAATCCAAAATAAATAAGAAATAAATAAAAAGAAAAATAAAGATGTCGTGATGGTTGTGATGATTTACTTTACAACACATCTTTCATGATTAGTATTTATGTTTCCTCCTCCTGTTCTCCCTCCCTATCTATCTCTTTTTCTTTCATTATTAGTTAGTTGAAGTTGTGAGCAATCCATGTCTGAATTTGGAGGAAAACTTTGGTAAGACATACCGTTCGTATAATTTGATACTATCGATACTTCAATTATCTAATTGTGGATATCCTGTTAATTCATTTGTTAGTAAAAACTTACTCGACAAGTAACTAACGACATAAACACCATCTTATTAGAAATTCAATTGAAAGAAATTAGATCGTCTTGATAGAATAACACAAAGCTTATTTTGATACAAGTGAGATATTTTATTTTGAATTGCGGGAAGGAGAATATTCCGAACTTGTGTGCATTGGGAGAGCACATCACGTCTACAACACAAAACCTCATTTAAATTATACTTGTTCCCCATCATAGAAACTCTTTTTGTTTGAGGGACTGATGTTGGTTTCCTTATTTTGTTTCAGGGACGATTTGTTAGAAGGCCACATTCTAACACAAATGCTCAAAGACAAAAGGACATATGATGAATTTCTCTTTGGATCATGGCCATAGGACACTTTCTGGCCCCCCCCTCTCTCTGCCATTTTCCCTTTGTTGTATTAATTAGTTAATTAGTTATCCTGTTTTGTTAATTAATTTTGATTTTTATGTTTCTCACACTAGCTAAGAAGCCAAAGAGATGAAGACTAGAGTAGTTAATTGAGAAGGGGAGCATGGAGAATCCATCAACTTTTTAGTGTCTAGGTTCTCATTTTTCATACAGGTTTCTCTCTTTTTTTTGTTTCTACTCTGGTTCTCAAGTCATGATTACCTTTTGATAGGTAAAGAGATTTTGTTGTAGGAGGCACAAGTAGCACAGAAACGAAGTTATTTTAGTTGAAATTTACTTCACTTGTTCTCTTTTGTATCAGAGTTTCGGTTTCAATATGCATTTTTATATTCTCCAACTAGTTTTATATACGACTCATAATCAATCCTTATAATTTTTCTAACTAGCTGTTACGTTAGTAGTATATCTCTTCCAATGTCGAAAAAAAAGTCTAAAGTTTGAATCTCTCTGCCCGCTCTAGGTGTTCAAAAGCAGGGCTAAGGTTTATGTGGGAATAAGCTAAACTTGACTTTATGGTAGGATGGGCTAAATTTCCAGTTTAACCAAATGTTGAGCTAAATATTAATCAGAAATAAAATATAAAGCGTAGGGAGAACAAGAGAAAAAGTGGGAGGAGAAATCAAAGTACTTGTTCTTTTCTTTACAATACCTACTTATATGCTTTAGGGTTTACTTGGAGATAAAACCCAAGTTTTATTTTTTATTTTTTACATCAATGAGGAACCAAACTATATGATATACAATTAGATCTGGCAATATCATGCACAACCCGTTAACCCAATACGAAACGACACGGAAAATTAAGGTTTCGGGTCGGGGTTTAACGGGTTAAGTTGTTATCGGGTAAACCCCTTAAATACTTGTTAAGATAACGAGTTGGTCCAGGTCTACCCACGGGTAATCCGTTTCAACCCATTAAGAGAAAGGTTATATTGATAATTTAAACTCGTTTACCTCCCCACATCATTCACATCGCCTCTCTCACTCTTAGGCTCTCTTGCCAATGTTCCAATACAATTTTCCTTGAGGATTGATGAAAATGGAAAGGTTTTGCTATCAAACAAACAACATGTAAGCTTTGAACATGATGGCAAAGTTCTGACTTTTGAGAAAAACTCTTCAAAGTTTATTTTGTAGTAATGTATTAATATGTTTTCATCAAGTTCTTTTTGGGTATGTAATATTTGAAAGACAAATGTATTTTGATATAATATATATGTTGCATGTAGATGTAGTACTTAATGAAATGTTAATGTTTTTATTAATTTAGTATGAACTTTTTTATTTGATTATTTATTGAAAAAATATATGGGAATTTAGCCAAAATAGTCAGATTTCAAACTGGAATTGCCAAAATAAACAACCTTTAGGCTCATTGCTAATATAATCAATTTTAGACATTGAAAAGATTAAAATACCCATTCCACAACTCTCCTCCTCCTCCTCGACTCCTTTTCCCAAACCCAAATCTTTCCCGCTCGCTCACCTTCCTCGACTAGCCCATAGGTTGTACTATTACGATTTGAAGCTCTATACCTACCATAGCTTGTCCGATTTCACCCTGCCTCGGCTTTTTAGTTGTCGCCATCGTCGCCGTTGGCCTTCGCAACTTGGGGACCTCCTTTTTGGCCAGGCCTTCGTCAAGAACAAGTGATGGTCTACCTTCGAATTGAGCTGCATCTTGAACTCATGTGACCTGCTCCGTTTCTCTGTTGTCCATCTAAATCCAAGCCATTCTTTTGACAAATTGGAGAAGACGTAGATATTGTGTTGATACAATAGTAATACGTTGTCTATATCGTGTTTTGATGGTGTTGATATAATGTCGATACGTTGGGGAAGAGGAAAGTGAGAGAGGAGTTGTGGAAGGGGTAATTTAGACATTTTTTTCCTATCAATACGTTGTCTATATTGTAGTTCGTGTCTATATGACTATTTTGGCTAAACACTTTTGAAATTAGACTATTTTGGCAGTTTTTAAACCCGTTAAGATAACAGATTTGACACGACACGATCTGTTAAGATAACGGGTATGACACAAAACGACACTAACTCGACAAACACGACCCGTTTGCTAGGTCTATATACAATGGCTCAAATAGACAACTATTAATTATTAAATTTGATAACATCTAACACTGTTTTTCAATTAAAACACTTGTAGTCAACTTTATTACTATTGTTTGGCAAATTGATTTATTATTATTATTAAGGATTAAAAAAATACGTCTAACATACAACTCTGCTCCCTCCCAAACACCGAAGCATAGAAAAAAAAAAAGTGTGACTCTTTGTTTTGTATTTTTTGTGTCCTCAATATTAAAGAAAATTGCCACAAGTTTTTTGCTAAAAAAATATTGTCATGCTTTCTTAATTATATATCTAAAACTGAAGCTCAGTCAGTCAAAGTTACTGTTTCAAAGCCTCTAAGCCGTTTGGCTTCATTTGGCAAAGCCGTTGTACAAATTGTGAGGAGCAGCTCATTTGGCAAGTAAGCCGTTTGGCTCTGCATGAACCACTGCCTTTCCTTTTCTTCCTCTTTGCCTTCTCTTCTCCGTTCCGCTCTCTTCCTCCGTTCTTCTCTCTCTCCTCTCTGCCACTGCCACTCGCCTCTTTGTTGTAATAAAAGAAAGGCGCCTCCAAGCACAACTCCCCTTCGCTCTGGGTTCTCCCTCCTGACCTCACTATCAAGGTACGGAAAATTGCAAAATCGAACTGAATTGCACAAAATCCGCTGGTGGGTTGATTCTGTAATTTGATCAGATTTTTCGGGATCGATTTGAATAGGAATGTTGTTGTTTATTTTTTTGACGATTTTGGATTTGGGGCATATGAAATTGGTTGAAGATTTGATAGTTGTATTTGGGTTGATTTGCATTGCGGATTGTGTTTTAATTGCCTGATCTCAGATTTTCCGTATTTTAATTGGTAGATGGGTTTTTTAATCTTTTGGCTGAAAATTTCTAATATCCTTTAAATGAATGGCAAGCATACAGTGATGGTGAACTTCCACTGCTTTGCAAACCTGCTGCACGTATTTATCTACTTGAAATTTCTGGGCTTTTGTAAGTGCTTGATGATTTTGTAGAAGTCTTTCTTTAATTTGAGTTGGGTTTTCTATTTTGTAAATTTTTAGGTGAATTTGGTTGTGGGTTTTCGAAATCCTTCCGCAGGCTTTGCAAATTGTTTGGATAATCTCATCATATCAAGTATCTTCTAGACTTATTATGTGTAAATATTTGCTTCGGAATTTCTGGGTTTTAGTCAGTTTCGATTATTTTGTAGAATTCTTCGTCTAATCTGTAGTTGTGTTTTTGATTTTGTGCATTTTTATGTGTATTTGGTTATAGGTTGTGTATAAATTGTTGGGTGATTTTACTTTCGTTTTGTAATTATTCCTGTTCATTGTTTGTAGCGTATGTACTATAGTATTTACTGGGTTTTAGGACCCTATGGAAACTGGAAAATTGGCTATGAAGTCCTTTGTAGGACACCATTTGAGAATACAAACAAGGTTTTTGGTGATCTTATCTAAATCGTTGTAGGGATAATGCCACTTTAGTATTACGTTGGTAATCATCTACACTTGAGCATTTAAGATATTAATCATAGAGAAAACGGGATTTGCCGGTACGACGGGTCATTGTTTGTAGCGTATGTACTATAGTATTCATCGGGTTTTAGGACCCTATGGAAACTGAAAATTGGCTACATAAGTCCTTTGTAGGACACCATTTGAGAATACAAATAAGGTTTTTGGTGATCTTATCTAAATCGGTTGTAGGATAATGCCACTTAGCATATTACGTTAATCACCCATACCCTGAGCATTTAAGATATTAATCGAGAGAAACCGTGGATTGTCATAATGACGGCAAATCCCTCCCACATCATTTGAGAATACAAATTTTGTTGTACCCAAAAATTATTTTGGTTAGAATCATTAGCGGAAATAATCAAATGATTACAATGTTATTTCAATTAGTTTGTAGATTTAGATTATTAATAATTTAAGACTTTGAAATTGTTTATGTTAAAAGAGGGTAACCTTGTCTATTATGAAGTTGGAACTTCTTTATCAATAATCTATTATTTTGAACTGATCGAAATTACAATTAAATGGATCAATCATTTATCGATGGTTGCCGTACTTTTGATAATTGTGAATCGTAGATAAGCATTTATTACGACATGAAGGTTTTTCAGATTACTTAATTTTTTTGCTGTAGTGGGAGGGCTTCTGGGCTTCAAGGTTTTCCAGATTTGTGTCCTTTAAATCATGTGAAATAGAAGGAAAAAAAATTGTTAATAAACATTTTATATGATTAATAGTTGGTCTAACTAATTGAATTATTGAGCCAACCACTCTAATCCAAAAAATGCAGCGAGCCATCCTTGCAGCTTTTGGACATGTCTGTTGTGAGAGAAACAATGTGAAACTTAATTCGCATTTCATAGGAAATATGCATTAGATGACGTAGTTTGAATCACTCAGCAAAAGTCAGTGAACTCTTAGCCAAAAAGCATATTGAAGCTTAGGGTGAATGTAGTTGCAAATTTTAAGTGGTAAGGCAGTCTGAAAGTGAAATTCTCAATTGTAATCGCATTCCGTGAGTGTCCCCCAACACATTGTTGCTCTGATGCAAATATAGAAAATGATTATACTACAGTTGACACTAACAAAACAGAAAATTACATAATGAAGTATTGTGCATGATGCTATTTGGTGCATATATAACGTTAAAGAAATCCAATGTGTGTTGATAATCTGTCTTCTCACTTTCTGATCCTTCTCTAACCATAGACCCTATCTTTTCAGTCTTTCTTCCAGTTTTAAAGCGTTGTGGTGCAGGGCGAGGGAAGAAGACTCTGTATTTTGAGGTTAGTTTGTTTCCTTTCTTTCTCCTTTCTGTGTGTGTATAATTGTTTGGATTTGGGTTCAGTTTAGATATATAATTTATTGTGCTTCTCCAACATCTCTTCTGCTTCCCAAATCCCGCACAGTCCTTCCGCCAAGACCACTTCTGCTCGACTCGCTGCTCAGAAGCTCAAGTTCTCAAGGTTCGATTTTTTATTTCTGGAACTTTGATTTGGTACATATGTTTGCAATTGATTGTCTTCTTTGAAAGAATGCGAATGGGAGAACTGAATTTGGGTTGTATGATTAGTAGTTCTCGCTTCCAAAGGCGAAACCTTTGGAGGGATAATACCACTTCAGCATATTACTTTGGTAATCATTTACACTTGAACATTTAAGATACTAATCGAGAGAAAAGGAATTTCCACAATAACTGCAAATCCTCCACATCATTTGAGAATACAAATTTTTGTTGTAACCAAAAATTTATTAATAATTTAAGACTCTTTGAAAATTCTTTATGTTAAAGAATGTAACATAAAGCTCTTTTCATCACTGAAACCACAAAGAAGCCCAAACAGTAAAAACCCCACTTCACACAGTACTAATTTACACCAATACTGTCATGTCTTCTACCACTCTCTAATACTTTTTCACTCATTTTACTTCACATGAAATCATGATCAAAGTCCAAATTAAGATGATCAAGAACTGCCACAAAAGAAATTGAAGGAACCACAACTATCCTTCAAAGGTATGCACTTTCATCTTCTGTTTTTTTTAACAGTTAAGTCTTAACTTCCAAAATCACTTCATATCTAATTTATGAAAATGAAAAAGCCATGTTATAATTTCTTATAAGAAACAATTCTTTATTTTTTTGGCAACAGTGAAATGAAAAGGAAGGAAAAGAAAGATTGAAGAAACCAAACAAGAAAAACAATCTAAAACGGAAGGAACCTTTTTTTTGCTATAAAATAGTTCATACATATTTTTGAACAATCGAACTATTTTAGATAGTCCGTATATATTTTGAACACCTACTATAACTTTTGCTGTAAAATAATTGTATGTATTTTGAACACTGACTATAAAGTTGGTGGTGCATATGTGAAATAGCTCTATATGTGTATATGTTAATAAATTCGTATATATATTTTAGACGGTTTATATAACGATAACTATTTTACACTTTTTATATATAACTTTTGATATGTATCTATAACTTTTCATTACAAAACAGTTCAATAAACCCACGTCACTTGAACAACATCTACAAAACCCGTTAGCAACGCGGGCAATCCTTCTAGTAATATGTTTCTATATTGACGTTTTATTTAAACGTATCAAGTGAAGTGTAGAATATTGAGCTAAATTGCTACATAAACCATCAAATATCAAAATGACAATTTATATTTGACATCTTTTATTTATTTATTTATAATTAATACATAAAAATATATATAATTTTATTGATGATTAGAGTCTCGTGGGTTTAGTAGTACTCTACCTCCTGTGAAGGAACTTTACAGGGAATTTGGGACTCTGTTCCATCTCGCCTAAATGGCAAGTTAATAAAGATTCTAAAATGACAGGGGAATTTTAAGGGACACTAATACAGGCCCAAATGCCTGTTTAGGTGCTAATTGCACTCTCTGAACACAAAATAAGCAATGTTCTTCATGCGTGCATCATTAAATCCTTGATCACTTGCTCACGAAGAAGAAGGAGGCGCTCTACACAGGTATGGATTTAGGGTTCATCTTATCAAAAATTCTCAAATTTTCTCTGGTTTGTCTTTGATTGTTTGAATGCTAAATTTCTATCTGTTTTCTCTTGAATGGATTTTGATTTAGGCTTAGTTTTGATTGTGGTTTTGGTGCAATGGAGTCAAATCATCTTTTGATTTGTTCAATATATTTGGGATTGGGAAGCTTCACTCCTGTACTAAGGTTGCAATTCATTTTAAGAATCTTGCTAGTTACTTGTTGTCCACGCCATGAAAGCATCTTAAGAATCTTGCTAGTTTACTTGTTGTCCATGTACAACATGGAACGGGTTTATCGCCCATTGTGGCATCCGGTCGAATAATGCAGTGCCATGTGTTGTTTCCATATGATATGTATTATTGACTGAACAACACAATGGCACATGGCATAATAGCGCGCGGTGAAGTTGCAGCCTCTCTCCCATGGCACTACCATCTGCCTTTTGTTGTACTATCGAAATAATAGCCTTAAATTGATTACTTCACGAAAAGTTATGAATTTTCAATGACTCCACACACGTACAGGGCGTCACAAGTGCTGGTGGTGAAGTTGGACAAGTGAGTTTCAACTTACTATCAACTCACTCGCAGGTGGGAGAGAGGTAAAGCTCTTGCTTTTACTACCAGCTTTCTTCAAAATGTTGATTATGAAATAAAATCCTTGCCATAGAAAAAAATCATTTAGTAGCGTACTTGAGATTTAATCTAAATGTTGGATTATATTTGCTTGATGTATGGTTGCTCAACGTCTTCCAACACTTCTCCTCCGTCGTAGAAGAATGTTTACTTTTCGGACTTTAGATGTCTTGTTTCTACTTGCTACAAGTGTAGCTACTACTTTAGCGGTATTCTCTTTGAAAACAATCTCAAGTTTGAATCCTCTTTGCCAAAAGTTTCATCAAGGGCTCAGATTAAGTGGACTATAGTGCATGAATTGCACTCTATGCTTTTTGGATTATGGGAAAACCACATGTTCCCTCTGTATTTCTTTAACAAAAATTTCCCCTCCAATCCCTAAAACGGCATTGTAGCAATATGAGCATAGTCCTTTCCTACTAACTCCGTGAGAAGTTCTGTTAGTTTGCTGACGTGGTGTGTACAAAAGAACTAATGCTCCTCATTTTAAAAATTTAGGAATCAAATCTAACGAATTTTAGTTTAGAGACCAAAACTACAATATGATTATAGTTCAAAGACCCTTACCACAATTTTCTAAAATCAATTTTGTGACCGCATAATCAGAGGGGACGGCCTGGATTAAATGATCCAGACGGATCCGGGAGCGACATATCCGTTTTTAATAGAAAAGAACGAACGACGCTCGCTTGTTGTCCTCCAAATTCTTTTGATGCGATACCAAGGAATGTAAATTTAAGCCAATATTTCCCTTTGTTATTATTTTCTTCAAGTTTTTCCACGGCAAGAAACAGAGTCACTCCAGTACTCCATATCCACCTGGTACTCTTCTTCCCTCAATTGCTCTCTCAATTTTATTTTATTTTTTTTATTTTAATTTCTTATTCAACTGCTAAATTACGATTTCTCCTTGAATTTGTGATTGATTGTTACAGATTTTGTTGAGATTACGATTGCCATAATTTGGGATTCAATTTTTTTTTGTTTGTTCAAATTAGGGCTGGCGCAATTGGGGATTTTTCTGGGTTTTGGGGTTGTTGAGCATGCACTCAACGCCGTTATGGGGGAAAAAATCGACAGACTTTACATATTTGTGTTCGATTTTTCGAGGGTAGTTTTGCATACAATCAATGCGCCTCCCTCCATACTCCGTAGTAGTGCCAAGTGCTCCATTTCTATCCTTTTATAATCAAGATAAACTTTAAGGGGAGTTTGCTCTTTCAGGACAATCTGTTGTCGATTTTTAGTGTCGTTGCAGTTATCTGTAACAAACTATTTCCAACTTTAAGTTCATGTAAAAAGGGTCTAGGGTTTCGAAGAAACGATTGTATTAAAAATAAAACGGATTACAATGCAAAGAAGTGAACGAGGGACCAATCCAATAGCTCACTTAGCCATTCCATACAAAAGGGAACCAAAATCTTTGCCTTAGTCGTAAGCACCTTTGCTTCTGAAATTTCCTCAGCTGGATCGAAGTGTAGTAGATCCCAGTTATCAACTAAAAATATAAAATAAGATTGGCAGAAGAATTATCCTGAAGGTTACAACCCCAATGCCTCTAACTCTTGTATGCATTTTGGAGTATTTCTTCCCCCAAAACTAAGTTGATTCTGTAATTACAGTATTTCTATTATCTTTTAATTGCTTTTAAGATTTGTCTCCTCTTCCTCATTTTTCGACAGATGGAATCTCTTGGTGAAGAGTATCCTGACGACACTCTTAAATTTATGCGTCTTGCTATAGAACAGGTAATGCTGAGGCTTCCCACTAGCAGGCTGTAATTTTAAGTTGTTGGATAGTAATCGGCTGACTAAATTACAATAGCTACCATTAACATCTTAAATTAGGAGAGGTTTATAAACTGTGGGATTGATTTGGTTTCAATTTTCAAGCTTTTCTATTGCCGAAAAGTTTGTGTATTTACATTTCTGAGACAACATCAGTTCAAACTCTGTATTTCCTATTTTATCCTCTGGTGTTTTTGTTTACCTGTGTCTATTAGTGCTGTTCTGGTTCCAATCATCTAACAAGAAATTGTGTTTCAGGCTTTCAGCTGATGGAAACACTCATCTTGTGAATTCAATTGATGTGCATGCCATTTGCTTTATTCTTTTTTTAATAGTTATTTTTTCTTGATTAAATTTGCTATGCTTTCCGGTATATAACTTCTAGATTTGGCTCTGCTTTCGTTTTGCAGGCAAATGAAGCTTTGGACAGCCTTGAAGTTCCTGTTGGGTAAGATTTCCGCTAATTGCGTAGACTCTATTTGTCACACTTTTATACTCTTGAGCTTTAAACTCACCTGTTCTGGCCCTTTGATCACGTAACTGCTGGAAATAGGTTAGTTTACCTTGTTATATATGCCTAGCTTGAAAACTATTCTCTTCTGAATTTTGAAAGCAGACCTGTTGCTCATTTAGGGCAAGAATGTAGGGGTAACACAACTTTTCACTTTATTAAGCTTCCCAAGCTGAATTGAAAATTTAAAGTACCATGTACCCATCTTATCTTTTTATTCTTCTGATCACCTTCTTGAAGTTTGATATGACATGCGCTCAATTGCTTCTTTTGTCAAAAATCAAGGGTCTACTTTGTATTAATGCATTTTTCTAATCTATAAATTTGATTGAACAGCTGTGTGATTGTTGAAGGTGGGAAGATCATAGCCTCGGGAAGAAATCGAACTAATGAGACACGAAATGTAAGTTTTCCATTGGTTCTAAAGCTGAAGAAGCAATTGGTCCTGTTTATCTGGATATTCGTTTCTGAGCCTTCTTTCTTTAGCGAAAATTCCAATACCTTGTCATGTCTCTAGTTTGCCCATAAAATAATTCCACATTTCAATTGCTTATTCTCTGAGGGTATGTTTAGGTGAGGGACTTCAAAATTCCAAGGCATTTAGGCAAAATAAAGAAGAAATGGATCACAAAAAGTTAGATAGGGGGAGTTAGAAAATGCACCACATGTGCATTACAAAGGCATTTAAGAGGAATTTGTAAAATGATTCCTTTCAAGTAGTCATTTGCAAATCCCTCTCACATGCCTTTTGTAATGCTCATGCGGTGCATTTGTAATCCCTCCCATTTAACTTTTTGTGATCCATTTCTTCAATGTTGGATCCCTTGAAATTTGAAAGTTCCTCACTCAAACATACCCTTAAAGACAGTTTTTCTTGGAACCACAAGGAAATGATGGGAACGAGTTAATGGCATTAATTCCTTCAAATAGGTGTTGATGATTGTTCATTGTTTGTGTATATATGTTCATTGTTTGTGTACTTATGCTTGCATCTTCAATGCCTTCCACATTTCAAGGAGGGGAGGGTGGGTCTTCAGTTCGATCTTTGCTACTTTACTGTTCTGATATTTTTCCTGCCTTCTACTTTGACCCAAAAGTACAGTTCTATGGTTAACTTCTTGGATCAAATGTTTCAAAATATACTATCTGACTGTATAATACATTCTTTGGGTTCTTTCTTACAAGTATATCATTATAATAATTTATAAGATCTCTGTTTGGTACTTGCTTGCTTTGTTTAATGTTCATGAGAACTCTGTTTCATATGTAAGCCTTTTGAACTTGGAACTTATGAGTTTCTAATCTAATATGCTTGCCTTAAAAATTCAGGCTACAAGGCATGCAGAGATGGAAGCCATTGATTATCTTCTTGAGCTGTGGAGAGAACAGAGGCTTTCAAAGTCAGAAGTTGCCGAAAAGTTCTCAAAATGTAAACTCTATGTTACATGTGAGCCATGCATAATGTGTGCAGCGGCTTTATCATTTATTGGTATGCTCCTTTTCTTATAATCTTCAAATAAATGTTGACACTTTTTTCTCTTTCCTTTTGTCACTTGGATCAATGTATAGGTGACTCTTCCTCGCATGTTCAGGGATAAAGGAAGTATTTTATGGTTGTGCCAATGACAAATTTGGTGGGTGTGGATCAATATTGTCGTTGCACTCAAGTAGCTCTGAGCCACAAACGAGGTTTATTTCTGAACCCACATCATAAGCAAGATTAGACTGAGTTTCTGTAGTGTCTTCCCTCATCATTGTTTTCTGTTGGAAATCTTGTACAAATTGTTTCCTTGTTTTGATGTACCTTTCCGGGAAACAGTTCCTGAATCACAAAATGCAGGGAACTACATAAGTATCTGTATATAGTGACCTACTGTGAATGACAGACACGCACCACAAGATTCATAGATGAAATGCATTTTATGCATATATGCACATAATTGCCATCTACAATTTAATACGAAAAAGCATAAAATGTCCAGAGAAAAGCATAATTGCCATTGTCATTGAGATTATGCTGATTCTTATTGGAGGAATGTTCTGATGAGAAGAGTTCAGGCATTTGTATCTTGAATCCTTGATGTTTGGATATTATGCGAGAGCTCAAGCCTTAAAATTTGTCTTAAAGTTGATTGTTTCCCACAGGTTTAGTGGTAGGATGTTTGCAACTAATTAGTGGATTCTTGATAAGTTAATCAATACATTCACCCTTTAAAAAAGTTGGACAATACAAACAATCCTACCATATCAAAAGAGGATGTTGCCTATTATTGATTTGGCTGTAAGAGGTGAGCTGGAAGTTTTTTTTTTGGGATTCCTTAGTTGTAGCTAATGCTGAAGAGGGTGCAAATTTTCTGTATCTTTAGCGATGATGAAGAAACACGGAGCTTTATCTTTCTAGAGACTGTATTCTCTTATTTCAAATATTTTTACATGTTATGTCTATTATTGCCACGCGGTGCAATATTTTCTAAATTAAAATCACTAATGCTGTATAATATTCTCAACTTCTTTTTCCGATCTTCTAGCCAACATGATTGTCTCTCAGTCTCACTTTCTGTTTGTTGTATAGTGGTAGAGCTCCAGAGGGGAAAGGTTTCAAATGCACTGGAGGGATAATGGCAACGGAAGCAGTCTCTCTTTTTCGCAGTTTTTATGAGCAGGGAAACCCTAATGGTATCTAGATCATTCATAATTTATATTTTTCTGGAAGCTAATCGTTAATTTTACATTTTATAGTTTGTCAACTCCTTTACTCATTGGAGGATTCCGATACGTAGCATAGATTCGATGTCATAATCACCGCTTGGTTAATATTTGTTGCTTAGAATGTTCATCTTTTGGTTGAAATATATGAGCCTTTTATTCATGACTTTAATTGATTGTATTGTTTGGTTTCTTTCAGCTCCAAAGCCTCATAGGCCTCTTGCTCAACAGGCAACGCAATGAGCACATAGAGATTCAGTAGTTTCTCACCTCGTTTATTAAATGGTACAGCCGAGTCTTTTTGAGTTCATTTCTCTTTTAATCTGATTGTTTGCTTGCTCGCTTTGCAGTTTTTGTTCTGTTTACTTTCTGTTTGTCCCCTTTTTTCTCCTCTTTTTTCACTGTTTGATGTAACAATTGTTAATTTGATTTCAGAGGTCAAAAATCAAGTGTAAGACCAAAGCAAGACCTTCCTAAGGTTTGCAACAGCCCGAAATTGGATATTTCAGGACTTCGGAAGGAAACGGATGAAAACTTTGAGAAAACTACACGAAATATGGATCTCTCTTCGATATTTTCTACCATCACTACAATTATATATTCCAAAGTTACTTGAATTTGTACAATTTTGGAATAAGTTTAGTAGAAATGTAGAATTTGAGAATTGGCTATTGTGACATTCTAACTTATGGTGTAGGGTTTCTAGAAGAACGATTGCTCTTCAGAAATCTGACATGCTATGTTGTCGGAAAATGACTTTAGATTTTACATTCAGACATTCAACTAAGTAATGTTTTCATACAATGTAAGATTGTGGTAAGAAGAAACTAACTCATTTTTATATTTCATGTTTTATAAATTTATCAAGAACCAGATTTAATCTGAATTAAAGCATTGTCAAAGGTTTCCTTGGAAAATATTGTTTAGAGTTCAATTATTCAGAATTGTTTTGAATAAATGAGATTAATTCAATTGGATTGAATAAAATGAATTTAATCGTTATTCACAAATAATGTTGGTTTTAATTAGTTAATGTGATATAATAAAAGTGGAGCTTGGGTGATGCAAATTGTTTCTATCAAAGCTATTGAATTCACAGGATAGTTTTGAAATGAATGTCATGATGAGATTGCAACTTAAGAAGCTTGTTTGATGTCTAGGATTGGCTTGACTTGGACAGTTCATTAGATTCAATTAATGTTGAATACAAAATATGGACGTTAACTTGCATATTTTTTCAAAGTGAGGGTAGAAGATGGAGAAGTCACGAAGAAAACTTGTCCCCCTCAATCCTAGCATTTTTTGTGGGGATTAGGAGGGATAAGTTTTTTTCATGATTTCTCCATCTTCTACCTTCACTTGGACAAAATATGCAAGTTAACACCCATATTTCCATTCAACATTTATTGAATTTTGTGACCTATCAAAGCCAAGCCAATCCTAAACATCAAACGAGGCCGATGTTCCAAGTAAGACTATTTGGAGAGTCCATAATTCATAGTTCAATTTGAAGTCCTAAATCAATGAAAGTATTGGACTTCCCTTAACCGCAAACTTGATGGGGCAATAAATTTGTTTCATGGAGAAGTTCCTAACTACTTTTAGTTCATATGGTATTGACACAAGCATAAGTGCAGTGGAACTCGATGTGTATTGAGTGATTTACACATATAGCTGGAACGAGATTCGTAAGTGTATGAATTATTATGAGTGTCAATTATCTTTTGTGCAAGTGGGAGATTGTTGAAGCATGTCCAAAAGGCAATTGGCGTACCAACACATGAGTGGTTATTCATGGCAATCCAATTTCGAGTTACGACTACAAGGGCAAGTGAGAGCATTTGCTGATCGAACACATGACCTAATAGATGATTAGCGAGGTTCGTTATCGATTAGGGTGAGTCCAAGGAGTACCTAAGATGTAGGGACGAGAAAATAAAGAAGTTACAATTTCTAGACAGGTGCCATACAGTTTTAAAATCCTAAAGTAATTTCCTAGTCGTAGGATGATTAATTGGGCTATCGGACATTTGCAAAAGCATGTTTATGTCGTATCTAGTTTTCAGTCTCGGGCTAGGTGTAAAGACACGAGATAAACACGAAGGTGCTCGTCTATGAAATCGAGTCTACCAAACAATAACCAAGAGGAGAAAAATGGTGTGTGTTTATAATTCCCTATACTCATTGAGCAACAACAAAAAATAATCAATCTATATATATATATATTGGATTAAATTGGTTAATGGACGTTTTGCTTTTAAATCTATGAAAGGAAAACCGAATGAAAAATGGCTCGTTTGGAAATATTTTTAAAATGATTGAAAACGTTTTTGGTATATTTTTTGAACCAATATCTTTATTAAAAATGCAAGTGAATTATGAAAAAGCACTTAAATGCTTTATGCAAGAAACACAAAAACCTTAAAGTGTTTTTGAAACCCAAAAATATTTTCTCCAAAAATGCTTTAATTATTTTAAAACAACTTCCAAACGATCACAAAATGTTATTAGAGCCATAAAACCCATCTCCCACTCTGTCTTCGACTCTTCGTTTGTTTTCCGTAAACCCCTGCTCTTCGTCCTTGTCTGCAAACAAACAACAGACAATGGCACCTCTGAAGCATTCTTGTCTTTAGTTAAAAGCCCTCAACAAACGGTAAAGTTCTTCCTCTTGCATGTGTTGGGCTTTTGATCCTTTGCACATCTATGGTAATGGTGTCCCAATTTCTTATATATATATGTATATATTTTCGTGTTCTTAGTTTAGTTTTATATGCTTTACTCTTTTCTGCATATCATAGTTTTCCCCTAGAATTTTATGCGATTAATCAAAACATTGATGCCATTTATTGTTGAAATTTGTGTAAACCCCAATTGGATACGGATCTAGGTTGCTTTTCCCAGTTGGGGTTGACCAAATTGGGTCCATTGTTAGATTTAGTTTACACTGATTTGGTGTAGTTTTGATATAAGAGAAACGAAAGCAAAATTCGGGTTGGTTTGAGTATCCTGTGCCTGTAATTGGGGTTGAATGTCACCACCTATTGTTAGAACCAGATTTTAGTTGGTCTATATGGAACAGGTTGAGTGATTGATCTTGTTTGGTCTTTGTATTTATTTATGTAGAAAGACTGCAAAGGTAGAGAATTTTGCAAATTTATTGTCTCTGATCGTGGGGTTAAGGTTTCGTTAATGTTGTTTGCATTCTATATTTGCTTTCAAGCAGTTGCTATTTGGCGAGTGTTTTATCTATCTAGATTCCGTATTGGTATCGTATGAATAGTTTCCTTTCAAGTAATATTCCGTAAATGCAAAGAATCTGTGTTATTAAATACTTTAGTGTTGCGATCAAAGAAAGATGTGCATCTAAGTACGTGCAGGAAATAAATGTGGAAAACAAACACGTGGTGTTATATGATACTGCGTAACGGACGTGTTGAACTTTTAATTTATGTGTGGCATTACACACTACCCCACCCATGTTAAATTTGGTCATTTTAGCATGCCTCCGCGCTAATTTGCAAAATAGACATACAATTTTAGTTCGTATAGCATTGCTGAATAATTAAAATGCAGTTATCTAATTGATATGTTTTTTAATTTCGCACCTCAATTAGAATGCATAGATTTCTTCAAGACATTAGAGAATATGTTAAGCTGGCAAAAAGAACCAAAAGTTCCACTGATAGTTATGCTTTATGATTTGGTGGCTTATGCCCACAACCTGGTGACGTTTTAGTTATTCTCTTCCAGTTACATTTGGATGGCTGAGTTTATTAATGCTTTTAAGCTTAACCTGAAACTTAGGCGTACCCATTATGTTGGTTCTAGATGAACTAAGATATGACTGGAAAAAAGGATGTCAATGCTGATAAAATATAACTGGTGTCAATTTCAACAAAGTTTGATGCATCTTCTTGTATATGGGCACGAAGTAATTGACAACAAAGTTTGTCAATTTCAACAAAGCTACGAAGTAATTTTTTTTTGTTGACCAATGTGGTATGAAAAGTATAAGTGCCTTGTGCTTTGCATAATGTAAGTTATGGGGACGATTATTGTACTGCGTCGCTTCTTTTTTTCTAGGGATTTAGGATTTTGCCTCCTGAGGCAGAACAGGGGCATGGAAAACTGGAAGTTCAATTCCTATGTGCTGCGGATGTGTAGATCTTGTGGAGATTTAATTGGGAATAGAATTCTGATGAGGAGTTTGGTGGTTGGAGCACAAAGATTGGTATATCACTAAGTAGCAGATTGTGGGTTTCAAATAACAGTTGTAAGCAAGTACATTTTGTGCATGATATGCGGTGTGGAAATGCCCCATGTTTGATTTTGGCAGGTAACACTTGATTTGTTCTATGATGGTGTGCCTCTCGAAACTCTATGTTTATGAACTTGAATGACTGGGAACTGGTTTTGGTGGAGGTTTTCTTCCAAGACTTTAATTGGAGTGAAGGTTGGTGGACTTGGGGTCTTGGGGACGGTCGGGTGAGGTGGAGTTTTAATATGGGGAAGAGCTTGGGTCTGAAAGTTTTTGTTAGTTCTCATTTGGGTTTGAATTGGAACAATTTTCACCAGAAAGAAATTTGGGGCAGGGAACATTATTCATTAGAGGATTTTGATGACTGAAAATTTGATCTAAACGGGTGGATACTATTAATAGACGTTATATGTGGAAGAACGTTTTGTTTATTGGTATTGTGAAAATTGTTTCCTTGCAAGTAGCATTCCTTAAGTTAAAGGAATCTTAATTTTCATTTTAATTAGGTTTCCAAGTATTGCAATAAGAAATGATATGCATCTATGGATGTGCAGGAAATAACTGAGGAAGTGTGTGGTGTTCCATGAAATTTTACAACATTTTTTTATTGATTGGCATGCCAGTTGGAATTTAACTTACGTTTTGCATTATACAATAACCCACCTCCCTTGAATTTAGTGTTTGTGACAGGCTGCCATGACATGCTACAAATTTTCCATACATATGACATTTCTCAATCAGTAAATGTTTAGTTTTTCTAGTTAAGATGTTTTTTATTTTAATTTTGATATGCATCTCAAAATAATAAAAGGAATTTGTTGCACTCAGTGCCGGAGATGATGAGGTATCGAGTACAGGTAGAAGTTCTAGGAAAATCTGGTTGGAGGTCCAAGTTAAATTTTTTCGGAAAATAGAGTGCATGGATTTCTCCAAGACATTGAAAATATGTTTTGACGGAAAAAGCCCAAAGGCTTTTCTCATAGTTATGCTTTATGAGTTGGTGTCTCATGCCATGACTTGATTGTTTTTAGTTATTCTCTGGCAGCTACTTTTTGCATCATGATTTTAGTCTCAACAAGAAACTTAGCAATCTCAGGTGTAAACTATGTTGATGATTTTAGATGGGCTTGTGCTGATACTGGTTGTTGTATTGATATAAAAATAGCCATTAAGAATATACCAGGTGTCAGATTTTGACAATTTGATGTATGGTTTTTGCTTTCTACAAAGTAACAATTTTCGCGTTGGCAGGGTGGTATTGGATGTTTGAGTGACTGGTGCTTAAATATGTACGTTTAGGTCTTTTGGGAATGCGGCTCATTTGGGTTATTAACTGAAATTATTGTAGTGCATCAATTGTTTCTTATAGGAGTTTTGAAATTTGGAGCAATTTGATGAGTTGAGAATGGGGGCTTGGAAACCTGGAAGCTTAATTGGTTTTATGATGTGGACTTGAAGAGCTTATGGAGATATTTTTGGGGAAAATTTCTGATAAGGATTTCGGTGGTTGTATCATGAAGATAGTTATATAGCACAGAAGGGAATTTTGGTTTCAGATAACACTTGGTAGGCGAGTGCATGTTATCAAGTTATGCGGTGTGGAAATGCCCCTTGAAGAATGCCTACCATAATTTGTTTGATTTAAAAGCTGACAAAAATGATTGTGTGTGTGTGATGGAGGTGGTATTTCTCGAATCCCTATAATTTGTTGTGAATTTCATTTAAGACTTTAATTGCGGTGAAGGTGGTGGAATTGGGGACCTTTGTTAGAACTTTTTTGGTCTTGAATCAAAATTCTTTTCATTGGAAAGAAATTTGGGACAAGATCCCACCTAGGGTGGAACTTTTTGTTTGGATTTTGCTCATTAGAGGATTGTGATGATTAATTCATCAAAAGGGGAAACTGCTAGTTATTGGTTGATAGATACTATGCAATTGCATATGTTATTTCTTTGGGGTCTCGTATTGATGCTGGGATCTATCAGAGGTAGAGAGGTTCTGTAAGCAGTGACAATGCGTTTGTTCTTGTGTTTGTGGTCCACATGGCATTAGAAGAACCGTAGCACCTGAAGAACGCAAGTCATATGGGTTAATGGTGTTTTGGCCTTTTTGTGTCTGGGGTTTATATAAAATTCTGCTGGTGTATGGTTCCAGCAGGCCCATTAGTCTTTAATTTCCTATTATTTTAAGGATTAGGTTATTTCCTGTTTTATTAGGTTTAGGTCTTTATGAATTACACCCTTATGATTCCCTTTAGACAGATTTAGTGATTGGAATAAAATTGATGGAGCTTTGGTTCTCTAGGTTTGTGTGATTCCTAGAAACCCTACTGGTGTGATCCTAGTAGTTTCTATCTTTTTCTCATATTGTTCTCTAATCGTTTTTCAAAAATCTTTCCCTGTGTTTTCCTTAAACAAATAATAAGTTCATCGAGAAATCTAAACAGATAGGCATCCTTTTCTATTGAAAACTGGGCTTGTCCTGCATCGCACTTTGTCATGGAGTTAAAGTTATTAAAAAGATTATTCTCTACATTTGTTATTTTGGGACCTTTAAAAAATTTTGTTACTTATTTATGGGGTGGTTGTATTTTATTTTATTTTGTTCAAACTTCTCTTGGACATGCGGGATGAAAGTGGGGTTTATCCAAAAACGGGTGTTTGAGGGTATTTCTTACTATAAGGGAATCAATTAGGGTTTAATCCTTTTTCTTTCCTTGGAGAGAAATTTTATAATACTGGCCTACCTAAGGCAGCTTCTTAAGTAGGTTTGACTGTAGATATTGTAAGCAAACAGTGGAATCTGTAAATTACTTTTTCTTTGTTTGGTTGCCCCCTACCTTATTAGAATTGCTTGGGTGATGGTAACTACTGTTGGTGATGTGTTTGTGGAGTACCATGTAGGGTTTTGTCATGGTGTGTGCGTCTCAAGCAAGTTTTTGTTACCTGTTTGCTTGGACGATGAAGAGTCTCACTTTCTTTTTTTGCTTTTTATTTTTCCCCGTCTGCAGTAGTGCATGAAATTGTACAATCTGATCCCCATTTTTAAAACTTGATCCATTTTTTTCCTTGTTGGAATCAGAGAGGTTGATGCAGTAGAATGAAGAAAACTTTGGGGGATGCCTCTTCTGTCATATGAAACTCAGATTTCAAACATATTAGAGAGTGAATCAACGTGTTACTGTGGTACTTGGAAGCAACGAATGCCAGCTATTAGTGAGGTGGTTTCAGGTGAAATGTTGATTCTGAGTTCCCTTCCTAGTTCAATTGAAGCTGCTATATTTTGTGTATCTAACCATGGGTTGCACGATGTCTTATGTGATTGGATGCCTGGTGCTGAAACTTGGCAGATGTGTACAAAATGCGATGATCATTGCAGCTGCAGAAGAGCTCAACCAATCTCTGAGGAAAACAAGAATTTTGATGATTCCCGCTCCTTGATTTTTCCAAGAAGCTCATCCCAGCTTTCAGCAGTCACCATGTCCGAAAGTTCTGCACCTAATCTCGTTTATAAAAGGAGGAAGTTACAAGGAAACCCTGTCACCGTGTTTCCAGGAGATCGAGAAAACACTATAAGTGGTGATTATTTTTCTTTTCTAAATTCTGAAGCTTCTGCAGTTGCTGCTAAGGAACGACTTGCTTCTCAATTAGAGCATGAAACTGAAGCCACTCGTGCTCATTCTGTAGCTCCTCGGTTATGCAAGAGAGTCTCTCATGTTTTAAATTCAGAATCTTGTAATGGATGTTCTGCTGGTGAGGAATTAGTTTTTGATGAAGCACCTAAAAATAACGTGCAAAAACTTTTAGAGGTAAGCAGCGTAAATGATAGTTGCTCATCATCAAAGTCAAATATGGAGCATGTTTCAACTTCCGTGAAGACTGAAGTAGATGAAACAGGTGAGTGCTCCTCTTCTAGTGCAGTAGTTATGGAGGCTGTGGGAGACCTGTCTGAAAAGGATCTATGCATCTCTATTCTTAGAAGCCAAGGACTGCTTGGGGATTCTCAGGCTACCACGATTGGTGGTTCTGCTGAAGACACTGACACCATTAGCGGTGACATCCATCGCCGGTCATGCAAAATTTGTAGTCGTCCTGGAACCACTTTGAAAATGCTAATTTGTGATCATTGTGAAGAGGCATTTCACATGTCATGCTGCCACCCCCGTATGAAGAAACCACCTATTGATGAATGGTTCTGTCATTCTTGTTTGAAAAAGAAACATAAGATTTTACAGGAGAAAGTGACCAGAAAATCGCCGAATATCACGAGTGTCATGAGCAGGGAAGCATCATCCAAGGGCCAAATGAATCCCATAATGTTAATGTTGAGAGACGTTGAGCCTTATACAACTAGTGTTCGGGTTGGCAAAGGGTTTCAAGCTGAAGTTCCTGACTGGTCTGGCCCAACAAATGGGTATGTTTATTCCGTCATTTACTCTCTTAACTCTTTTGATGCAGTTGAAGTTTATAGAGTGCCTTCACTAGTTGGATAGATATCCTTGTAAAAACTGCCTGCTTTCCTTGTCTCTCTTCCCTTTGATTAGTCACATTTCAAATGATATGTACAATGACAGTAGCTACTATGTGGTTTATACAGGAGGGTAAGTAGTTTCATTTGGTTTTTGTGCTATGAATCCTTGTTTTCAGAGGACTTAGCATGCCAGTAGGACAGATCTCCTTGTTTGTGCAGGTTGTATTCCTAAACAGTTGGCTGGCTGTCCTGCATAGGTACCTGTGTCGGATCTTTTTTTATCGTGTGTTCTAGGAAAGAAAATTGTCATCATCTGCCTTTCCTAACTTTGTTCTGAATCCTTATTTTCTTTCATTTTGCATTTTACTTACAAGTTACAGCTTTTGTTATTTTGATTTGATACAGTGATATCAATGGCATTGGTGAACCATTGGAATTAGATTCGTCGGAATATGCTAGATTGCATGTAAGTCCTTGATGTGTATTTGTACATGTAATCAGCTTTTTCATTTGGCATGGGAGGTTTGGAAATTCTATGGATTAATGACACAACTTTCCGTTGTAGGGGCTGAACTGCAATAAACCTTCTAGACATAGTTCTATAGGTAATTGGCTTCAATGTCGAGAAGTTGTAGATCGCGCAAACGGAACTATTTGTGGAAAGTGGCGCAGGTAACTCATTTATGGTTATGTTAACACTTAATTGGAACCTGTGAAGGTTGTGAGCCGATTATTTAGTTGGAAGTTTTTCTGATAATATGTATAGTATTATATTTGAGTGAAATTACTTTAATGGAGAACGTGAAACACTGATATGAATGGATGCATGATGTTTGTGACTTGTTAATCTGATAGTTGTGAAATTATTTAAGAGATAACCCCAGTCCAAGACTGATGGTACTTTAGATACTGGAAGAACGCATCGAAAATGCCCTTCTTCCCTTTCGTATCTCTCGACGGTTTGTCTATCTCTCTTGGGGTTTTTGTGGGGTTTTCTTCGGTCTTAGTGATTGAAGATTGAAGATTGACTAAGACTTGACACAATGGCACTGGAAAATCAATTTGGATGCCAAAAAATCAACAATGGGACTCATTTATTTGATGAGACTAACAAACGGCAACCTCAAAGACTTGAGGCATTTCAAAGACTTTAGCCACAATTCCTCGGCCTACCCCTTTATTTGGATGGAGAGTGATTGAAGGTTGTCTAAACTCCTGTTTCTGTCCATCCTAATAACCCAAATCACAGCTAAGACACTACAATCTCAAAGACCTTAGCCTTCTTCTCACCTGGAAACCTATGCTTCTCACTTGAGAAATTGTTTTCTCACAATCCCAAACTTGTTTTATGTAGGTAGCTCTAAGTTGTTTAAAGTTGTACCACAAATCTTACGGCTGGATTCTTTTTTATGGCAATTATCTTGAAATATGCAAGTACACAATAGTTCATGATGAGTTTTTGGTATCTTGATATATCACGCAATACTATTGATCTAAAGTTGTGTTATATCGCTCTTGCTTTCTTAATTGATCTTCTACATTTGTTGTTTATTATGCTTCACATTTTAACAATATGGAAGATTCTCGTATATCAGGGCTCCTCTTTTTGAAGTCCAAACTGATGACTGGGAGTGCTTCTGCTCTATCCTTTGGGATCCAAGCCATGCTGATTGTAACGTGTCTCAGGTGGACATATCACTGACATTCTTCACGTCTATTTATAGACTTCTTTTGGATTTTTAGATCGTACCATGTGAAACTCTTAAAATTACGGAGTAGCAAACTAGTAGGTATAAATGTGGTTTAGGATCCTTAAATGCGATCACATTTTTTCTGTGACCCAAAAAAATGGATAACAATTTAAATTGCTAGATTAGATATAAATGGTTGGGATTGCATCTCAATGATTGTGCATCTCAACTATCCATATCAAACCTACTGAGGGTTATTGGGATTTCATTCAGCGTTGGATTTTGATATAGACATGACTGAGATGTAGTCATTAGGGTATACAGCACTTCACTATTGTATTATGTCAAATAATGCATTTTTACATTCTTCACTTCGATTTTATTTTTGTTATATGCTTTCTTCACTTTCATTATAAGCTGGTCTGTGTGGTGTCTGTCTTTAAATCTAATGTCATCCCTCTTCTTTTGTGTCTGGCTCAGGAACTGGAAACGGATCAAGTTCTAAAGCAACTGAAGTATATTGAGACGGTATGTTCAGGCACGTCTTCCAATAAATAATTTTTTGGATATGTTGAGTTCTTTCAAGTTGTATAATATGATAAGTGAGTGCTCGTATGCGGAACCAAGAGTACCTCTCGAAGATATGAGAAAAGAGTACAGACAATAACTTTAGTAAACTAAAGGAATTACTGACTTTTAAAGGACCCAATGAACAAAAAAGAAAACAGGTTTACACTTACCAGTTTTCAGAATGACTATGTTGAAAGATTTTGGAAACGAATGAAATTCAGATGGTATGGTGACCGCTTGATGATTAGAAAGAATAATGAAAAATTTGGTGGAGTTTATTTTGCAAACTTATTGGGGGAAACGTGTGTTGTGAGTTTCTAGCATATCTAATACTTGTACACTGCTGCATGGTTTCGGATTCATGTGCTTTTGTCGAAACAATTACTTGGAAATCCTATTTTGAATTCTTATATATGCCTAATGGCTCGTAGGAGCATAATACGTCGGTTTACCTTGTATTATCCTTCTGGTTTATCTTTGGGTTCTTATTATTTCTTGTGATGTGTAGCTGAGGCCCCGGTTATCTGCTAAACGGCATACTTTGGATGGAACCAAGAGTGCTGGTGATTTGAAAAACCCCATAGTAGGTACAAAAAGTATACAAACTCTATGATCTGGTGAGAACTCGTGAAAAGCGTGTATAGAACCTGGCTCGTCAGTCATATTGTACATCATATATATCAAATCGAGTTAGAAATTTTGACCACAGTAAACTGGATTATGGTTTTTGTAGGCAAATGCACGAGCCGCCGGCTTATGTGCCTCTCTCTCTCTCTCTCTCTCTCTCTTGTTGTTGTTAAGCTTAACCTCCTTATTAAGTTACCAGTGTTGTTTACTGTTTCATCTTTTAATGGGTTAACTGGAATGTGGCATGGACAGTAGCACAGAAAGAACCACGAAATGAAAATGTGAATAATCGTTGGTGATTTTCGTAATTATATATACCACTACGATTTTCGGATCTTCACTATCGAAAGAAAGTTTGAAACTAAAGGTGCTATTGGCAACATATACACATTGTGTAGTCCAAAATTCAGGTGGAGCTCCAATGGTTATAAAAAGAAAGCAAACGATTCTGCAATTGGAGAGAGACTCTTGATTAAGGTAGCTCTCACATTCGATGGGACTAGTGTGGGATTCGGTGGATCAAAATAAGTGGATTGACGTTGGGAGGGAGAAAAACTTGTCTAGGGCATCCAGACCACTGGTCCATAAGGAAGCTCTCCATGCACCCTATTGTACTTTAGTCTTGTCCGACTTTATGCTGGTAAGGTAGCCCTACTAAAGTTTTTCTTTATTTGGAGGTTTTGGGCTGTTAAAATTGGTACCACTCTATCCCTTGTGGTTTAGTTATTTTAATATTTCTTAATCATAGACCCACATTTTAAAATTTTAAAACTTCCAATGGAAAAGTGGACTTTACTTTTTAAACAAGAGGGGTGATTTTCACACTATTTTTAACTTTTCACACACATTTTTTTTTTTTTACTTTTGACCATCAGATTGAATAAATCAAATAAAATCAACAGCCAGAATTAAATAGAGATGTGTAAGAAGTTAAAAAGAGTGTATTTATTATTTCTCTTTAAACATTTGGCACCCTATAAAAAATAGTGTTACTTTACTATAACAATATTCTAAACTACTCTAACTTATAAAAATAGATATTTGAAGTTAGAAGCAAGGGATGTTCACGTAGTCTTGCTCGACTCGTCTAATTCACATTTGAGCTCTAATAATAGAGGCAATCGCACACAAATCCCACCAGCCTCGGTTGGTCTCGAGGATTGGATTAGAGTAGATAATCTTCTAAATTCAAGGTACATTGAAGTGAGAATGCTTTTTTTTCATTTTGAGAGGATTAGTCATAAATGAAACTTCTCCCTTCTAGTAATTGAAATATACAAGTCTTCTTAACGAGTAATTCATCTCCTGCCTTCAAGTTAACCACTACATTTCTTCTTTGAACGTATCTTTAGACCAAACGAGGCCACTAGGTCCAACCCAAGAGCTTATCTTTTCAATATAAATTTCAAATTCGCCTCCATAAAAAATAATAAATAAATAAACCTTTGTAAACTCAAAATGTAAAACCACGAGAATCTCTAAACGATGTCGTCTCCGATAGAAGCAGTACTTCTGTTTCCAATGTCAAAAGAAGCCCCAGGTTGAAATTGAATTGCAACCTCTAGACTGCAGAGTATTTCACACTAAATGAATGCACACAGTTGCAGCATCATTCTACTCGTAGTTCATCGTCTTCAACTTCAATTTCCAGTTGTACAACAGCCGCAATCAGAACATGAAATCACTATTTACGACACTCTTTCCCGGTTTTCAGGATTCGATGTTTGTTTTCAGATATCGAGTAATTTTAATATCTTGTGTGCAGAGGGAGAGAGAGAGAGAGAGAGTATTCGTGTACAGCAAGAAAAATGATAAACAATAAAACTTCAAAAAGACGGGACGACTGAGATCGCAAAAATGCTATATTTCATTCAGAAAAATGTCAAATTATCAAACCTTTTCCTGTAGTTCTGCTATTGGAACATAAATCACAGACTGTTCATGCGAGAGAGATTTATTTGATTTCTGCTTTGCCTTCACATTTTGAAATTTCAGTAATTTCTGTCGCATATATTCTAGCCTACCTTTGGCTTTACATAGTCTCTCCATTTCCAGCTCTGCAACTCGACATCCACCTCTGCCTTCAGCGATAAGGTTCGCCCTCTTCTCCTTTGTCCGTGTGTTCATAAGCTTCTTCAAGCTCACATCATCACTCAACTCTTTTCCATCCTATATGAAAGCAAACCAACACATGAGTCAACTTTGTTGTCAATTAATATTTTCAACACAGATAATTAGTGGTAAATATAGCATCTAAAAACCGTAAAAGTCTCTAATCAACCACTTTAAATTCAACGAAAAGCAATCAGAGACAGGCAAACAATTTTTAATCCAATACTAACGCATGAAGAAAATAAAGGCAAGTCATAACTGTGAGAAGTTTAAAAGAAGATATAACCAAGTGAACTAGTTGAGGAGGCAAAGACGAGGTCCTGAAGAATTATCTGATATACCAGAATTCTTCTTCCCACAAAAACAGAGAATTTGGGAAATAATTGGATGAGAAGGTTGCTTGCATGTTTGCAAAAGGGTATGATATGAGGATTGTGAAATCGCAAAGTCAGGTGAAGTGCGGTTGGTTTCTAGTACGATTTTTGGATGAAAAACAAGATGGCAAATTTCCAGAAACTCACAAACCTTATTCTGAAGGACAAGGACGTAAGGTATATCCAAAATATTAAGAAACCAAGCAGAGTTCAAGACGCAAATTAACTACACTATTTTACTGACAAACTCATGGCCGCTATGACAGCCAAAAACACAATAACCCTTAAGTATTTATCGATTATGACAGGCCAAGACCTTGTTGCTCTTTGCAGGTGACCCACCCGAAGGTCCTTTCTGTTGACTTTTCCTCAATGGACTGCCTAATGATTTTGGGTGCTTTCTCCAGGACTTCTTAACATTCTTCGGGGAATGGACCACAGTTTCAGCTAAGGTATCATCATCTGCATCTGATGCCCTGAGATCAGCAGCTTTTCCAGTCACATTTTCATATCCTGGTTCCTTGGATATTCCAGGAGTAAAAGTGTGAAGGTCTTTGCCACTCACTTCCTGTTGTGCAAAAGATCCATCAACATAGTTTATTGAGAGACAAAATCACAGGAGTTGAGATTTAAGATCCTAACGCTCCATGACTCATTCAGACCAACATACTCTTTGTTGAAAAGATTTCCAACTCCACATCAAACATTTGATTTAGTAGCGAATTAACAAAGAGGCTAAATCAGATGAAAGGAAGAAATAAACAATAGTAGAATTGAAGAAGATGGGCGTATAAGAAAATACATGGACTGCTAGCTCACCTTTCTGGTTTTCAGAGCTAAGTAACGTGCGTTCTTGAACCATTTACTAACCTGAAAATTGCAATGTTAAAAGTATTAAAACGATGGAGAAGGTAATAAGCTTGTAGATCAGCATATCAGATACTACAAAACCATGCCTACACATTTAACATTCCTTGAGACTCGCACCAGAATCCCAATAAAGTAGAATCCAGAAAGACATTGTATTTGACTGGATGAAAAACATATCAATAACTTCCAAAACAAATTTTCCGTTATCCAATTTGGCAAGCAAATAAACTCATACCGAGCAACAAACTAGTTGATGGTTCAAGAAGACCCAAAAATTCTGTAGTTAAACAATCGCCATTACCTTCTCGGGATTAAGGCCCAACTCTTTTGAAAGATTGTCCTTGACAGCTCTAGAAGGAAGTTCATTCTCAGAAAATACTTGGCGGAGCTTCTGGAATAAGAAATTACAGCTGAAGATTTTAGTCTAGGAAATTACAGATACTGCCATTAGATTCAAAATAGCTCCGCCAGAAGCATTCTGAGTGCAAATGAAGAGAGACAGATGTACTCAGAGAGAGAGAGAGAGAGAGAGAGAGAGAGAGAGGGCGAGGTTCTAATACCTCTACTGCCTTTCGAGGAATTCGGAAGCATGACCTTCTAACTTGCGTATCCGAAGAATGTTTATTTTTCACTTCTGTACGGTCAACATCTGGATTTCTTTTGCTTTCATAGAGAGTCATAAGGGTGCTGGCTGCATCAGATTCTTTTTCTCTCCGCTTTCTTTTACGAGGACCCCAGTCTTCATCATCACTAATTTGTTCGAGCAAAGGACCATCTTTCCCAAACATTTCCTTGCAGGAGAAAACAAATATGCACAACAAAGTGAACATTGGACCTTCACCTCAAAGAACCATTGTTATACAGCAAATACTGTAACACATTATTATCCACAAGATATAAATTTTACAATAAAACCCACAGAGATTAATATATATATTGATTAAAATATGATACGAACATTTCATAAGTCAACTATATCTTGATAGGCATGTTTTATTGCCAAACCATCCACAATCAAATATATAGAGTGTGGCAACAAGCAATTTCTATGTAATTTCATTGTCTCAAAATTTATAACTATCCTTGTGTCAGACCCAAAAGTGGAATGAAAGTAAAGATTTAAAGGAATTAAAGGTCATACTATTATTCGAAATTTATCAAGAACATGTTAAAAAAAAATTAGAAAAATTGGGGCTGGTATACTCACATCATATAACTTCTTATAATCAACACTTCTTCTCTGCCTGCGGCCAGAAACAACTTCCCCATCAGTAGATTCATCAGAACCTACACTGACATCAGTTGACAATACCTCTTCTGATGCATTGTCATCGCTGCCTCCCCTGCTGATGCTGCAGCTGTTCTCATTCCTCCCTGGATTATAATCATCATCTTCAGAATCATCCGAAGGCCATTCTTCATCTGGATTTAATAAGGAATTCTCGCCATTGGGGAAAGTGGCTTCTTCCTTGAAGACATCCTATATTCCATAAAAAGCCATTAGTTACAAGAATTATTCCATAGAGAGTCATTTCTCGATGAGTTAGGCAATGACTAACCTGCCAGTCACTGTTCATGGGAAAGCAGGTCCCAAGGTGAGCATTGACTAATTCTAGAATTTCCATTTTACACTCGCAAAATTTGCAAAACCAGCCTTGCTCTCCTCGAGGAACTGTAGATTAACAATTGAACTTAGAAGTAGCTTTTGCTAAGAAAATATAGTTGGTATGTCGCCAAAACGTCCAAAGAAAATTCAAAGAGGTGACAAACTTACTATTTTCAGTATCCAAGGGAGGATCAAGACATTTTTGGTGGAATGCACAATTGCATGTCCCATCACACAGTATAATATCGTTATCAGGGAAAGCTTCGTTCAACTTACACTTCGCACAGAAGATCTAATAGTAACAAAAACTGGAACATCAATAAGCATACAACCAAGATAAGGAGGTAACACCTCATATGAGGTATTATATCAAAGGAAAAAATCTCTATCTTACCCAAAACCATAAAACCATTTTTGATCCAAAACCATTTTTATCAGTAGCCTACGCTTGGGAGCTGTCCAGAGAATCCAGAGACCTTAGCCAAGACCACAACTGGAGATTCCAAACAGCCCCTTTCGGCACATACAAAAAGGATAGTAATGCCATGTACTTACATGTTCATGAGAAACAGATCCATCTGGAGCAATAAAAGAATCTGCAATGCTTCCTTCTGAGCTCAGAGAATCCAGTTGATGAATAGCATCACGGATTCCAAGCTTGCAATTTAAAATCTGCTTATTGGCTCTCTGTAGTTCCATTTCAGGTCTAATCTTTTCTCGACTGTAATAAAAGTAATAAATTAAACGAATTAAACCACATAACTATTTACTTAGAAAGGAGCTCAAGAAAACACCGCACATTCTACATGCTTAACTGATCATCATCACTTGACGTATAATAAAAACAGTAAGAATTTAATTCAAATTTGACACTGCAATGTTTTCAGTTAATTTGAGACTTTGAGTACATAAAATCTACAAGAATTGAGCTCCTGCTATTAAAATGATTGGAAATGTAAATTCATTGGAGAATATCAAAACATTAGCTTCTAAGACTATCCAGTCGCCTCTTTATTAAAATTCTATTTAACTATATATTATTGTTTTCAAACCAAGTCTTCGAAATTTCATTACTCTTTTCCTATGTCTAGCTTACATACTAAATCATCGATAGAACTTATGAGATATATAAAGCAGAAATCGTGAAATGAAGATATGTTTTAAATAATCATACATACCTCTGACCCTTCCAACCTTCACCGGCATAAGCATCAATAAGGTTCTGCTCCAGCTTTATTTTAATCAAAAGGTACCTTGTCCTCCTCTGCAAGCGAGAAGTTTCATCCAACTCCACCTTATCCTTTTTCAGTTTCTTCTTTCTCCTCCTTTTTTCTCCTTTCTCATCAGAGCCGTTGTCTGATAACTTGTTGCCTTGAAGTTTCACTGAAGACGGATTTTTGGAAGAATCTGTATCATGCATTTTATGAAATCCTTTTCTACTCATCAATTTTTTGTTAGTATCATTATTCCTTGACGCCTTGCTTGAAGAGTCAGCACTTCTCTTCTTTGACAAGGCTGAAGCACTAATAGTCTTGGACGACTTCGGTTTTAGTTTTTTAACACGGGGAACTTTTCCGCCTTTTTTAAATTTCGGTGATGAAATTAGCTTCGCCACAGAACTGGAATAACCGGATTTCCCCGACTCCTTGAGGGATGATTTCTTTCCAGGAGCGCGCATATTTTTAACCAATGTATCCATACTGAAAATCGAAGCACGAACCAGGTTAGCATTGATTCTTTAGAAAGAACAAAATATTACAGCAGAAAGTTTGGTTTTCTAGCACCCTGGATTTTAAACATATTCGATAAAGTTCAGCTGTGCATCAAAATTATGGAAAGAAATTCCGACTTTCCGACACCCAAGTGAATGGAGTGCCTCTTCACAAAGTAGATTAATTAATTAACTACTGAACAAAAAGAACATTTTCAAGAAAGAAAAACATAGCAAATTAATCAATGAAACAAGATGGAGTCAAATGCAATCATCTTTCCTACAAAGTGGAATATCATGAATTAATCAGGTGTTATGCAGAAGGTCAATGCCGACTCAGAAGGAAGCACTGCGATCTTCTGCCTCCCAATTGGAGGGTTCGATTTGGAAAAAAAAAACTCAGATCACATATAACAAAGATTGGAACAGATAAAGAAGTAGAGAGATAAAGGTAGAAATGGAACCTCACCTGAAAAAGAATGGAGATCTCTATCAACTGTTGGGCTTTGAAGCTGCTACAATACACACACACACACATATATACACACATACCTATATATATATACATTCATATATACAGGCAAGAGCTTTGGAATTGTTGAGACATTGATGGGTTTTGGATTAATTGCTCCAAGAACTTCAAATTTTGAAATTTTTTTTGGGTTCTTTGGGGTTTTTCAATGGTGCTTTTTGGTTAGTACTCGCCGGCCGGTTTTGTTCTCCCCGAAGCGCCACCCGACGGTCTCTCTCTCTCACAAAAAGACTATTAACTAAATAGTCCTAAATATAGTCTTTCAGTTTTGGAATGCTCGATATGATTAAATCAATCATATTCCTCTACGCACAATAATAATAATAATAATACGAACGACTCTTTGACAAGTGAGAAATGGATGGAATAATTTTCTGTTTTTTTTTTTAGATTTTAATTTCTTTGAAATGAACTCACAACTAATCGATGAATTCCTCTACAGAACTTATAACTAATCGATGAAGTGTAGTAAAATATTTTCTCTCTCTTCTTTTTTATCCAAGAGAAATTTGGGAAAGAGAGATTGAATGGAAAAGTACCGAGCACTCAGCGGATGTACAAAATGCACTTGAGTTTGTTGCATACAAGTACAATATTATTTGGGTGCACTAGAAAGACACTTTGATTTGTACAATGCTATACTACATATAATTTTTTTTTAGATGCTCCGGAGTACCCGGTATTCTGGGTGTTTCAACTTAGATTTTGATTTTTATATTTTTAACCAAAAATACCCAGAGTTAATATATGATGGCGTTGGCAAGGCTGACTATGAACTAAGGCGAGCTGGGTGATGGCCTGAGGCCCCAACAAACTAGGGGCACCACAAAAAAAAAAAAAAACTATGTGGTTTGTGCCCATCCAGGTTTAGGTTCAACAAAAATTCTTAGGTGCTTCAGAGTATCGCGTACTCCGAATTTTTAACCGTTGGATCTTGATTTTTGTATTTTAAAACAAAAATTTAACGATTAAAATACTCGAGTATGAAATACTCTAGAGTATGCAAGAAAGTCCCCAGGTTCAATTCACGCTCACAACCAAAAAGGATATTTTCCTTCCTTTATTTTTTTTAAGAGTGATTCTTTGTACACTTAAGTTTCGTCTTTAGACACCCATTAATTTTATTTAAAGAAAAAGACTCTTATACCCATATATAAAATTACCACAAAGGGCTTAGTTGTTACATCCCGTCCCGGGAATAATATTATTTTATTCCCGAAGGTGCAAAATGACGATTTTGCCCTTGGTTGACCTTTCGGTTGACTTTTTGCGTCGTAACTTGTACGACGCATTCACTTGTATTTTCTCGACGTGCTCGTCGATACGAACGCGTAGACGCGAGCCGTACATCGTTCGGACTCTGAACGAATATTTTACGGGCGTTGGATTTCCGACATTCCCGTATTTCAGTTTTGGAAGTGTGTGGACTGGGGCCCATTTGGCAGCAGGCCATGTGGCCTATCCCTGAAAATCTGGGATGTGGTCTGGGCTTGTCCTTGCCTCCCCCGTGCCTCCCTCTCCTTCTTCTTTGCAGAAAACACACACACACACACACACCCAATTTCCCTGAGCACACCCGAGCTCTTCCCTGAGCCATCTTCCTCCTTGGCCACCTCTGTGCTTGCAGACTTTCCCCACTGCTCAGCGAGCCACTGTGCTCGACTTTGAACCCAGAAACCTGCAAAAAAAAAAAAAAAACTGAAAACCCAGATTTCACTAAATGCACCCCGACCCACTTTCTCGTCGAACTCGACCTCGATGGTCCCTGATTTGGCCACCAAACATCTCATCGAGGTCCCTGCAACCTCGATTGAACCCTGCTTGGTCGAGTTGGCCGAGTTTTGAAGTTTTGGAAACCGGCTCAATTGGACCCGAGAGCTTTTCTCGATTTTCCAAGCACCTCAGGCCAGATTTTGGCCCCCAAAGTGGTAAAACATCCTTCTCCTTAACTCCAGCTTCAATTTGACACTTGAATCGTTGAGTTTGGTTGAGAAATGAGTGAGATACAAGCTTTTGAAATTTCCCGGCCATTTTTCCAGTTTCCGGCTACGGCGACGGCGGCCGGCGGCGGCGGCGGCGACCGGAAAAAGACCAGCGTCGACCGGCGCTGACGTCATCGGACCGGGTTGGACCGGCCTTGCTGACGTCAGCAGACCGGTTCAGACCGGACTTGCTGACGTCAGCATTGACCGAACCGGCTTGAGCCGAGCCGTGTTGACGGCTTGAGCCGAGCCGTGTTGACCGGCTTGAGCCGAGCCGAGTTGACCGGCTCACCGGCTCAGCTGACCAGCTCGCGCGTGAGCCGCGCGTGGAGCTGCGCGTGGAGCCGTCGGCTCCGACCTTCAAGCCGCGCGTGAGGGCGCGTGGAAGGTCCAAATCGTGTTCTGTTTTCACGGGTCGACTCGTGACGACGTGTACTACCTCGGGGTAGTATGCATGTTAATTTTTGAGGTGTTTTGGACCTCCAAATTGAGAAAACAAGGGATAGGTTTATTTAATTAGTTAATTCGTTACCTTTATGAGTTTAATCACTGTACCGGTGATATCTCATATAGGTGAGACCAAATGGCAGCGTGTGGCGGCGTGTGCTACGGCACACGGCGGCCCACGGCGGCGGTTTTGGGGTTTCCGAACGCCGTTTTCTTCGTATTTTCAATTACTTTATTAATCTTGGGTGTTCCAAAATAGGTTTGGCGACCCTTGGCGCTCGGAGGACGTACGTTTGGACTTCCCGGCTTCGGTATTTGTGAGTGGGCCCTTTTCCCTATTATTTAAATGTGTTTTATATTTGGGAAATTATATTTGGTTTATACCTACACTATTTTGTGGTTTTAAATGGATATTTATATCGTATTATTAGTAGACCTTGTGCCTAGTAGTAATTACTCGGTTTACTAGTTTCGGCTCAGTATTTCGGTAGACCATGGAAATTGTGGGCTTTGGGCCTACATTTCCATTTGGAAATTATACCATTAAATTGGTGATTTTAGTATTATTTTGTACGCGTATTGCTAGTATCGAACCGGCCCTATCCTAGGGAATTTAGGGAATTACGTATTTTAATTCCCTACTAGTACCTATTTATGATTATGGGTTTTATACCTATCTGACGGCCTTGAGCTGTATGTGGGTGAACCTTGGATATGGTAATCTTCTATCGTATTTTGGGTTCACCTAGTTTGCCATTAAGTTGGTATTTCTATACCTTGGTACCCATGTGGCGTATCCTTGGTATTTCACGTATTTAGGGTTTACGCTTGGTATTTCGGGTACGGCCCCGAGAATACTTTATATTGATCGTTCTAAGGTTATCCCAAAAAGGGAAATTACCTCACTCGTTTACCTCACTTTGTTTTATTCAAATTATTCCGTGGTATGTTTTCATACGCTCAACTTGGGAGGCTTACACGGTGTTGTTGTACTGTCCGGGGCCAGGACCAGCCTTCACTTGATGTTCACATGCACCGATACGCTCGCTATGGACCCATAGTAGGTGCCAGCCTGTTCTAGGTCGCATGGGCGACTCGAACTTGTTGTGATGCGATTAGCGCCAGCTTCACGTGATCGTAGTACATGAGCGTACCCTTATTTATACACCCAGCCTGTTCATGACAGAATATATCTGTATGAACTTGTGTGTTTGCTATACCTAAACGAGCGGTTTATCTTATGGTTCTGGATTGTGATTTACCACTGGTTTTCACTGATACCACGGAAGCTTACAGTCGATTTACGGGTTTCCCGTAAGATCTTATTTTATGAACTTTTTGATAAAGTACTGTGTGCCGAACGGTAGCTTTCCGCCCGTTTCGGACGGTAAGTATATTTCCGTACTTACCTCGATTTTCTACCTACTATATGGTACGTTTTCTGAAAAGGTTTTTTAACCAATTACTTGATTTGACGGTGAGGGGTTACTACTTTCAGAAAGGAAAGGTTTTTACAAAACAACTATTATTGGCCCACTCACCCTTCTGTTTTTGCGCCCCTCCAGGTTTAATGGCTGGAGCTGTCTACGTTCGAGGCGGTGGTATGACGAAGCTTCAAATTTCTTGGTATTGTAATACTTCGTATTCTGTACCATCTACAACTGTGTTTGTATCAATTCTTCCGCCTGTACATTTGTGTACACATTGATCTTAATTTATTCATATATTCCTTTATTTCTTCAAATTGGCTTTCGTCACCCTACGTGGTGTCGGCCAGCACATCCGACTTTTGGGTGTCCACGTGTACATCCGGGTCGGGATGTGTCATTAGTGATTTCTTAAGAAAAATAATTATTTTCTTTGGACACTCATCTGGTTTTGAAACAAACAACGTGGTAACCAGGCGACTGATGAACTTTACGACTGTTGAACTTCGCGACTATTGAATTTCACTTTACCGTGCTTATCTAAACTTCACTTTGTGTGCTTCTTTGAAACTCTACTCAAATAGCAAAATGGAAGAACATATTCTTGGAAGTTTAGTAAATTATTTTGGATGTCTAAAGAAATGTGTAAGAGTAAATTGAATGCCCAGAGAAACAAGGACACCTTGAATTTTGGAACTGATTTTCTTTGTCATTCTCTTCTATGTCTGGGTATAAAACAACAAGAAATCAGAATCCCATCGGGCGTGCCAAAAATATGTTCACTTGCAGATGTGCAGATAAGGAACACTAGTTGTCTTGCCTCAGGATTGGTGAGTCTTGCTTTCTGTTGGATTAGCATGTTTCACTTCTATCCCTTTGAATGGTTTCTTGTGAGGCCTTTATGTATGGATGTAATCAGGCATGCCACTATTGGCTTCTGCCAATAGAAAGATGTAATTATTATTAGATTAGTTTATATATATGTTAGATACTTGCGCTACAAGTAATATAACTTCTCCATAAAGGATTGGGGCTTGTTAGATAACCTCTTGGTTAGGTTCTTTTTAGTTGCCTTACCTGTTAAGGACTTTTAATTGTTTCTTGATGTTATACCAGAAACTACTAAGATGGGGTTTGTTTATAAACTTGTTATGAACAAACACTTCACTTTAAGTATTTGCAAGAAAAGTAAAGATTGAAATTATACGAGTAAGTAAATAATAACAATAAATAAAGAAAACAGTAAATAAAGACTGAGACTGAGACTGATATTGAAATTGCTTTATATTGTAAAATGAACAAGATTCATACATATAATAGCTGAATATAGTTGACAAAACTTCCATTAGATTGAATATGAATCCATCATAATGATTCTAATGTTGCTTCCTTATAAAGGGTGACAATCAAAGACAAACTGTCCTAGGGTTGGTAAATCGATACTACAAAAAGAGATTTGATAGCAGAGCTATTTAACTGGTTTTAGAACTTCAAGAGGGATGATCCTAGAATTCTAAATCTTGATTTCAAAGTCACAAGTTGCATAAGCAGCGTGAATGAAATAAGTATACGCAGAGAGCTTTGGTTTCTGAAAAACTGAGTGATCTGAGGGTTGAAGCTTTGAGGGGTTTCCTTTGTTGGCCTTTCTTTGAATGTATGTGTTCTGATTTTGGTTTGTTTGAGTGTCTATGGCTCTGAGCCTTTAACTTCTTTATATAGTTTCCCAAAAGTTTCTGCAATGGCTGCCAAGTTATTTTTTGCGACCTTCTTGAATACTTTACAGGCAAGTATGTTCTCAGTTTGAAAAGTAATAAAAAATATCTAAATGATCAGCCTAAGTTTTCTTCCCATTGAGAGAGTTTTTTACTCCCTGAATATTTTCCTCCAAATACAGAGTGCATTGCATTTAATGCTTGCAGTGGAGAGAGAAATTTGAGCTTGGGGCCCTCCATATAGTATTACCGAGTTGGGCCTTTTGCTTGTCTGAGGCCCAACTTAGTCCTTTCCACAAAGTCAGGCTTTTAAGCTACGATTCTGGCCCAATAATATTTTTTAGTGTAAACACCTACTGTTTGAACTCAGCTCAACATAATGTATAAGACTAAAACATGAATAGACCTCTTGCCGCAAAATGAACAAAGAAATGAACAACAGACATATATAATGCTTCAGACCAAAAAAAAAAAATGACATACATAACTCTTTCTCGGGTCTCACAGTTTTTTTTTAAAATTTATTATTATTAAGGAGAGGGGGAATGTTCGAAACTATTACAATAATTTAGGGGAGGGGGAAGTTTCGAACCCAGGATGCATGGGTGGAAACCCAACACTCTTTCCACTAGGATATTGGACCACATGCACACGGGTCTCACAGTTAAAGCTTAAGAAAGTGAAATATTAAAGCCTAAAGGAAGTGAAAGAGGTGACAACTCTACACTTCCAACTTGTGGCGACGTGTTAGGGTATACGCCAGCGTAAACACCCGATCATCTCGAAGCACACGTCTCAAACTTGTCAAATTATTGTTTCATGATTCATATCGTGAAGGGTACCCATTCCAAATTTCATTCCAATCATATGATCCGCGCTGCCAATATATCTCGCGGTAACCAAAATGTATTGTTTTGAGGTATATCAAGATTCAACCTTAGGTTCATATTTCGTCGACCAACCCTTCCTAATTCACATCTTTATTGAAGTTTGTAAATGAATCATTTATTTAGACACCAGATGAATCAATAATTTATCATAATTTTTCTAATCAATCTACTTCTGGAGTCTTCTAAAACAAAAATAAAGAATCAATGGCGATACAAGTTCGGTGGGCAGGAAAAAGTCCCAACTTGCGGATTGTCGAGGGACCGAGCCCTATGTCCCATCCAATCTCCCGTTGGATCAAGGGCCGCCATTACCTTTATAATCTCAACCTAGCCCTCGAATAGGTCTCCAGCGTCTTGTTTTTCTCAATAAATTCTTCCGGACCTCTCTACAGGATTGGAAGTAAGGTGACAGGATTTGATGTTGCACCATCTTCAACTCTTCTTTGGATCCGGAGTTTTTCAAGAAAAGGTCCCAGCCCTTCAATATCATGATTGGGTCGACCGGGCCAAATCATGAGTGAAATATCATGATCGAGTATTTAAGTGGTAAATCAACTTACATTAAACGAGTTTATTGCCAACATAGCATTTCGATTCAATAACGTAATGTTATAAAGAAAGAAAATTACACATAACTTTTAGTTATTGAATTGAGATGTCGTGTTGGCAATAAACAAGTAAAGTGTACCCGTATAGACTAGTGATTGATTGATTCTATCCACCAAACAGAAGAAGAGAAAATCACAAGTCACAACTCATCATGAGATGCATCATGCATGTATATATAGTCAAGTATAAAAAAACTTGTTTCATTACGAGTTCACCACAACGTAATATTTCGGTCTAATAATGCAATATCATAGTAGAAAAACTTACGCATAAATTATAGTATTGAATCAGGTTTCAGGATGCTTCGATAGCAGTAAAACCATTCGATGTTAGTATTTCTCCATTATCATGCATGTACAGTCAATTGCGTGAAAATGAATACAAATGATGACAGAACACTCAGGCTGACACTTAGGCTGGCGTATAGCTATTTAGCTATTTAGCTATTTAGGCGTTTGATTTGCCTTAACATGGAGTGGAACCAACCTTTTGGCTTGGACATGTTTTCTCTTTATGTTCACATATGTATGTATGTATGTATGTATGTATGATAGGCAATGCATGGGCACAACGCTCCGATGCTATCATATCATAGTACAAGACGCTACACTAACGGTGTAACGCTAATTTAAATTATCACTCATAATAGTATGAGACGTCAGATCTAATAATGTATTATTATGTATAAGTTTTTCTTCTTTTAACAATGTAATGTTGAATGAGAACGTCACGTTATGTAAAAGCGTTCAATGTAATTCATTCTACGAGCTCGATTCTCCTAGACGCTAGTAACTAAGAAAGTAGTGGTCAAATGCTATCACCAAATTAACCAATAATTTTCCCTACTAAATTTCTTAAATATTAAAATTTATAATAATTAATGACAAGATCTACAACTTTCGTGAATGGGTCAACTTTGAATTCGACACTATAATCCATGAACCCTAGATTTATATATTTAACTATCGATTGTCGTTTATGTTTATGCTCCATACTTTTCACCAGATTCCATTTTTTCAGCTTTTCTTTTTTGAAAACATGATCTTTTAGTGGATACATAAAGATGAATAGTTCGGATCGTTGATATCATGTTCAGATTTTTACAGTTAGTGAAAATATAGCTTGAAGTTTATAAAGTTTCTAGAAACTATATATAACATCGACTCATATTTCAGTTAACTGTAAATATCGAATCATGATATCAATAATCTGAACTGTTCATCTTTCTGCATCCAGTAAAAGATCATGTTTTCAAAAATGAAAATCTGAAAAAATGAAATCCGGTGAGAAGCATAGAGTGTAAATGACACACCCCGACCCGAATATCTAGGTGGACACCGGATATCGAGGCGTGCTGACCGTCATCCCGGAGGAGTGACGAAGTCATGATGAAATAATTGAGAATTTAAATAGTGGAAATAAAATTGAATTTTGAGATAATTTAAATAAAAGAGTGCGGAAGTGCGTAGTGTGGGATAAGACCCATTATTACACAAATATCAGAGCTAGGATGCAGTGAATTTAAAAGAATATTCCATTCCCGTAGGAAGGATATAAACACCACTGAAGTGCAAATACATACTTCCTCGGAGGGTAAAATGGTAGTATCAGCAACAGCCACCGGACTCGTCTGCCAACTAAAATCTAGGACCTGGAGGGGCGAAAAACAAAGGTGAGTGGGCCAAGTACAGTTTTATAAAACCTTTCAGAAGTGTGGATGTAACCCCTGGCTGTAAAACCCGTAATTTGCCAAAATAAGTTTAATAACAACAAACAACAATTATCAATACTTGGGACAGCGCCCATAAGGATACGGGTGAGATATAAATCAACAGCAGTAAAAACAACACATTACTTATCGCATAAACATAGCACACAAGTCATGCAGAAAGTAGCTACATGACAGGCTGGGTGTTTCACAAATAAACGCTCTAGCACTACATACATGTGAAGCTGGCGCTAAGCGCATCACAACGAGTTCGAGTCGCCAAGGCGACCTAGAACAAGCTGGCACCTACAATGGATCCAAAGTGAGCGTGTCGGTGCGTGTGAACATACACGTGAAGCTGGTCTACTCTCAGACAGTGCTAACACCGTGCAATATGCGTAATAAGTAAAGAATCTCAAATACGTATGGACATGCCAACATTTAACCAAAATACGCTAAAAAGCATGATGAAAACATCATAATATCATAAGTAAAGCATTTATCGAGTTTCATAAATCATGGCATGCTATACAAGTTCATAAAACCATAATTGAACACATTTGAGAAATAATAATATTTTAATAAGAAAGGGCCCACTCACTGGTATGTCGTCGGGTCGTAGTCGCCGTACCTAGCCTGACCATGGAGTTCCTCGGGATAGGTCTCACCTATATGGGAAGTTACTATACTAATCATTAACCAAGTCTAATCCAAAGTAATTAAGGAATTCTCCAATGTTTGCTCAATTTGGAGGTCTAAAACACCTCAAAAATTACCATACGTACCACCCCTAGGTAGTACGCGTCATCACGAGTCGCCTCGCGAAGACGGCGTCGAAAAATGGTGGCTCACGTGCGGCTTGAAGGATCGGAGCCGCGGCCCACGCGCCTCTGTCAAAGTCAACGGTCAACGGTCAAAGTCAACGCTGACGTCAGCCGGTCGGTCTGAACCGGTGCTGACATCATCGATGACGTCAGCATGCCGATCTGAACCGGGTTGCTGACGTCATCGCCGGTCATCTTCTCCAATTTTTCGGTCGCCGGCGCCGCGCCGGTCGTCGGATTCTGGGTTTTTTTCGCTGGAATTTCTAGGTATTTTTCAAAGCTTCCTAACTACTTCATTTCTAAGCCAAATTTTACGATCTACATATCAAAATGAAGCTAGAGACGAGTAGAGTTCGAAAATGCTTATCAACACCTCAAAAGCTGATCGGAAGTGGCCGGAAAATGGCTCGGAAGAACCGGCCAAAACTCAACTCCTCCGTTCTCGTCGATTTCTCCACTTCCAGACCTTGGGTTGGGTTCCCAAGGTCTCCAGAAGATGTTTGGTGATGAGTTTGGGTAGTTTTGAGCTCCAAAACGTCGGGTTCGAAGTTGGGAAATTTTCGAACTCCGATGAGGATTTTTCTAGAAATTCTGGGCTTTCCTTCTGGGCTTCCTGGGTTCCAAAAATTACTCCCAGTGACCTGGGTTACAACAAGGATGACAAATGAGTGAGGTTTGCACGAAGAAGACAAAAAGAAGATGGACAAAAGCCACGGGTGGCTTGAGAAAATCTTACCAGTTTCGTGTTGTCCAGTTTTCTGGGCACCCAGTTAGGTTGCTGCCTCAAGTTTGATGAGGGTTTGAACAAGTTTGAGTTTGTTGGATGGTGATGCCAAAGCAGCAAGAAGAAGGGCCACGGTTTGTGTTTGAAGTTTGCAGAACAAAGGAAGGGGAGGTGAATGTGTGTGTGAATTCGACAAGGTAACCACCAATCCAGCCGTGATTGGTGGGATTTTGTCAGAAACAAAAATCAGACAGAAAAGAAGTGGTTGATGTGTGATAAAAATCACACGCAGCGACGCAATTTAAAGCTGCGAAAATCAACGGGTGAACAGGCCATCAAACCTGCATGCATGCGCGCAGTGAGAAAACAGTAAGGGTGCAGAGCACCAGGTTTTGTTGAAAACCACGGGCGTAAAGCCCACAGAAATGTAAAATACCGCACAGGTATTTTACCCGAAAATAATCGTAACTTGTCTGTTACAAGTCCAAAAATTATCCCGTTCGCGCCTACGGGTTCGTGGTAAAGTGTACTACTCAAAAAGTACGAATTCAAGTCAAGAAGAATTAAATTTTCACACAGGAAATACGTGGCCACCAAGGGCATTTTCGTCAATTTACACAATTGGAGAATAAAATATAGTTCTATTAGGGACGGGATGTAACAGTAAACGTAAACGACAATCGACGGTTAAATATAAATCTAGGGTTCATGGATTATGGTGTCAAATTTCGGAGTTGACCCCTTCACGAAAGTTGTAGAGCTTGTTATTACGAACATTTGTCTATTTAAAAAAAAAAAAAAATTTCACACTTGTAAATTAATTATTATGAATTTTATTAATTTAAACTCTTTCCAACAACACTATTCACGAGGGTTTGGATGACGTTAAAAATTCAAACGACGATGTAACCATCGTAAAAGCGTAGAGCTTGTTATTACGGGCATTTGCATATTTTTTTTACATTTTTCACACTTGTACATTAATTATTATGATTTTTTTATTAATTTTAAACTTTAAAAAAACTATTCATGAGGGTTTCGAAGGTTTTAAAAATCCAAACGACCATGTAACCATCGTAACAATGTAAAGGATGTGATCACGAGCGTTTACATATTTTTTACGTTTTTTCACACTTGTAAATTAATTATTATGATTTTTTTTTATATTTAGGAAATTTTGTAGGAAAAATCAATGGCTAGTTTGGTGATAGCATTTGATGCTTGCGAGCATCCTAGCCAACTTCCTATTTTATTTGGTGAACGTAATCTTTGGTCTTTATTTTCATTTTTTTGGTAAATATAGCTACGAGCATCTTGAAGAGATATTTTATTTTAACAAATAAAAAATGTCAAAAAAAATATAAAATATTACTGCTCAATCATCTTTCATATTTTTTAAGCAAAAGTAACATTTTACTTTAACAAAACGACAGTTACTCTACAAGTTTAGCTTACAACTATTTATTTTGTTAAATTATCTCTCATCCTAAATATTAAAAATTAATAAAACTTCATCACTATTCAACCATCTCTCTTACTTCTGCAACTTTCACTAATATTCTATTATTTTAACAGCATTTTTCACTCTCTATTTTACAACTTTTCTCAGAGATAGTTCTAAGTCTACAATTTGACAAAATAAAGAAACTCTCTCTCTCTTCTCTCTGTCAAGAGATAAATATTGAGACATGACTAAAAGCTCGGATCAAACTTCAATGGTACGTACTGCTAAATGATTTAAGATTCATTTGGGACCCACTGCAGATTAATCTGAACCATTTAATAGCCATATCATTGAATGATACGTATCACCCAAATTTTTCCTAAAAGGTCCCTTACTTTTAGTTTATTTTAGCATATAATATTTAATATTAATACCAACAGTTTTATTATTATACTTTTTTATTTGTTTATTCATATTAATTTTGTGTTTTCATTAAGTTGCGCCACACAAAACCTCAAGTTCAGTTTGCAAACAAATCGAGCTGAGCTCGAAGCCTTGAACTTGAAAAAAATCATTCAAGCCAAGTTTGAGCATACTTTTATTATCTTTTTTCGAGCTTGAGCCAACTTGACCACGAAAAAATTAATTGAGCTAAGCTTGAGCATTGTTGTAGTCGGCTCATTTACACCCCTATATGGTATCACAAGATACCTTTAAAAGAGCACATATTTGGTCTTATCGAAACATAATGGCCTCAAACTTTAACTTTTTAGTTTTTTTTTTCTTATGAACTCAAAATGCACAAATGTGGTCTTATCGAAATAGAATGACCTTGGATTTGAATTTTTCGGTTACTCTATTTCGTTATGAACTCAAAATGTACAAGTTCGGCTTTATTGAAACATAATGGCCTCAGATTTTAATTTTCTTAGTTACTCTTTTTCCTTATGAACTCAAAACACACATATTCGGTCTTATTGAAACATAATAGGGACATATATTAATTTTTCAGTTACTCTTTTTTCTTATGAACTAAAACTACACATATTCGGTCTTATCGAAACATAATGGCAACAAACTTTAATTTTTTTGACACATCCTGCCCTCGATATCCACGTGGAAGTGACGTAGCCATTTTATGCATGACAACACTTAAATTATACAATTTAAACTTAGAAAGAGTTAATGTATTTATCAAATGAACTGCTAAAGAGTTTGCAGAATTTATTACAACATGCATGAGGTTCAGAGCGCCACTAATGATAGGCAACGGAAATAAATAGTAGAGTCAAGCTCCTAGAATTTCTATCCATAACATGGATGGACATTATTAGAGAAACTGAATAAAAGATAAACTCTCTACATTTTCGGGAGGGAATCATAACTACTATGCTACGTCTCGAAGTCACAAAGATGCACAGCTACTAGGTCCTGAAGGGGGCGCAAAAACAAGAAAGTGTGAGTGGACGAAAAAAAAAGTTTTTCTAAAACACTTTTCTCTTTTTGAATATAGTAACCTCCTGTTTGGAAACCAATATATATATATATATATATATATAACCATACTACATATATAGCTGTCATGTAAAACTCAACAGGTAGAAACATAAATTTAGAATATTTCCTTGTACGAGATAAATTCAAAGTAAAACACAAAAATCTAACTTATCACAATATAAACTATTTTTCCAAGATACCACGATATATATATACAATAAAATATCACAAGGTATATAAGCAATCACCCATGTACATGCTGAGGGACCTCCCTCCAACCTTGTACAAGCTTTTTACGTTATAACCACTTTGTACTCCTAGTACCACACACATGTAAGCTCTTGCGCTATCAGCGCATCACGCTCAAGTCTTTACATTGAGGGACCTTCCCAAATAATAAACACAAATGTAAGGACAAACTTGCACTAAGGTATTTACTGAACAATACCCCTGGAGTGTAGTGCGTGTGACCCATACATGTGAGAATTGTCCTACGGCCGTGAGACGGTACTAAAATGTAGTGAAAGCATACCAAGTGTGTGAAAACATATACATTCGTCCATGTAAAATGCATGATCATGCCCAAGTAAGAAATTTGTATCTCAAATATAAAATATGTATAGGCATGATCAAATCAACAATTTAAAACCATTCATTACTATATATATATATATATATATTTATATTTATATATATACTAGAACAATAACCATTTAATAAAACAATGTCCACTCATAGATATTCGGAAGTGTAATCCTCCTGGGTGTCATACTTGAAAGTGAAGTACTTCGTATTAACTTTTCTTTGAACGCAAATTGAGTAATCAACATTTTCTAGGCATGGTCTACTTCTCCGAAGTCATAAAATACTCATACATTGCATATAGTCACAAGTATCGTCTACATCTTGAGCTCCTGAATTTTGAGTTGTCACAAGCTCAGTACAATTCCCTCTACACGTACCAGAGTTGTAGAAAAAGTAAATAACTCAATATTGGGCAAGCTGCCCTTTACAACGCTTCTATGACGTCAAGGTGGCATGACTTTAAGCAGAAAACAAGAACTAATAGGAGAAATGACATTACACCGTAACTGTAAGATTCAAAGAATTTGTCAAAAAAAAAAAGAATGACACTTCTCTAAGTAGTATCTTTCTTAGTGTTGCTACATCGGTTCCACAATGTTGAGGTGGCATATCTCTGAATAGGAGAAACACTGAGATACTTAGTACAAAAATGACGTACACTAAGTGCTTGTCATGAAAATTCTTTGAACCTATGCTCTGATACCAAGCTGACACACCTCAACCTTGATATCCACGTGGATACCAAGTTTTGGGACGTGTTGGCCGACAATTGTAAGTGACGCAGCCATTTTATGCTTGACAACACTTAACTTAAAAGAAACATCTGATGTATCTGATAAATGAACTGCCAAATAGTTTGCAGAATTTAATACAAACATCCATGAGGTTCAAAACGTAACTAATGTAAGGCAATGGAATAAATATAAGAGTCAAGCTCCTAAAATTTCTATCCATAACAAGGATGGATATTATTAAAGAAACTGAATAAAAGATAAACTCCCTACATTATCGGGAGGGAACCAGAGTTGCCACGCTATGCCTTGACGTCACTGGAACACACCGCTACTAGGTTCTAAATAGGGCGCAAAAACAAAAAGGTGTGAGTGGACGGAAAAGAAAATTTTCTAAAAATCCTTTTCTCTTTTCGAATATAATAACTCCCTGTTTGGAAACCAGTATATGTATATAAAACATACTATATATATAGTCATCATATAAAACTCAACGGTAGTTTTCCAAGATATCTCAATATATATATATATATATACATATATATATATATATAATAACTTCACAAGGTATATCATCAATCACTCATGTATATGCTGAGGGACCTCCCTCCAACTGCTACAAGCTCTTTACGTTATAACCACTTTGTACTCCTAGTGCCACACACATGTAAGCTCTTGCGCTATAAGCGCGTCACACCCAAGTCCTTACGTTGAGCGACCTCCCCCAATAATAAACACAAATGTAAAGACAAGCTTGCACTACGGTATTTACCAGACAATACCCTTGGAGTACAGTGTGTGTGACCCATACATGTGAGACTTGTCCACTCACAGATACTCGAGAGTATAGTCCTCCTGTGGGTCCTGATCCTGTAAGCGCCTGGATGTACGGTTACCTAAAGATAATTTAAAGAATCGACTTAATAACTTTTTCTAAGTAAATAACCCTTCTTAGTACAACTAATTAAATACTACGAGAGCTAAAGAGAAACGGGGCTCGAATTGGAATTTTTGAAGTTCGAAATTTTTTTTTTTCCAATGGACGGAATATTCCGTTAAGTATAATAGAATATTTTGTTAAACATAATAGAATATTCTGTCAGAATCAGAATATTCCGTTAGCTTATGTTAGGGTTACAAACGGAATATTCCTAAAATATTCCAACTCGGATTTGGAAATGGATCGAGTAAACAGATTGGTACCGGGTAATCGGGTCTGGTCGACCTGGTCTGGGCTGCGACTTGGCCAAATTTCTGCAAATTTTGGCCGAAAAATGTATAGGGTCTGTTTAGCTTCGTTACTCAACCAAATTTCGTGATCTTTATATCAAAACAAAACTTACGAAGAGAGGAATAATATTATACCTATTGGGAGTCCAAAAACTAATAGGAGATGGTGTGAAACAGGTTGGAAACATATGGAACTCGTGAAACTTTTCCAAAAACTAAGGAATGTTTCTTCCCCTTCGATATGCGTAAAAACTCAATCGTTTGAGTGCAATATATGAAAATTCATCTACTCGACAAGACCTATCTAGTGGTAGTGGTCTTGAGGCTTACCTTTGCAGGAAACGGTGGAAAAATCGCCAGACAGTGGGGTCTCGTTGGAGTTCCTTAGTTTGGACAATTTCCGTTTCGATTTCAAGAGATGAGGACCGGGGCTTTGTTCACTAGGGAGGGAGGGTCACTATGATGGTTTGGGTGGTCTGGGTTTCACAAAAAGTGGCGGGGCTGCTGGGTTTGTTTTCCGATTCGTGTGTGTCGCCGAGAGAGATGAGAGAATGGAGAAGTCGAGGAACGGAAATAGGGTTAGGGTTTTCGAACCCAAATCCCAATTTTCTTTAATTAAAAACTCTCCCAATTTTTGGAAAGGGAAAATAAATAAAATTGAGGAAAAATTATAAAATCTGCTACTAACGTGAAATTACTAATTTGCCCTCGAATTTGAAAGTTTTGTAGAATATTCATTTTAACTCCGAATTACGTTATGCTTGCACCCACACGTTTGTATCGACGAGTACTATAAGGATACGCTAAAAGAATAATTGATACTTATCATGACGACAAAGTCAACAAAAGTCAACACTTACCCTCTAGGGGTATTTTGATAGTTTCACAACTATGAGCGAAGATTTACTTGGAAAAATTAGGGACGGGTTGTAACATTTTTAGTTATTCTTTTTCCTTATGAACTCAAAATGAACAGATTTGGTCTTATGAAAACATAATGGCCTCAAACTTAAAGTTTTTCAATTACTTACTCTATTTCCTTGCGACCTCAAGTCACACATATTTGGTCTCATTGAAACATAGCAGTCTCATGTTTTAATTTTTCAATTACTCTTTTTCCTTATGAATTCAAAATGCGCAAATTCGGTCTTATTGAATCATAATGGTCTCGAATTTTAATTTTTCAATTACTCTTTTTCCTTATGAACTAAAAATGCACATATTTGGAAAGATCAAAATATAATGGCCTTGGATTTTAATTTTTCATTTACTTTTTTTTCCTAATATAATCAAAATGCACATAATCGGTTTTATTGATATTAAAGGCCTTGAAGTTTAATTTTTCAATTACTTGTTTTCCTCATGAACGGAAAACGCACATATTCGGTCTTATCGAAACATAATGGCCTCGGACTTTTTAGTTACTTTTTTCCCATATGAACTCAAAACGCACATATTCAGTCTTATCGAAACATAATAGCCTCGGATTTTAGTTTTCTCATTACTTTTTTTCCTTATGAACTCAAAACGCCCAGATTCGGTCTTATCGAAACATAATGGCCTTAGATTTTAGTTTTTTCGTTACTATTTTTCCTTATGAACCCAAAACGCATAGATTTGGTCTTATCGAAAGATGATGGTGGCCCTCTCCTCTTTTGGAATCTTTTGTTGGCCCAATCTGAATTCTTTGTGAACTCATGAAATTACCGCAGTACCATCCCAAAAAAAACTCGACCTAACTTCCACATAGAACCCAACAAGGTGAAATCTAAGACGAACAAAAAAAATCGACCAGTCAAGTTCTTTACCTTCTGTTCCTTCCTCAACTCTTGGTTTGTTCACTTCCTCTTTCCCCTTATCCTTCCTCAACGTGCTTGTTTCAGCAGCTGCTTCATCCCTAGGAACAATATTCTTCCTTTTTCGACATCTTGTTTTCTTTTCTGTAACCCTTACAAGTAGCACGGTCACGATGTCGTGGTCTAATCACACCAACTGGACATTATTCTAATTTCCTTCTCGTGCTTCCGTCCAAGTCTTGTTTCGTTGGCTTCTGTGTTCAACGTTCTGTAGTGAACGCCAGTGTGAGCTGCGAAGAGTTTTGGCGACTCGTACACTATCAGACACGTGTACGGACCATTCAATCCTTGAGGTGTATTCGCCCATTATCTCCTAAATGGGCCAAAGAAGACCAAACGATCTGTACACATGTCTAATAGGTTTCAGAGTGTACTAGTCGCCACAACTCTTCGCCACTCACACCAGCTTTTACTACAGGGTGCTGAGCACAAAACCCAATGACACAAGACTTGACGCAAGCACGAGAAGAAAATTAGAAATAATGAACTCCAGCTGGTGCAATTAGACGACGGCACAGTGGCCATGTTGATCAAGAGGCGAGTACTTCTAGGTAATGTCATGGTCAATGAGAGAAAATGAGCGGAGAGTTAGCGCGATAAGTATTGTTGGTGTTGCAGCTGCGCCTGATTCCAGCATATTGTGTGACAACCGTACATGTAAAAATTGATACACGTTCAAGATGTAAGTTTTACCAATTGTGACTTTGCTATGTCCTTATTATAGTATTATATAATATACAAATAATAGAGTTATGTGTATATTCTAGATATTATGTGATTGTATAAATCTTTGGTAGATATGGTTTAGGATTCCTATGTAATCTAGTGTTTCTATCATATTAGGTTTGTACGAGCAAGTTTCTCTCTCCTTACTGTTTACTATAAATAAAGGCATTGGCATAAGGGAAATCATCTTACAATTTTCCTAAGCCTTATTCTCTCTCTTTCTCTCTTTGTCGCTGGCCCTCCTCTCTCTCCTTATTCTTTTCCTTCAGTAAATAGGTCACAACACTTTATCAACACGCTTCTGTTGGTGTGCTAAAGAATCTGAAGGGTGTTCTCTGCTACAAACCAGTCTACAATCATCATCATCAATCTAAGTATTTCTAAAATACGATTTTAATTTTGATATTTTTCAGCTTTGATTGCATGAAGCCTTTAATATGATGCATGAACCCAATTTTTACGCTTTTAAAAGAATTATTATCTTTTGCTTAATATTGTGTTTGCATTTAAATTTTATATATGCTATATATATTGTGGCGAATTGATGATTGTGTGAGAAAAGAAAAAAAAAAGCAAATTAGAGTTTTTACACCTTGACATACGTGCAAGCCACAGTCTGAAGTTGTATGAGCCGCGCAACTGAGCCAAGCCACCTAGAACCCAAAACGATGTTGTTTTGCATCGTCCCTATCCTTGGACACGGGCCAACGCCTGGGCTTGGGCTTTTATGCTCGTTCCACCTGCTAGTCTGCAACACATAATTTTTGGGCTTGCAGTTCCAAAACCCAGTCAGCCCCAATGTTTGGGCCATGACCTACCTCACCCCGCAGACCTACGCTCATCTATCTGTTGTGTTATATATATGTTGTTGTATATATTGCGTTTGCTTGCAGGTACTCATGAACCTGTAGTTCATAAATTTAAACCCGTAGTTTTGAATAAGTGCCATGAAACCTGAGGTTTTCTTAAAACAATATACCTATGAAACTCAAAGTTTTCATAAAAATTAAAACGAAAACATGTCTAATAGAACTCGAATGTTCTACTTTTTGTCTATGAACCGTTTTCCATAGTACTAACCACAATCTTGTTCCTTTCGTTACAGCGACATATCGAATCTGAACAAACGCAACTTTACCACTCTGGAAGTCTTTGAAAGAAACTACCTCAAGTGGGTTCAAGATGTGAAGCTCCACCTCACTGCAAAAAGTCTTAGCACCACCATTGAAGCTGAGATAGATAACCCATTTGGTGAAGCTGACAAAACCACCACTATGATGTTTATACGAAGGCATATGCTCGACGTACTGCAAACCGAGTACTTCGTTGAAGAGGATCCACGAGCTTTATGGCTTTCTCTGGAAGAGCGCTTTGATCATCAAAGAGATATCTTCTTGCCTGAAGCAAGACATGACTAGCAACATTTATGCTTCTAAGACTTTAAGTTTGTAAATGAGTACAACTCATTCACATATCTCTTAGAGAAGTCCTACTCAACTTTTCATGGCACCAATATTGTCCTGCAACAAAAATATAGGCACAGAAATTTATGAAGTTCTTAGATTTGATCTATGTTTTACTCCTTGCTGAAAAGCAAAACCAACTGTTGATGAAAAATCATCAAGCTAGATCTACTGGCTCGAGTGCTGTGCTTGAAGCACATGCCAACACAAATCGAGGCCACAACCGCCTCTAGAAGCACGGTGGGCACGACAAGGACTCAAACCTAGCTCTCAAAGCCTTAAACTTCAAGAATAAGAGCAAGGCACCTGTCACTAAAGAAGCGAGTATGTGTTATCGTTGTGGTTCCAAGGACCATTGGTTCTGTACTTGCCAAGCTTCCGCTGAAGTTGTCCCTGAGTACCATTTACGTCGTAAGAATATGGAGACTAACTTTGTTCAAGTGGAAAATTCAGAAGATACTACCTTGAAGATTTCTGATTTGCAAGAGGCATTAGAACAAATGGAAGATTAGATTTTTAGACATGGGCATATAATGGCATTAGAACAATTAGTTTACATTTTGAACAATTGTTTCCTTATGTTTGGATGATTTGTTTGGTACCTGTTTTAAATTTTTTTGATAATTAAATTTTATGGATATTATTTCTCGAATGATTATTGAATGAATGAATTTATATTTTTTTATACTTGTGACAAATTCAATTTATTTATTTCTGGATATATCTTGTGGGGAAGTTAGTTGTCTGGTAGATTGTGCAACCACGCACACCATTTTGTGTGAACACATCTATTTTATTAACTTCATACCTAAACTATCACTTCTAACAACCCTTTCAGGCCAATCCAACCTGATTGAGGGGTATGGCATTGCCTGTATAATGTTGAAGAGGCTCTTTAGCCTGATACTAAATTAACCATTGAAGAGGCTCTTTAGCCACCCCGTTTCGAAAGAACATTATTGAGCTTTAAAGATATTCTAGATAATAATTATCACGCTGAAGCCTCTGAATAAAATGGCGAATATGGCTAGAAGTGTATTCTAGAGAAGATGGAGCGTCTTTCGAATGGATTGTACATTACAACCATTCGCTTCATTGAGACCAACTACACGGCCAGCCCTAACACTTGGTTTGCACTGTAAGCTTTGCTTTGGCATGGTCGTTTGGGACATCTTGGACAAGGTATGATGCGCTGCATCCTCAAATGTTCTCATGGGCATCCTCTTACTCGAAGTACGACCCTCGTTCATTACAATACTCCATGCCAAGCCTGCTTTTTAGGAAAGTTAATTACTTGCCCATGTATGCACAAGGTCCAAATGGATCCTTCAATCTTTCTTCAGCAGATTCAGGGGGACATATGTGGACCTATTCAACCACATTGCAGACCATTTAGATACTTTATGGTATTGTTTGATGTTTTGACACGTTGGTCACATGTCTGCCTTCTGTACACTCATAATTCTCTTTTGATTATTTGATACTTAGAACCTTTGACATGCCATCTAGCAAAATTGACGAGATCACATATACTATGTCGATTATGATTCTCCTTCGATTATTCGATACTTAAAACCTTTGACAGGCCATCTTTTTACCGCCCGCTTTCCGGATTGTCACTTTAATGAGGCGGTCTTCCCATTGTTAAGGGGAGATAAGAACATAGTTGTTTCTGAAGAACGTCGCGAATTATCATGGTCTGACCCCACTATGTCTCATTTACATCCCCACCGCACAGTCTGAAACTGAAGTGCGACCTATTCTAAATCTTCATAGCACTGCTCAAAACATGCCAGATGCTTTTACTAATCTTGCAAAGGTGAAGAGATCACATATACCAACTGCAAATGTGCCTGAAGTACATCGTAAAACCGTCCCTAAAGGATTGACCCTTCCTGGTGTGAAATTGGTAACCCCCGAAGTAAGGTATGCCTCACTATTAGGCCGACCAAGTACGTTGGCGGCTAGCCAATCACTACTCTTACCCAGAAGTGTGGCATACATGTGGATCCACCCATCGCCAACTCATCCATTCCAACGCATGAGGTTATTTTAGATTACAGAAGTGTCCTTGAAAAGACCAATCCGCCTCCCGAAAATCGTGAGATTTCGGTCCATTATGCTAGCTTGGATGTACTTTGGAATAGGAATGAGAAGATAGTCGGCGATGTATTTGCATATGTAGTAGCTACTAATATCATGTTGAGCGATGACATTTAACCTTGTTCGGTTGATGAATATCGACGTAGAACTGATTGGTCAAAGTGGAAACAAACAATCTAGGTAAAACTGGATTCCCTTCGAAACGTAAAGTGTTTGGGCCTGTAGTCCCTACACCTCCAAATGTGAAAGCATGTTGGCTACAATTTGGTTTTTGTAAGGAAGTGTAATGAGAAGAATGAAATAATATAATATAAGGCACGCCTCGTGGCGCAAGGCTTCTCTCAATGCCTTGGGATTGACTACGAGGAGACTTATTCTCCTGTAATGGACGTCATAATGTTCCCTTTCCTTATCAGTTTAGTAGTTTCCGAAAAGCTGAATATGGAGCTTATGGACGTGGTTATCGCATATCCTCATGAGGATTTTGATACGGAAATTTATATGAAAGTTCCCAAAGGACTTGCATTGACTAGGTCAAATAATTCAAGACCACAAAACACTTTCTCGATTAGATTGAGGTGTTCAGTCTACAGATTGAAGCAATCCAGATGGATGTGGTTATTGCGTCTTAGTTAGTATTTGATTAGTTAGGGACATGTGAATAATGAACTATGCCCATGCGTGTTTATCAAGAAGTCACATTTCGGATTTGCGATAATTGCAGTTTATGTTGTTGACATGAATCTCATTAGGACTCCCGAATACCTTGAGAAAAATGGCTTGCACCTGAAGTTGGAATTTGAAATGAAAGATCTAGGTAAAACTCAATATTGCCTTGGCTTAGAGCTTGAACATTGTTCAGATGGTATTCTGGTCCACTAATCGAACTACACCCAGAAGCTGTTGCATCGCTTTAAAGAGGATAGAGCGAAACCTTCGAGTACTTCTATGGTCGTCCGTATCTGAGTGCAATTGGTGTTTTATTGTACCTAGCTCAATGTACTAGGCCAAAAATCTCCTTCATCATTAATCTTCTTGCAAGATATAACAACGCGCCTACATGCGGACATTGGACAGGTGTTAAAGACATCCTTTGTTACTTCAAGGGTACTTCGGATTTGGGATTATTCTATCCCTATGCATCTCAGAATAGATCGCACCCTCTTGGTCTTCAGAATGATGCTTGCCTTGTTAGTTATGCTGACGCTAGTTATTTATTTGACCCGCACAAGGCACGTTCTCAAGCAGGCTATGTGTTTACCGTTAGAGACACTGCAATATCTTGCAAATCAACCAAACAGACCTTAATTGCGACTTCTTCGAAGCATGCTGAAATTTTTGCCCTCCACGAAGTTACTTGTGAGTGTTTTTGGTTGAGAGCAATTGTGGAATATATTTGAAGCACTAGCGGAGTTTCTTTCGTCATTGATGTCCCAACAACGATCTTTGAAGATAACCACTTGTATCGACCAGATTAAGAAAGGATGTAACATCCCGTAAAAAGTTTGTTATAAAATAATTTCTGGGGAATATTTTCTACACGTGCGTGTTTATTTCGTACACGTGAGCGTGTAAGTTTACTGTTTTGGTGGGTGCAAAATACCCCCAAAACCCCACTTTTCCTTTTTCTTTTCTTCCCCTTCCTTCTCCCCGTCACTTTCTAATTATTTTCTCAATTTTTGACTTTTCTCCCTTTTTCTCTTCGTGCGTGCACAGTGCACACCGACGAAAACCCGTCGAATCGAGGCGAACGAAAATCACCACCTTCTTCGTCTCGACGTCGTGGACTCAACGGTGCAAACCGTTCGTCCAAACTCCCAACCGTTTGACGGGAAACGCAACCGGAAGAACCGGACCTTTTCGACCATTTTTCGGCCAATCTAGACTGAGGTGAGGTTTCTAACTACCACCATTGTATTCCTCTCGTTGAGTAGATGAGTTTTCATAGGTCATTTGCATGATTTGGTTGAGTTTTGACATAGGTCGACAAAGCTACAGTGAACCGCAACTTTCGAGGCAATTAAAGGCCATTTCCTGAGCTTGTAGGACCAATCCAAAGGTACACCGTGATTCTACTCTTCTCCAGCTTCATTTTGATATGTGGCACGTAAAATTTGGCCAAGAAATGAAGAAGATATGGAGCTTTAAAATTTTTTCAGAAACCGGCCAAAATTTCGGCGACGGCGGCGACCGAAAAAAGACCAGAGGTGACCGGCGCTGACGTCAGCGATAACGTCAGCAAACCGGTCTAGACCGGCCCGGTTGACGCCAGCAACCGGCTAAGACTGCGCTGACCGGCTCGTTGACCGGCTCAGCTGACTCGCGCGTGGAGCTGCACGTGGAGCCGCGGCTTCCCGCGTTTGAGCCGCGCGTAGGGGCGCGTGGAGCTTCCTTTTTCGATCCCGTCTTCGCGAGGCGACATGTGACGACGCGTACTACCTAGGGGCAGTACGTATGATATTTTTCGAGGTGTTTTGGACCTCCTGGTTGAGCAAACAAAGGATATGTGTAATTAATTAGTTATTTAATAACCTTTATGAGTTTAATCATTATTACAGTGATATCTCATATAGGTGAGACTTATCCAGAGGATTACCGGGGCTACCCAGGACAGGGGGGCTACGACCCGGCTACCTATAGGTGAGTGAGTGGGTCTTTGTTTTGATAAATGTATATGTACGTATGGTTTTTCAATGACCCCGACACACCTCGAGAGGTAAAACCAATGTTGGTTCTCGCTTCCAGACTCGGAAGCGGTTCGGGGGGCTCTGTGTACTCGTTAGTCGGTCTGGCCCATCATTACGGGAGTGTAGGCGGGCGGCGGGAGCATGTTTTACTTGTGGTCGAGGTGAGGCCCACGTAGCTAGTAATTGTTCTCGGGCGGCGAGTCAACGGGGAGTGCGCGTTCGGAGTGCGGTTCCTCGGCGTGCCAAGTACGAATCGGGCCGGTTCCGGCTGACCATCTTCGCGGAGTGCTTCATTCCTGCTCGGGGTGACGTGTCTCGGTATTACGGAGATGTTTATCGGTTCACTATGGCGTTCCTCGATTCACACCGAACATCCACCGGTTCGAGGGGAGGCTATTCTTGGTTCTCTCGAGTTATCCATGAGTTTCGGGAGGTTACCTCCATATGTGGGAATAGTTGCTGAGTGGTATGGGCGGTCGATGTCGGAGTAATGAGGGCGACTGCGAGGCGGTGGATAGAGTAGACCTCTGAGTCGAAGTAACCATGGACGTGGCGGACAGGGTAGAAGTAATAGGGGATCTAGGGTCGTACGGGACGGCGGATGCAGTGAGTCACTGGCATCCCACGCCCGGGACGCTCAAGCTAATCTGACCTTGTCATGGAGTACGTTGAACATTCTTGACTTTGCTAGAGTTCTAATTGATCCGAGGTGCTTCTCGTTCGGTTATGTATCCTTCGGTTTGCTCAAACCACTCAACCATACTACTCCTCTCGAGTATGATTTGGGCTGCCATGCCTAGGGCGAGAATGCATTATGTTCGGTGTGAGTATCAAGGATGTCCTGTCCTTGTTGCGGTGAGGATATGCCATTGTCGATTCCTTTGGACATCGGGACTTTGATATTATCTTGGGTATGGATTTGGCTACACACATCGAGAATCACGCCATGGTGGATTGTCGTCGTAGGGTTGTCATTTTCGGGGGCACGCGGGCCTATTGTGACTTTCCAGAAGACGAGTAGCTGACGGTCTAAGACATGAACTCATCTACGCCATGAGGCGAAACGTATGTTGAGAAGGTTATCGGGGATTACATTGCTCATGTTGTGGTGAACGAGGAATCAGGCACGAGTTGAAGACGTGTATGTCGTTAACCCGGTTTCACGTGTATTTCACGATGATTTACTGGACTACCTCCGGATCGTGAGGGAGTTCTACATCGATCTTCTTGGGTACAAATCCACATTTCTCTTACACCTTTATGGCTCCTCTTGGGGAAGTTAAAATTAAAGTTACGGATTACGAACTTGTGGATAAAAAGGCTTTATTCAACCCGGACACCTCTCCTTGGGGAGCTTAGGTCTTATTTGGCAGAAAAGTTGGAAGTTTGAGGCGTGCATCATTCTGGCGAGCTGCTTAGTAACGGTCAAAAAGCCGTTATCCTACACCTCGTGTCGATGATTTGTTTTGACCCGGCTTCCGTGAATGCTCGTGTCTTACGAAAGTGATACGAGTCGGGTTACAATGTCGGCTTAAGATCGGCAGGTCAGATGTTCCCAGAACGGCTTTTCGGACTCGTGTGGCGTTCATTTTTGAGTTTTGGTGATGCCATTCGGGTGTGAATGCTCTGCGCGTTTATGGACTTGATGAGCTAGGGTATTAGTCCACTGCACGGACGGGTTTGTGATTGTCTTCATTGTGATATCTTGAGTGTTACTTAAGAGTGAGGTTGAGCATGCTAAGCATCTTCGTCTAGTTTGAAGAGATTGCGAGAGAGAATCGGTTGTATGCTAAGTTACATTAAGTGTCGATTAAATTTGAATGAAGTATCTTTCTTGGGACATGTCGTATCCTACGAGGGAGTTCTTGTTGACCACCGAGAAAGTATCGGCCCGGTGATGAGGTAGGGCGATACGAGACCGTCAGGAATCAGAAGTTTTCTTGGTCTTGTCGGCTCTTATCGAGGCGTTTTGTAAGGGATTTCTCGGCAATAGCCGCCATATCACCAGTTGACTAGGAAAGAAGTCGGGTTTGAGTGGGATGATGATTGTGAGCGGAGTTTCGGTTGAAGCATTGTCTCACTCCTTCTTTGTCTTGGCTTACAGACAACGGTGGGATTCAGTACGGTGATGCTTAACTTTGAGATAATTAAGGCGTGTTCGATGTGGCATGGTGAGGGTAATCGCTTATTGCATCCCGTCGGTTGAAATACGTAGGAAAATGACCTTTTACTCGTGACACAGGTTTGCGGCTATTATCTTCGCCCCTTTGAAAATGCGCGACATTATCTACGGAGAAACGTGCAAGATCTTCAAGCGATCCTTAGTCTCGAAATCTTGCGAGCGAGCGAGGATCACGGAACACGAGACAACGAAGTTGGATGGAGTTGATTAGTGATTATGATTGTTGTGAGTATCATCACAGTCGAACTAACGTTGTTGCGGATGCACTCAATAGGGAAATCATCTCATGGTGGCTCAGCCCTTGCTATGCGCTGTCATATTCCTCTTTTGTGATCTCGGAGTGCGTGCAGTCTTAGGTTATGATTATGTTGGAGCTTTGTTGGCCAATTTCTCTACTAGACCTGTTGTTGGATCGGAATTCGTGAGGCTCGGGCGACGACCATACTTCTTAGAAATTGATTCAAGCGGTTGATGGGACGAGGATGACCGAGTTCGACGTTGGACGGATTGCCGATGAATGGCTAGGATGTATGTACCCTGCGATGCCGGGACTTAAAAGGGCAATATTGGATGAGGCGCATGTTTCCACTTATGCCATGCATCCGGGTAGTACTAAGATGTACCATACTGCTCCAGACCTTTCTACTAAGGCGTAAGAATGAAAAGGAGATTGCGGAGTACTTGAGTCATTGCTTAATGCGCCGCGGGTCGAGTGAAAGGAGCAGGCGATTTGGATTATTACAGGTCGGTTCCCGTTTCACGAGTGGAAGTGGGGAGAATATCACCATGGACTTGGTGGCCTCATTCACCCTAGCCGTGGAGGTTATGACGGTATTTGGGTGATTGTTGATCGTACGACCAAGTACGACTCACTTCTTGCGGTCAGGTGAGAATTATCCTCTTGTGGATTTGGCTAAACTTTTCATTGACGGAGTTGTCAAATACCACGGTGTTCTGTCGGTATTATCTTCGATCGTGACCAAGATTCTTCCAAGTTTTGGAAAGCTTTTAGAAAGCTTTGGGTTGAGCTTCTTGTTTAGCCTTTGCTTATCATCCTCGGGCAGACGGACGGTCGGAGAGAACTATCCGGACCGCGAGACATGCTTGAGGTCTCGATGTCTGATTCGGAGATAAGTGGCATGATAATCTCTTTGGTGCAGTTTGCCTACAACAACGAGTTTTCATTCGAGCATCGGCATGTCTCCATTCGAGCGTTGTATGGTAAACCTTGCCGAACTCCTTTGTGTTGGTAAGAAGTTGGTGGCGGGCTGTTTGTTGGTCGAGATCGTAGAGAGGCGACTTCGAGAATATCGAATTGATCAAGGGAAACCTGGCGCGGTCGGCCAGAGGAGTATTGCGGTAGTCACTTGACCGGCCAAAGTTTATTAGGTTGGTGACATGGTATTCTTGAAGTTATCACCATGGAGAGCGTTGTGGTCACAGCTTGAGGGAAGTTGAGTCCTCGTTACATCCCGGTCCGTATGTCGTCAGGCAGTTGGTGAGGTTGCTTATCGACTTGAGGATTGCAACCAGAGTTGTCAAGGGTGCACAATGTCTTCCATGTCCATACTCGACATTATATCTCAAATAGTTCTCATGTTATTCATCCTCAATAGTTACTGGAGATCAACTAGGATTTGACTTATGATGAGTTAGGTGACCATCTGGATTGGAAAGACAAAATTCTACGAAATAAGAGTGCATCGGTTTAGTGAAGGTTTTGTGGAGAAACCACTGCAGTAGATCGGCTTTGGGAGACGGAAGGGCGCATGAGAATCGAATACCTGTTGTTTTTCACTTCTACTTGATTGTAATCTTAATTTCGGACGAAATTTTCTTAAGGGTAGATTGTAACATCCGAAGTAAAAGTTCGTTATAAATGGGAATATTTTCTACACGTGCGTGTTTGTACACGTGAGCGTGTAAGTTTCTTGTTTTGGTGGGTGCAAAATGCCCCAAAACCCCACTTTCCTTTTTTCTTTTCTTCCCCTTCTGCTACCACAGTCACTTCTAATTATTTTCTCAATTTTGACTTTCTCCCTTTTCTCTCCGTGCGTGCACAATGCACACCGACGAAAACCCGTTGAATCGAAGTGAGCCGTCACCACCTTCTTCTCGGCAGCCATGGACTCCAGCGGTGCAAACCGTTAGGTCAAACTCCCAGTTTGACGGAAGCGCCCAACCGGAAGAGCAGGACCTTTGGGCCATTGCCTGACCAATCTGGAGGCCCAGGAGTGAGGTTTCTAACTACCACCGTTGTATTCCTCTTGTTGAGTAGATGAAGTCATTTGCACGATTTGGTTGAGTTTTTGGCGTAGATCGACAAAGTACAGTGAACCGCAACTTTCAAGGGCAATTACAAGCCATTTCCTAGGCTTGTAGGACCAATCCAAAAGGTACTGCAAGTGATTCTACTCTTCTCGACTTCATTTTGATATGTGGCACGTAAAATTTGGCCAAGAAATGAAGAAGATATGGAGCTTTAAAATTTTCCATAGCAGAGCCAAAATTAGGCCTTGGGAGGCAGGAAGAAGACCGAGAGGTGACCGCGGCGCGTCGGCAAAGCCGAACCAGCCGCGGCGCCGTCGAGCAATGGCGTCAACAATCGGCTCGGGCTGCGTTGGCCAGAAACCGGTTGACTCGCGCGTGGAGCCGCGGCTTCCCGCGTTTGAGCCGCGTAGGGCGCGTGGTGCTTCCTTTTCGATCCGTCTTCGGTGACTCGTGACGATGCGTACTAGGGCGATGCGTATGATATTTTCGAGTGTTTTGGACCTCTGGTTGGAGACAAACAAAGGGATATGTGTAATTAATTAGTTATTTAATAACCTTTATGAGTTTAATCATTATTACAGTGATATCTCGCTATGGGTGAGACTTATCCCGAGAGGATTACGCGAGGGCTACCCGAGGACGGGAGGCTACGACCGGCTACCTACGGTGAGTGAGTGGGTCTTTGTTTTGATAAATATATGTACGTATGGTTTTCAATGCTTTCTTCAAGGCGTACTTTATAATTCATATCATATGTTTGTTTGGAGTTAGAACATTAGTATTATATTGCCATACATGTTTTTATGCGTTGCTCATCGGTAGATGTCTGCTACCCAGTGTTGTACTAGTCTTGTGTGAGGACTAACCCGACGTTTGGGTAGTCCCTTTACCGATCTGCATTACGCGGCTTTGGGTCCATTATAGGTACTAACTTTGTTCTAGGTTACACCTAGGCAGCTCGGGCATGTGGCCTGCCTGTGTGACGCAGCGTTAGACTCGCGTCATTGTAGTACCAGTATTACTTATATGCCTAACTTTGTTCCTTGTGGTTTAGCCACTTGGACTTGTGTGTGTTTACATATGGGTGAGCATCGATAAATCATTATCGGGAGTACCGTATATTTTTATTATAGTATTTTGAGTTCCTTTGAGGGTATGACATGTTTTCAAACTATACTTGTTTTCGGCGAGGGGTTAGTATATTCTCTTTAAACAAGGTTTAAATAAACTTTGCTTTTGACTCACTCACCGTTTTATGTTTTGCGCCTCCCGGGGACCTAGGGGCGGGTTCTCTTATCGGTGACACGAGGACTTCTTTGGCAATGATCGACGGTTCGACATTGCTTCGGTTTATGTGAGGATTCCTCTGCTTGTAGTTAACTTTTATTTATCCATCCTCACGGGGGATGTGAATAATTGCTCTCACCTTGCTTATTTCTTTCTTCCATTGTAAATCCTGTATTATGGGTTTTAACATAGCACACTTCTACTTCCTTTCGAGTCTTCTTATTCTTACTTTTCACTTAATTCTTGCATAATTGGCTTTCCGACACTTGGCGTGTCCGGGATCGGGATGTGTCAAAGGATACATCAAAGAAGACAACACCAAGCATATTGCGTCGAAGTTCTTCTCCCATCAACAACAAGAGCATCAGAAGATTGAAGTCAAACAAATCCGTTCCCAAGACAACCTCACTGACCTCTTCACCAAGTCAATGTTGAAGTTTTCTTTTCAGAAGCTTGTTCAAAGCATTGGTATTCGTAAATTGTCTGATTTGCAACGCTTTTAGTTTTTTTTTTTGGGAAGTTTTCTCAAACTCAGATGGAGTATCCTAAAATATACTCATTTGACCTTAATCTACTAAGGTTTAAGGCTTCCTTGCTGCCATTGTTACAATTTTTCCGGGTGCAATGTTCTATTATTCTCCCATCCAACAAATTGGAGGTCCAAATTAATTTAAATTTAATTTCCTTTTTACAATTGCCTTTTTATTACCTTTTTACAATTGCCATTGCAAGTTACTCTCAAGAATTCCATTTTTTGCTGCTCAAATTAGGGCACAGTACAATTGGGATTTGGATAAACACAATAGAATTTCAATTTAATTTAGAAAAACACAAAATTGCAATTGCAAGTAGAACAAACTGCAAATATTTCATTTCAAATCATAAAATTGCCCGCAACAAATCACTGATTGTAAGGGACAACAAAGTTTCATAACCGAATCATAGATAAAATTTATAGGCTTAATTGTAGCAATAGTCCCTGAACTTCACCTCTAGATTAATTTTAGTCCTTAAACTCTCATATTAGTTGCTTTAGTCTTCGAACTTAACAATCTGTTGCAGCATTGGTCCTTTTCACTAACGCCATCTATTTTTCCCTTAAATCTAGGGGTATATTAAAACCCTAATTTAAATCGACTACATATTATCAAAAGCAGAACCCTAGTATGTGGGGATATTTTTCCTTAAGCCCTCTCACCTCTGATCCTACGAGCAAGCTAGATGTCCTGGAGCATAATGCTGACCCTCTTGGAATGAATCGCACAAAGATTGTGTCCTAAGTACGGTACTGTCACCCCTCTTTTGTTTTTATGAAAAAACCGTTACTGGTATGACCAAACTTCAACTTAATTACGATACTGTTACTGTGACCAAACTGTCATCCAATCCGGATACATTAAAAATTAGACATTAAGGCTCCAATTCAGAACGTAAACTGGAATGCTCTGTTACCTAGATACATTTTTTTCAATCAATGTATGTTATGCTACCTTGAGCTTGAGGTATGCTATGATTAGTTGTTCTCTTGTAATAGTTGATATATGTAGAGCTCACTTAGTAAGCTCTACATAACATCAATGGTAGTGCATGAACTGTCAAATAAAGACCTCCCATCAGCGCATGTCACTTGTACTTTTGACAAAAAGTAAAAATCTCACTTCTCCCTAAACTTGCAACCGTTATTTCCAAACGTGACATGACATCTGCGTTATAAAAGGGTAATGCTAGGAAGACCATGTTTTTTGACCATATTTTGTAAACCACATGATATAGCATTTGATGATTCAAGTAGATGATCTCTAACATTACCCGTTACAAAAACCACTAAAAAGATTTGTTTTCCATTAAAAAAAAACTAAAAATAATAGACAAGAAGAGAGAAACACGGCCCACCGCCTACCCGAGAGATTTTTAATGTACCCGAAACACAAAGTGGTACACCACATGACATAATACAAATAGAGAGATAGAAAAATATCTCTCTACACTTAAATTATGACACATAATATACTGAATTGTGTCCCCGTACATGAAAAAAAATTCTCAGCCTACCCATTTCCACGTGGCACGGAAGCAAACTAACAGTTTTGATAGCGGAGTTAACAAGTGGGCAAAGTGAGACGCAAGGCAACTAGTGCAAGTTTAAAGAGTGGGATTTCTTCTGTTAAAGAACATGCAAATAAATAAGCCGAGACTAAAAGCATCGAGTGTTCCAGCAGCAACTTCCGTTAATGAGAATGGAGTGATTTTCACTCCAATTTTATGTTCATGCACTCGCTTTTTTCTAGCCGTACGATCGACTTTATTCAAACCTATTCAAAGCAGAACCAACGGGCAAAAGCAAGTTGAAGAGTGCAGGAGAATAAAAAAGTGAAATTTATTTCCCTCTCAAGTCTGAAACAATTTTCTGCTCGAGAATAATCCATCTTTCCCTCTCTCGATTTTGTGCTACACAAGTGTCGTACAATAACACCCAGCAACTACCACAAAATTCGTTCAAAAATGCAACGGTTTAGTAGTTTCCTATCAAAGGAAAATAGAAAAACGAAAGCCTCATGCCAACTACATTCGGAATCCGAAGTGTTTGTAGCAAAAGAGGCAACACGAAACTAGCATTTCGGAAAACAAACTAGCATTCACTTAGCAATGCAGGCCTCTGAATACCAACACCAAAGTAGGACAATCAAAGCATCAGGTGAAACACATTCTGTATTAACCTTCAAAATGGGACAGAGAGTGCATACTCAAATCACATCAATAAAACTGCGAGGCAGTAAGACAAAGTCATTCGGATAACAAAATCAGCAACCGTACACATAAATGAAAAAACGTTGTTTATTTCTGATAACAACTCATTCAATGGTCAAATTACAAAAGTAAAAAGTAAAATACCCATTGTCCAAGAGAATTTTATTGTATCACAATGATACCATGCGTTGAGGGAGAACCAACGCCCAAAGCCCTCACTAACCTGCAGAAATTAAAAAGTGAAAATATTATTTCCTAATAACCAAAGCACATGAGACCACCAAGAGGGGAAGAATAATGGTTTCAGGAGCACAAAGAACAAGGATATATTGGCAGTCATGGAAAGCCATATGGTAGATAAATTTCAATTCATAAAAAATAACGAGACACTTTCTAGCCTAGTAAAATATGGTCATCAACGCAGGTGGGTTATTTCCATCCTAATAGCTTATGGTCTTCAATCTTTTTTGTGTAACCATGTTTCTTGCCAAAGTAGTGCAGACATAGCCGCGTTTTTAAGGGGATAATAAGGTGGAGGGAAAATGCTTTATAATTAACAAATACACACACATCAGGAAATTAACTAAGTGGCACTTATGAAAGGTTTAGTTAAACACTGAAAGGATGATGATTATCAAATGGCTACGAAATTTCCTATTTGGGAAGGTGATTCTTGAAAAGTGACCTTAATCGTAGAGACCCCGCTGGGAGAGAGAGGGTGGGGGGGCGGGGGGGGGGAGGGGAATAGTGGAATCACTAATTAGAGGCACCCATATTCACATTCGACAATTTTTAGGAGTAAAATAAACTCACAAAAAAAACCTACTAGTAATAGCTTAAAGGAAACTGCACAAGTCTTGTTGAAGCATGAAAATGTTGCCAATTCAATTTCCTCATTAAACCAACATTATGCATACCAAATGATGACATAATTATAACCTTCTTTCAATATGCCAAAATTGTGCTGCAAAATGCACTCGAGTATGACCAGATTCTTTTACATTTACAAAAACGTTTTTGACAAGTTTGAAGAGAAAGGTATTAAAAAGCGGCTGAAACTCAATCCGGCCTACACAAATAGAATATTGAATAGAAATATGGAATAGCCTAATAGCTCCGACCCAATTTAAACCAATCAGTTTAAGATGCAAAACTAAATCAAGCTCTAATGCATGAAAATAAGACACCAGGAGAGTGTTTTGTATATCAGGAGTATAAGGATTATGATATAATCATAGCTTACAGAAAAATCCAACATAAAACATCTGGTTTTTCTTTTTACCACTTCATTACACATTGAAACATTATGATTTCAAATATGCATGCAACTTGGTTTTTAAAATCAACAATATGTCAAGCTCAATCAAGGCCAAATAAGATAGGCGGAAAAGGATTTTTATGCGACGGTTGTTCCTTGTTTACCAGAAAATAGTTGAATTAATCATCATCAGAATATTAGTCCACAATTGTACGCATATCAAGCACTCTAAAGACCATCAAGTTCCCATCTTCATGCAAACAAAGGTGAAACATTACTTAAAATTTCTCAGACATTTATTACCACAAATGATCGAAGTCTTCATACACAAAAGTTTGTTTACTGCATTACCTCTACTCAAACCAATATGAAAAATATCATCTGTCATCGAAAACACAAAATTACTACTCCCTCTTCAAAACCTTTAGATTATACTAAAAATGTAAAACCCATCCGTGAAATCAACAAATATTTACGAAAGAATACAATGACCGGAAAAATCGACATTGAAATGTTCTCACACAACACCCACAAATCAAATTAATATCACTCAGTAACCCATTTGAAACCACAAATAAATAAGGAATATTAACTGCATCTGTAATCAGAAAATCCACAATGACCCAATTAACAAAAAAACCACATCTATCGAATTTTCAACAAACGAATCCTTGACCCCAAAAATTAAGAAGACAAATAATCCAATCCAATCACGAAAGTAAAAACAACTAATAAAAAAATTGAATGAAAACAAAAAAAATTGAAAATTGTAGAAATTTACATCTGGAATGATTGAGGTCAATGGCCATGCTCCTTGGCGTGCTTGGCGTGCTCGAGGTGGCGGCGCTCCTCGGGAAGAGCGACGAGGTAGGAGAAGATCATGCCGCCGAAGCAGACATGGAGGAGGGGATCGACGGAGCTGGTCTGGATGTATTTGGCGTGGTAGTTGTCCAAGCCTCTCTGCACCGTCTTCTTGACGTAGTCGACGGACAGCATCGGCTTAATGTGGTTCGGCAATTCTTTCACCTTCAACCCCTTGATCTCGTTGTAGAATCTCCTCATCGCCATTTGCAGTGATGCACTCGACAGAGAAATTTGGAAACCCTAACCCTAGAAATTGAGGGAAAATGGGGAGAAGGAAATGAGGAGGATTTGAGGAAGAGAGAGAGGTAGCCGGTGATGAAGAGTCGGAACGAGAGAGTTTTGTATGATAACGGACCATTTGTTTGGGTTTGGGCCAAAAACACTTTGGGCCTTGTGGGCATTTTCATTACATCAAAATTGGGTTTTTACAACTAGCCAATTCTCTTATGCGGACGGCATTCTACGGACCAATAGTGAGGACCTATTACAATCGTTGGATTTGATCTGGACGACTCACAACAAATGAGCTCAACCGAGCTTAGGATATAACCGGGTCATGCTTAGGTGTTATCAACACAACCCACTTCTATCTCTCCACCTTTGAGTCTTTCTTTCTTCTTCTCTGCCTTTCATTCTCAAAATCCCAATCCGACTACCACCACCGTCGCAGACCACCACCGCAGTCTAACTACCACCAATAGCCCATTCCAAATTCCTCTCCATCTCCATTGTCTTCCGTGGCGTCCCCATCTATCACCATCACCACCTCCCATAGTACTTCCTCCAAAACTCAGAAAAAAAAAATCAACAAATCAAATTCCTGTAACCCAAAAAAACTCAACAAGACTCATCGATTTCAGTGGTTTCGATAGTATGTCGATCCTTCGGGAGAATATCCAAAATTTAGAGGGTTGAATTTCGGTGGAATTTCGAAACTATTTCAGTAGAATTTCTTGTGCTTCTTTTGCAGAAACAAGTGGAGGAGGGTGAGAAACCCAATCCACTAAAGGGTCATACGAATCGCAAACTCCAACTCCTCTCTGTAGTCACCACAACCACCATTGTATCCATTTGGGTAGATTTGAGATTTGGTCGAGTGAGGGTAGAGGATTATTGGGCTCGAATCAGCGGTCGCGTAGGCAAAAAAGAATTGCAATTTAGAGTTGTAAATTAAAAATTAGAAGGAAAAAGATTTGGAGAAGGGGAGGAGAGTAGTAACTCTCATTTGTTGCTGCTGCTGCTTCTAAATTTTCAACGAATAAGAGAGGCATCTCTCTTTCTTTAAAAAAAAAAAATATCATTTCATCAAACCTTTTGATGTAGTTGTCACGTAGCAGCCCCACCTCTTGAATGCCTTGCAATTTTCATTAAAATTTCACATGGCATTTTCTTACATTTTATCTTAAGAAAATTCATTAAACATAAGAGAAATAAGTGTATGCCTAGTTGAACAAATATTATAATTTTGTTTTGTTATGTTATATTTCAGTGTACGATACTTGTTTATGATACTTAAATTGTAATCTATGTGATCTTGAAGAAGGCTTGTCTTGGGGTTGTAAAAGGTTATGAGATGTTACTGTCAGTTTGAAGAATGCTTCTGATAGTTTATTTGTTGATTGTTATTGTGTGTTGAAACTTTGTGGAAGATTGTGAAACTATGATGAATATATGTGAAGATATATGAACTGATATTACAAGTATGAAAACTTGTGAAAGATTATGAAATTATATCCTAAACCTCAAACCTTAGCGAATCACCAGAAGCTACCACGTGCCATATTTGACTAAAATATTAATAAAATTCATAATAATTAATTTACAAGTGTGAACAATGTGAAGAAGATAAAATACAAACGCTCGTAGTGACAAGTTCTACAACTTTCATAAAGGATTCAACTCCGAAATTTGTCACCATAATCCATGAACCCTAGATTTATCTTTAACCGTCAATTTTCGTTTACATTTACGCTCCATTTTTCTCATCAGATTTCGTATTTTCAGATATTCTTTTTTGAAAACATGATCTTTTAGTAGATGCAGAAAGATGAACGACTCATATTGTTGATATCACTTTCAAATTTTTACGGTTTGTGAAAATATAGCTCGGAGTTTATAAAGTTCCCTCCCACTAGATCATCATGACCCCTACGTTCCAACTTATCAAAAGGCGATCCGGAAGAAGAATTCAAAAAATGGATAAGGTTGCAAGAAAGAACCTAGAGAGGAAGTTCCGCTGAAATGAAAGAAGAAGAGGAAATACCGCTCAAAGGAGAAATGTTGTGGGAACAAGAGGAAATAAGACTCGAGTCTCTGGAATCAACTCATATTTAGAAAACCATAAATATTGGAACATGATATCAATAATATGAACCGTTCATCTTTCTGCATCCACTAAAATATCATGTTTTCAAAAAAGAAAATATGAAAAAACAATGAAACGTAAACGACAATCGACGGTTAAAATTTAAATCTCGGGTTCATGGATTATGGTGTCAAGTTTTGGAGTTAACCCCCTCACGAAAGTTGTAGAGTTTGTCATTACAAGCGTTTGTATATATATATTTTTTTCATATTTTTCACACTTGTAAATTAATTATTATGAATTTTTAAGTGTGATTTTGGGTATTTTGATTGAAATAAAACAACAAATGGACCTATCAAAAATCGACAAGTGATTTGAAAAAGATTTCGACCCATCCAGAGCGCAACAAAAAAAATATTTTTTCAACGTTGAAATCTAGGCCTGCAAAGGGAAATATTCGTTGGAGCCGAAAACAAGAAGTGGGAGAACTCATAATATTTTTCGGATGACAATTTGTGAAAGGTTATGAAAGTTGAAACTATACCCTAAACTCTAGTGAAGCACCAAAAGCTACCACATGGCAATGATAAATAGTGTTTTTTTTCTTCATAATTTTAAAAATTCATAATAATTAATGTACAAGTGTAAAAAATATCAAACAAATATATAAACGCTCATAATGATGAGCTCTATAACTCTCGTGGAGGTTAAATCGTCGTTTGAATTTTTAAAACCTTCCAAACATTCATGAATAGTGTTTTTTCTATGGCGTTCAAAATTAATAAAAATTGATAATAATTATTGCACAAGTGTGAAAAAAAAAAATATATATATATATATATACATATATATACAAATGCTCGTAATGACAAGCTCTATAACTTTCGTAAAGGGGTCAACTTCGAAACTTGTCACCATAATCCATGAACCCTAGATTTCTATTTTAACCGTTGATTGTCGTTTATGGTTACGCTCCATTCTTCTTACTAGATTTTGTTTTTTTTTCAACTTTTATTTTTTTTAAACATAATCTTGCAATGGATGAAAACAGATGAACGGTGTGGATCGTTGATATCACGTTTAGATATTTACGGTTAATTGAAATATGAGTCGATGTTATATAGTTTCTAAAAACTTTATAAACTCCGAGCTATATTTTCACTAACCGTAAAAATCTGAAAGTGATATCAACTATCTGAATCGTTCATCTTTTTGCATCCACTAAAAGATCATGTTTTCAAAAAAGAAAATTTGAAAAAACAAAATCCGGTGAGAAGAATAGAGCGTAAACGTAAACAAAAATCGACGATTAAATATAAATCTAGGGTTCATGGATTATGGTGACAAGTTTCGGAGTTGACCCCTTCACAGAAGTTGTAAAGTTTGTCATTACGAGCGTTTATATATATTTTTTCACATTTTTCACACTTATAAATTAATTATTAATATTTTAATCAAATGTGCCACGTGGCAACTTCTAATGATTCGGTAGGGTTTAGGGCATAATTTCATAATCTTTCACAAGTTTTCATCCTTGAAATGCAGTTCATATTTCACAACATTTCACAAGGTTTCAACACACAATAACAATCAGCCGCGTGTCAGCCATTTGCAGTGTAAAATGGACATGTGTCAACTCTTCTTAGTGAAGTTGGTGAGGTGGCACAACCAGGTTGCACCACATGTAAAAGAAAAAAAAAAGGAAAAAAGGAAGAAAGGAAAGCCTTGTGTCTTTCCTTCTTTCTCCCTTCTCCAACTTTCCCAACTCTCATTCTTTCCTGTCGCCCCATTACCCACCATTTTTTTTATTCAATTTACTTTACTAAAAGTCTAAAATTAACAATCATCCTCTTCGTCTAGAAAAAAAAACAGTCATCTTCTTCACAAGGCAAGAGTAGCCTCTACAAATTCTCTCTCCATTTCTCCACATCCTTGTCTGCTCTTTCTATTTGCTGTCTCTCACCCTCTCTAAAACCCAAAATCCGCTGACCTGTAATACGAAACCCAGAAACCAAAATTGCTCACCAGTATTTCGATGAATTCAACCCTAATTGCCTACCGGTGTGCTCCCAGCAGCAAGCAATGTCCAGCCACCGCAAATTAGCCCCCATCGTGCACTCAAAAAGCTTGGGTGACAGCTGCTTAGGGATCCTCAACTGGTTATCGGGGAGAGAAAGAGAAGGATGGAGGTTAGCAAGTTCATTGAGGATATAACCCAACTTCTCACAACCCAGCACAAATATAACCCAACTTCTCACAACCCAGTACAAATATAACCCAACTTCTCACAACCTAGCACAAGAAAAAAAAATTCTAAAATATAACCGGGTTTTACCCATGAATTGTACGGGTCATAAATACCCAGTTCTATGGTGAGCTCGGCTGATCATAGTCGTTAGATTTCGGTCCTCACTAATGGTCCGCACTAACAGACCTTGCAAGAGAACTCCCTTTTACAACTAGTGTTTACTGGTATTTCTAGTTTATTTGAGAAGTCTCATACTCGACTCACATGGATAGCAATGACGTATTATATTTGGGTTGAGTTTAATACCTAGTTAGGAAATGTAAGGTATGTGTAGGGACGCATGATGATATGTTCATTTTATATTATGTTCATTTAGTTGTTATAGGCTAAAAAAAAAGGAGCAGTGTTTTACTAGAAAGTTGCAACCCTCGATATAGAAAATTTTAAGTTGTGAAAAGACCAAATAGTCTCTAGTTATAATCCATTGCAACGTTCCCTCTCTCACTCTAGCCCCTTTCCCTCTCTCATTTCTAGCTCTGTCGTTAGAAGATCCAGAGTCCATGACGAAATAGTAGAAGAATGAGGTGAAGAATTTCAAAGTGGTCGATTGACGAATTGAATGTGCTAGTGGAATCCAACATATGAGTTGGTCCTTGTTATATATGAGTTGGTCCCTGCTATATGTAAGCGGTGACATGATCTCAACAGTTACAAAATTTTAGAACTCATGTAATTGTCTAGGCATATACAACTCGACGTTTCAAAGGGTGAATATATGTTCTAAAAAAATATTTTGAGAGATGGGAATTTATTTTTGGTTGCAGAGATGTGAAGATGAAGAAGATAATGTTAGAAAGAGAACTGAAGAGAAATATCCACAACATATCAGCAACATAACAACTCTATATTGACAAAAATATATATAGCTATTATCAACAATATCAACCATATTCTTTTTTCATCTTCTTAAACTTGTCACTCACAACATTTAGCTTTCTTTTTCTTTCATTTTTTCTTCTATCCACGGTTTTGTGAAATGAAATCCTATCTTATCATATTTTTTTTAATTAATTTTGATCCAACCATTTATATGCGAGCATTCAACATTATTGGAATTTGAAATGTTCATAACATAAATAAAAAATTAACATGGTAATACAGAAAATCAACTTAAAAAAAAGTACTACGCAACCAATGCACTACACAAATAAATACAGAGCTCCATATAGAGTCCGGAAGGTATAGAGCCCTTCATTGGAAGATTCTTTTTTAGAACCTCAAAGAATCCTCTTGGGCTCTTCATTTAGGAGTAGGCTACAATGCTCGCAAGCATTGAATGCTTACACCGATCTCACCATTAAAAGGAGGGAGGAGAGAGGAGAGAGGGGGGGGAAGGAGGGTGAGATCGGTGTGAGCATTCAATGCTTGCGAGCACTGTAGCCAGTCTCCTTAATTTAGCTCTATTCATCACTTTTGAAGTCCCATATAGAATTCCCATTGAAAATGCTCTGAAGAAGTTCTTTAAACAAGTGGTGGAGACTCTATCTAATTATCTGGCACTAAAGGATTAACAGGACGAACAAGAGTCTTTCTTGCATACCTCAGGGTACGGGATACTCCGAATTTTTTAATCGTTGGATTTTTGTTTTAAAATAAAAAAATCAAGATCAACGGTTAAAAAATCCGAAGTACCCCATACTCCGGAGCACCCAATTAGTTTTCATATACGAAATATTCATCCTGGTCACTATGTACGCATTTGCCCCATTAACAAATTTGAAGGAATCAATGTTGAACTTATTGGATCCTTAAGCAATTCATCCAAAGATTGGTTCTTTGAAGATGGTCTTATAAAAGCTGGAAGTGGTGTGGTGTAGGTGGCGGTTCACCATATGCTTCCAGCCTGTCCTCTCATTCCACACTCTAAACCAGCCTGTACTTGGCGTTTGGTAATCTATCAGAACCTGATTCCAAACGGAGGAAAATCTCCATATTCTGTACTAAATTAATCCAAATGACCAAAAACACCATCTTTCCCCTACACTAAGTCCTGATCAATTATGGGTATTTCAGTACTTTCACATGCAGATAGATACCCGCCATTTTCTATTCTCGAAATCAATCCAACCGCTTCTTTCTAATCTCCCTATGCTTCCTCAGCTTAGCTTAAGAAAATAACATTTACATAACATGAAAAATAGATGGTACTAGGGCGAAGTGCCCGCGCTTTGCCGCGGGATTTTGACATGTTAAAAATACTTACATATTTTTACATAAACATTTTCTATATTTTACATAATAAGTAGTTATCATAAAGAATATTTACATGAACAAAATAGTAGTATTGTTGTTTTACCAGGTGTGGTCATGGTAATTTATTTACATATTTGTCAACATACGAAGTCACTATCTTCACCCCATAACTCATAATTTACACAAAAATGTTTGTTGACAATATTTACATATTTGTAAAAAGTTGCTGCATGATTCAACCAGCAAATTTAAGTATTTCTTCTTTTCTTCTACTTGCTTTCCTTTTCAGTCTTCTTTTTCCTTCTTTTTAGCTTCCCTGTTGTACAAATGCAGATGGTTTAGCAAATTGAAGACAAAATTTGTAAGATGTTGTTATTGAGTAATTATGCAGGCATTGAAAAAAATTAAAAATGTGTTCTATTACACAAAGGAAGAAAGTTTTATTAGTTTTGTATGGTGATTGATGAATGTGATGAATGAGAATGGGTAATGAATTCTTTCGAACTTATACACATGATGTACTGCATCCAAACTTTTTTTAAAACCACCATTTACTCCATCTAAATTAGTCTTATCTCTCTTTAATCCATCTAAAAACAAAAACTATACACAAATAAACACAATTAGAATAACAAAAAAAACATATTCAAAAACCAAATCTATGTAAACAAACAACATACAGTAAAAAACTGAATAAAAAAGTAAAAAAATATCTGGTACCTGCAATTACAGATCCGGAGATTTAATTAAAGCTGCAGAAAAATGCATAGAAGAAATAACAAAACCAAAAAGTTAATGAAATTGAAGATTAAAAATTTCAGATCTGAATAAGTAGAAATCGTATTCAAAAGCATAAGAAAAATAAACAACGAAAGCCAAACAGAAGCTATATCATAAAAGAAAAAGATTAAAAAAACTACCTCCAAATAAATTTTTATCACATATCCAAATCCAAATGACTGCAAATAAATTCAAACAAATAATAAAAAAAACTTCAAAACTGAAAAAAAATACATATTATAAAAAAAAAAATTTGAGAAAACTTACCTGCAAATGGAAGAAATGCACAGACGCCCACCCAAAGCAAAGAACATGAAAATTTTTTAACTACAAGTTTAAATAAGATTTGTGAAACAAATAACTCCCACAAAAGTTTGAGGTGTCAAACGCAGAAGAAGAATGCGATGTGAACTATCAAAATTTATGAGAGGTGTCGAAGTAACAATTGAGAGACAAAGGGAGGAAGAAGACTGAAAGTTGGAGGTGGAATGCGCTGTCAAAAGGCATGGAACGTGCCTAAAGGAAACAAAATTAGAAGGGCATTATCGTCATCACAGAGGTTGAAAGAACGAAGGAAGAGAAAATCAGGGATAAAAATGTCAAAACCTAAAAAACGGCTTTGAAAGCCAGCAAAAGCAGCGGCTCCTCTCACAGTTTACATGATGGCTTAAAAAACCAACCCAAACTGCTTACACGGCTTTGGAACAGTAAATTGGAAGACTGAGCTTTAGTTTAGATAAACAATTTGAATTATATTAATTAAAATCTAAAACTTTATAATCCCTCGATCAACAGGAAGACAACTTATATGATATAAATATACCGTCACATAACGTTTTGTTCTAATAATATTATGTCTTGTAATTAAAAATGGACACAAATTGCTACAGTGATAATGTATCCGTGACATGAAAAGTCACTCTAGATCAACAAACAACAGAAAAAAGCTTAATTTTTATTTTAAAAAAGAGAGAGAATAATAAATAGAGGATAAAAACTACAAAAATATCCAAATAATAATAGTCCTTCCAGTTGCGCACATTTTGGAGGGGAGGAGAGAGAGTCGTTGGTTGTTTTTGTTGTTGGAACGACTCGGTTTTGAAAGAAGAACAAGAACATCATCTTTCACCACCACCACCTTCGTCACCACCATCATCTCCTCCTCCTTCTCCTCCTCCTCCTCCTCCTCCTCCTCTGTCATCAATGGTTTGATCTCTCTAACCCCCAACACATTAAAAGTGTTGGTGTTTTTGAAAAAACCCAATAAATAAATAAAACCAACTTTTATTTTTGATGGGTACTTTTCAGAGCTTTAGGAAGGCCTATGGAGCTTTGAAGGACTCTACCAAGGTTGGCCTCATCAAGGTCAACAGCGAATTCAAGGTGCGAAAAAGAAACAATTTTGATTTGTGGGTTTTGTTTTGATGAGCTTTGTGATGCCTTGCATTTTGGTTTCTTGATGAAATGCAATGTTTGCTAAAATGTGGGTTGTGCTTTTTTTGGAAGGATTTGGATATTGCCACTGTGAAGGCCACCAGTCACGTTGAGTGCCCTCCGAAGGAACGTCATGTTCGAAGTGAGTTCATTTGATTTCCTACATGGATATGTTATTTGATTAAATGATGAGGATTTGAATCTGCATTGTAAACTTAATGGCCATCAGATTTGAAATTGTATTCATTTTCCTTGTATTTGCTAACATAATGTTCGTAATTCTATTTTCCAATTCTGTTTTGAATTCCATGGTCCAAATAACTTGCATTGATAAGCTTTCCCGATTCAGTCCTATTCTCATTCCTGATTAATTTTTCGGTGTACTTTTTTTTTGTTCTGCTGCCTAGAGATTTTCTCCGCGACATCAGTGACACGTCCACGAGCAGATGTAGCATACTGCATTCATGCGCTGGCCAAGAGATTGTCCAAGACACGGAGTTGGATTGTAATGTCCTTCGTTATTCTTCTTCTTCTTGTCATCGTTGTTGTTGTAGTTCATAATTGGTACAATATGCATATAGGAAAAGTATGTTCAGTAGCAGTAGCAAAATATTTTCATGAAAACAAGCTCAAAAGGACAGTTCTGATGAGTCAAGTAGCAAAATCTTTCAGATCGCTAAACAAGTGACAAATTTACAATCTACAGGTTGCCATAAAGACATTGATAGTTATTCATAGAACACTGAGAGAGGGTGATCCTACCTTCAGAGAGGAGCTACTTAACTATTCGCAGAGAGGGCACATTCTCCAAATTTCCAATTTTAAAGATGACTCAAGTCCCCTCGGTAAAGTGCTTCCAACTTTCATGGCGGTATTTCATGTAACATGTAGCCGATGTTGTAACAGTCCCTTCTTACACCAACTTCTACTTTGCAGCTTGGGATTGCTCAGCTTGGGTTAGGACGTATGCGCTCTTTTTAGAAGAACGGCTAGAGTGCTTCCGAGTTTTGAAATATGACATTGAGGCAGAGCGTTTGACGAAAACATTGCCAGGATCAACCAAGGTGGGGTGTGTTTGTCATTTTTATGATTTTTATTTTAAATTTTTTCTTAAGCATTGAATTTTATAATCAACTTTAGCATAACAAAGATACTATCAACTCCACCAGGTACATAGTAGAACACGAACGCTGGGTGCTGATGAGCTGTTGGAGCAGCTACCCGCACTGCAGCAACTTCTTTTCCGCCTCATGGGTTGCCAGGTAATAAGTTAATATCGTTAAGAAAACACCTAATCTGGCTTCGTTTTTTACATCCAAATACTTTAGTTGGTCCATGTTATCTTCTCTTACCAAAACAGTCTAAATGAACGATTTTGTTCCGTACGTTGGAATTTCCAATTTGCTTTTATTTTTCAGCCTGAAGGAACAGCGTATAACAATTACCTCATACAATATGCCTTGGCTCTGGTATGCATGATAACCTAAATTCTTTGAGAAAACACAATATGCCTTTTTACGAGTTGCTTCTGAGTTTCAACAATGTTCTTTTTCATGTAGATATTGAAAGAGAGCTTTAAAATATATTGTGCCATCAATGACGGAATTATAAATCTCGTTGACATGGTAAGGCTCTATTAGACTCTTATGTTTCTCTGAAGTGAATCGGTTTTTATATGATACTTTCTCTATTTAATTTTTCAATTATAACAAATCAAGTTACATGTTCCTGCAGTTCTTCGATATGTCAAGACATGATGCGGTTAAAGCCCTCAATATTTACAAAAAAGCTGGCCAGCAGGTATACGCTGATACTCTTTTTGGAATCTTTTCTACGACAATAAGTTGCAAGGCAATATACATTTGAGTAAAATTCCGGAATATATATTTTTCCATGTTTATAAATAATTTCTGGAGTAGTTAAATTAATAAGGATCCCCTCAAAAGATGTTTTTTCTTTATCGAGCGACAGGCTGAAGCGCTTGCTGATTTTTACGAATACTGCAAGGGTTTGGATCTTGCTAGAACTTTTCAGTTTCCGACATTGAGACAGGTTCCACTTTGCCTTCTACTGGAATATTTAAGTCGACTCCATTGCATGGTCTCTCACAAATTTTCTTCTCTACACTAAACAGCCACCACCGTCATTTCTTGCAACAATGGAGGAGTATATAAAAGAAGCGCCTCAGTCAGGTTCTGTTAACAGGAGACTGGTGAGATAACATCCATATGAGTATGCACATTTGAGTACCAGATACATGTGTGCATTAACATGAAGACTCTTTGAAATATTTGTTGCACGCTGATTGCTGTTTACATGCTGTATATACAAGGGTCATGCTTATTTATATATTTGATCTTTCTTGTATTCAAATTTCTGATAATTTTGTTCTGACAATAGGAATACCAGGAGACAGACGAGCAGCCTCAGAGACCTGAAGAATCTCCTCCCCCTCCAGAGCCTGAAAAACAAGAAGAAAAAGTTGAGGAGCCACCGGCTAAAACAGAGGAAGAACCCCTACCCAAGGAAGAGGAAGTCGAACCACCTCCTTTGATATCAACTGACGATACTGATCTGCTGGTGCGATATTTTATATGTGCACATGTAATTCTTGTTTTCTTTGATGTCAACTTGTGGATTTTGGCAATTTATGTTGTATTTTTCCTTTTCTTTGTATAGGGTCTAAGGGAAATAAATCCAAAAGCTGCAGAAATTGAAGAAAGCAATGCCCTGGCTCTTGCTATAGTTCCACAGGGTGAGTTTCGTTGTATGATATTTGATTGAGGAAACTTTACACATGTCTGCATTGTCGAACATGAAGATTGTTCGTTGGTATACTTTATGAATTATGTTTTATAAATCAAACCATTTATACATTTGCAGGGAATGAACAAAAATCTGGAGCAAGTTTTAATGATTTTGCTGGGACTTCTGGTTGGGAGCTAGCACTGGTGACCACACCAAGCAACCATACCAGCCAAGCGCCCATAGACAGAAAGTTGGTTAGTCTCCTTTGCTTTTCGAAAAGATTTTATTTTTCTGCCCTTTCGTTTTCAGTGCAATGGTATGAAAACTACTTATGAATATTGTTGGGATCAGCTCTGATTAGTCCTCCTAACTAAATCAATCGGGCCTTGAACCACTTGGTCCTATACAGTTTGGGGTTGAATTTCTTTCAATGTGAAGTTAGTTGACTACGTGATTTAGCATGCATACATAATTACTTTCACACTTTCTTCCGAATCAAGGACTGAAGAATCTGAAATCTAACTTGGTCTAGAGTTGAGTAGTTAAGTATGCATTGAGATTGCAGTTGTATGCGTCGCTGAATCTTCAGCTCAAATGAGTTTTCGCGCCTCAATCACCGGACTTTTTTGTTGTAAAAAGGAGGCCAAGGGAGAAGGGAGGTTTGAACTCTTGTTTTTGGTGTGGTGGTAAATGCACAATTCACTAAAATTACATGTATAGATTAGTATTCGTATTATTCTTTGTGTTTATATTCATGAACATGGTCTGGGTTGTGGTTCAGGCTGGAGGCTTTGACACGCTATTACTTGATAGCTTGTATGAAGATGAAGGCGCCAGGAGACAGTTACAACTCCAGAATGCAGGGTATGGTTATGGCGCGACAAGCTTGCAAAATCCATTTGAACAACAAGCACAACAGCCCGTACACGACCCATTTGCAATGTCCAACAGCATAGCGCCCCCTACAAACGTGCAGATGGCGTTAATGGCACAACAACAACACCAACACCATCAAATCATGCAGCAACAACAGCAACAATACCAACAACAACAAAACATGATGATGGTACCTCACCCGTACTATTCTCAATATTCCCAACCGATGCAACAACCGAGTTCTTCAAACCCGTTTGGAGATCCATTCAACGTCCCTCCTAGTACAACGCCCCATCAGGGAAACCAAAACCTAATATAGAAAGACCACTCATTTCACGATTTTATTCCATCTATTCTTTCATTCTTTGTTTACTCTGTATATTGTTTTGGAGGGTCATTGACAACAATGGAATGCATAGCAAGGGATCTGCTGTTTTGATCAAACTTTTTGCTTGTTCTTCAGAGTTTACAGGTGCATTTCTGCATTGCACAAGTTCGACATGTATACAAAAATTTCATCATTGCAAGTTCCACGTTCAGTTGCATTTCTTCTTTATTACTTCAACACTCGAACCGAGAACTTAGACGTGTATTACAAAATTTCATCAATACAATGTGCTGCATTCGTATTTCATAAAATTTCTTGTCATTTAAGTCTTCTCTTAAGATCTTCAACAAAATCATTGAAATCTGAAGTCGTTTCACCACTCAATTAGATGGTTGTCTTTTTTGTTTTTACCTTCAAGTATCATCCTCGTCCATCTACTTGACTCAAATTAGACGCATTAGCGGTTTCAAATTTGTCTCATTTTTTATTAGAATGATTCTTGAATCGAGAACTAAAAATAAATAATTCGGACCATTAAAATAGATCGAACTAGACTTACTCAAGAATTTTGCTTGGAATGAAAGGGTGCTTCTTCTGTGCTACGGGATGGGCAGTACCCCGGATTTTTAAAAAATCACGTGCATTTAGAAAAAATAAAAGACAACCTACAATTGTACATTACCAGTTCAAAGCATAAAAAATAAAAAATAAAATAAAAAAAGAAGAAAAGAGTATTTATACCCATAAATCTAAACACCCATAACTCCAATACCCTTCATCATTATAAGTTTTATGGTTGAGAATAAATTGATTCTGGGTTTAGAGTTGAGAATGAATGAAAATGGTATTTATCTGTATTCATTTGTGTTAAGAGTGAATTGATTATGGGTATAATTTAGGGTTCAATTTGATATTCTTAGAGTCTATCTATAATGGATTGCTATTGGTATAATTTACAAATTTTATATAGCTAAGTCAATGAAAGCGAAAATTAAATGTAGAGATATAGTTTGGATAATTTATGATCTCCCATTTTGCACGAACAAGTTGAGGTTGCTTTAGGGTTATATCACACTTTCCCAATTTGTTTGCACTGGTATTTAATTTGATAAATATCAGTAAGTTATCGTGCAATTGGTTAAGCTGCATGCAAAATGAATGTCATTGTTTGCCAATTGCACAGAGGCGATATATGAATGTATAATTTTTGTGATGTGAATATAATTCTTTATTCACATATTAATGACATGTAATGTGAATTTGGCTAGGTCAAAATGCCAAAACAAGGGAGGAAGGCAAACAGTGATAAAAAAGAAAAAGGCAACGATGAAGAAGTAATGGTTGTTGGGAGAAAGACCTATTTTAATTACCTGTAAGTTTGAAAGAAATTTTTTTTTTTATTTGTAATGTAAATTAGTTTGATTACAATAAGTCTTAGTTAATTACTTGCAACATATTATGCATTAATGTGAATTTACAAGTTGCTCAATTAGTGGTTTTAAGGATGAGATACTGAATTTTTTGAAAGGCATCGTGATAGATTCACCCTCGGTGCACATCAATGACACCGAATGTGAATTTACATGTGACAAAATGAAAACAAAAATGATGATCATGTGATTAAGAGCAGGAATGAGAATGACAACCGACAATCTCAATCCTTGAAAGTATCAGCATTAAAGAATGTTTTCGACATCAACAATAATGGTGATTAAAGCTCTGTGGAAATCATTAAAGAGAACGATAAGATGTAGGAGGTATGATTAGCAAAATATATAACCGGTTTCGTGCCAAACGTTAAAGGCATAAATGTTGTTTCATTGCGTATGTGTAGCTGAACAATAATTACCACTTAAAAACAATGATTTGTAATTTATTTTATAATAGTTTGGCCTAAAGTATTATGTAATGCATTTGGTGTGACAAATGTATGGCCTAACACATAAATCTTTTTTCCACGCAATTGGAAATACTGGTGGAAAAGAGGAATGTTTAGAAAGGTGCCAATATATTTTGGAGGAGCCCTATCAATACAAGGGTTACGGAAGAAAGACGACCAAGTCAACATTGTAAAGAACCTTGGGAGTTATTTGGATTGACACAGATTAAATTGCCCAGTAGAAACAAGTATTGATCTTGTGAAGTCTAGACTTAGTAGTTATTGGCTTGTCAAACTTGTAACATTTTATCACACAAGCTCTTTAGATCAATTCTTATTAGATTAGACTTTAGGATACTTGGTATTGAAGTCTGAATCTTTGAAGAACAAAATGCAATCGGGTGCGATTAAACTCAAGTCAGGTTTGTACATGCATATGCATTTCACGTTTAGATTTCTTATGCTTTCTGACTAGTGAAACTGCCTAGTCAATTTGTGCTTCTATTTTACACGGCAACTGGCACACGTTTTAAGAAAACCCACATGGGCTTGTCTGACACTGCTTATCCGAGAATGAACTTTTCACCATTGATCTTGTCAGATTGCTTTTGCATTTGACACATGTCTCTTGGGATACTTGATAGCTGCACACAAAAAGATATTTGGCTTTTATAGGGTTGGAGGATCTCATTTCCTTCTTGGTGAGAAAAATTAGATTTTTCAAGAGAGTGCCTTAAGCTCCCCGAGCCTCCTCTCTGTGTTCTTCACAAACCCTAGCTGCAAATACCTTTTCATGCATTAAATCTTGTGCTAACTCACCCACATCATTTGAGTAAAAGGTTTGCATTGTTTTTGGTCTAAAGCTTCTTTGAAATCTTCATATAGACCTAGGTTTGGATTTCCAGTCAGTTTCTTCTTTTCAATAGTTTGATTGGAGAAACTAACTTGTCATTTTTGAATCCATGGCCACATATCATTTGCATGAGACATGGTTCGTTTCGGTGCTACAAGGAGATGAGCTAAAGAAGAGAATGTTGGAAATGTGCCCTAAAACCAATCATATGATGATACTTTACGGACATTTCAACTGTTAAACTAATTTAGTTTAATATAAAGGGCAAACGTTATTGTTTAAAGTAGTCTCATATAAATGTTATATGCTTAAACAATAAGTCCAAGGAATATGTGCTTAGTAGAATGAAATCTAAACAAGTTAGGTTCATGAGACCATTCTCATTCATGAGACATATCCAAAACGTTCCTGATCATAGGATTGCCAATTGGGCATTGACAGTCTGTTAAGATCAGTACGTGTTATATCTTCTCTCAGGGAGAGTGACTAGTCTCGAGTCATTGGTGTAACTGACACCAAGATAAGCATGTAGGTGCTCAATATAGAATGAGTCCACTGAACACGATCAACGAGGAGTTCTCATACTCATGTCACATGAGAACTCATGGTTGGGATAATGCAAAGTAGTCATTTGACCTGAGGCATCATAGTTGTCTTGTGGTTAGGTCCTTGATCTTTGACTGTGTCAAAGTCACCCCATCAGAGAGTGTCTACGACATAGTTGGGGTTAAGCCACTTAGCCATGGAGGCAAGTGAATGCGCAACAAGGGATCTCTAACCTTCAAGCCGTTTGAGGGAGAATACTTTATGGTATGATTAAGAATATCTGGCCAGAGTATGAATGAGATTTAGGAAGTCGTTCCAAATCATATTCAATGTAATCATATAAGTAATGAAATCACATTGGATAGTAGACATGAATAAACTATCAAACCAAACAATGTGATCGAGAGTATTGTATTAGAGAAAGACCGTATTGCATTGCAATCCTAAACTGAATAGGTTCTCCACCTCTTCTGATTAACTTGGGTAGCCATGACATACTGCTAGGTGTCACTCATGGTTTGTGGAAGCCCTAAAAGTGTATAATCACTAAAGGGAGAATTGAAAGTATGTTTCAATTCACAATTGATTTGAAAGAGTTCTAATCCTCCACTGCCTCGCTAAAAGGAACCTAATGGATCGTACACCGTGTAAGGTAGAGATTGATGAAATAATGGAGATGAGTAAGAATAATTAAATGGTTTAATTATTTATGGCAAGGATTAATTAATATGTTAATTAATCAAGCGAATAAGTTCGTTATAGACCTCGGGTTAGTTTTGGGCCTCAAGGCCCAATGGGCTTCGAACGTCAAGCCCATTGACTTAAGTTGTATGACAACTTAATGACTAATGAAACACAAGGGCCCAAACAGCCTAATGAACCCATATGGCCGGCCATTTAGAGAATGTGTGGTGAACTTGCTTTAATTGCAAGTTTGCCACTACATTGTGAGGTGCTATAAAGGCAACTTTATAGCATTTCAACAAAAAGGGTTTTCTTTTGGGAAAAGATGAGCATGAAAGTGCTCTCTTCTCTCTAAAAGAGGCCGGCTACCCTAGAGGAAAATAGCTAGCAATCTCACTTCCTCTAGGGCACTCATCTCCTCATCAAGGCTCTCCTTGGTGTGGAAAAATTAGAGGTTCTCAACTTTGGGAACTTGGAGAAACCTCTTCAACCATCTTCTTCAAGCAAGGAATGAAGGCCCTCTCCTTGGGTGATTAGCCTTTGCTTATGCAAAGAGGAATCAACAAAGGTATATGATTTCTCAACTCAATTGAGTGTTGGTTCACCATATCTACTAGGCTTTGAATTTCTTGGGTAAAGTTTTGTTTTTGAGTGCATACAAGCATGATTCCGCCTTTCATTGTTAATTTCATGCTATATATGTTGCTCAAATAAACTTGGTTTTACGAAAATTTCCCTTCAAGTGGTATCAGAGCCTAGGTCTAGTAGATTGGTGAATCCTTTTGGGTTTTGTGATTTCATAGTTTGTGATTTGAATGTTGTAATTGTTACAAGCTTTATTCTTGCTTCTTTGAATGTAAATTTTGTTGGAAAATTTGCCATCTCAAATGTTGTAGATGTAGTTCATATGAGCATGAATTTTGGAGCTAAAATTTGGTGTCATATGACACACCCCACCCTCGATACCCACATGGATACCGAGTGCGAGCGTGCTGGCCAACACTCGTAAGTGACGAAGCCATTAAATGCATGACAACACTTAGTGTAACCAAAATTAAATTGTATTAAAGTTGCAAAATCCAATGTCAATATGCATATGGTTCAGAGCGTACTAATGATGAAACAACGGAAAACAATAATGAAAAGAGTTCCTAGAATTTCTATCCATAACAGGGATGGATATTATTATAGAAACTGGAAGAAAAGGGTAGATCCCTACATGGTCGGGATCGAAGTTCAGAGCTGCCACGTAATATCCTCGACTGCGCCGGATGCAATATCACTATGTCCTGAAGGGGGCGCAAAAACAAAAGTGTGAGTGGACAAAAATCAAAGTTTTAGCAAACCTTTCTCTTTTCAACATACTAACCCCCTATTTGAAAACTAATATAGCTGTAGAAATATACTATCGTAGTATAGTTCAAAAGATGCTTTAATAGTATACTGAAATATATCAAAGGTATAATACTCGTAAAACACAGTTCATAATTCCAATAATATAGCAAGGAAAAACCAACACAGGGTATATGCGCGATCACCCATGTACGGGTTGAGGAACAGCCTCTCAATCACCGTACAAGCACTTTACGTTATCCATTAATTTGTACTCCTAGTACCACACACATGTAAGTACTTGCGCCGCAGCGCGTCACACCCGAGTCCTTACGTAGTGGGGCCTTTCCCCATAAACAACAATAAACGTAAGACAAGCTTGCACTAAGGTATTTACCGGACAATACCCCTGGAGTACAGTGCGTGTGACCCAAACATGTGAGACTTGTCCTATGGCCATGAGAACGGTACTACAACGTAGTGAAAGCATACCTAGTGTGTTTGAAAACATACATACATACTCATGTGTATAGATATAGGAGCCAAAATCCCATTCATAATTCCCAAATATCAAGTATTGCATAAATAAATATTTCCTTCAAAAACATATATTAAAATACCATTTAATATTTATGCAAAAGCAATAACAAAGTATAACCCATTTCATAACATATTATCATACTTGATAAATAATCCCAAATCACCAAATCAATCCATTTTCCAATATATATACCATAAATTAAACAATTATGGTTGCACAAATAATAATCAATAAGTATATATATTTATAAATAAATATATATAAGTAGACATGCTTTAAAAGCCATTTTAAAACCATATATAATCATAAATCATAATCCATTTCAAACATAAAATCCATTTAATAAAGCAAAAGTCCACTCACAGTTGATCGGGAGTGAAATCTCCCTCGGTGTTGCCCTCCTCGGTGTGCGGAGTCCAAGAATTACCTATTTGATATTAGGGAACAAATTAGGCCTTCCCTAAAATAAATTAAAAATAGGCCCAATAGAAAAACACCCCAAAAATAATACTATTTTAGCGAAAACGGGCTCGAAAAACGATTTTCGGAGCCCGAAAACCCTACAGCCGCCGTCCACCGCCGCCGGCGCCGCCGTGCGCCGCCGCACGCGCCGCCACGCACCGGGAAACGGTCGGACGCGCCGCCACGCGCCGGGAAGTGGCTTCACGCGCCGGCCACGCGCTGGCACGCGCCGGCACGTGTCGCCACGCGCTGGCACGTGTCGCCACGCGCTGGCACGTGTCGTCACGCGCTGGCACGTGTCACCCACGCACGGCACGTGTCACCCACGCGCCCCACGCGCTTGCACACGCCGTCCCACGCGCGGCTGACGTCAGCCACGCGCCTGCTGACGTCAGCGCCGTTAAAGTTAACGGAATATACCTTTTTTGGACGGAATATGCTGACGCCGTTAGGAATATTCCGTTGCCGTTAAGGGAATATTCCGTCGTCCCCTTCCTCGCGCCGGTCACCGGAGCCACCGCCGGCGCCGCCGTCCTCCGCCGCCTGGTTCGCCGGAATTTCTGGAAATTTTCCGAAATTAATCCAAAACTTCAAAAATTCATAACTTCTTCATTCTTTGTCCAAATTTGACGTGCCATATATCAAATTGAAGGTATTGAGGAGTAGAATATTTTCATACCAATTTGAGGCCGGAAAAATGGCCGGAGATGGCCGGAAATTGGCCGGAAAACTTCGGGAAACCCTAATTCCGTTCTCCTTCAAAACTGCACCAAATGGGACGTTCTTTATATCAAATTGAACCTACTCAATCCAATAAAACCAATGGTAATGGTCTCGAGGCTTACCTTGGTCTGGTTTGCACAGAAAATGGATGGACAGTTTGCCTAAACCGTTCCGACGTCGGTTTGAACGATCGGGTTCGAGTTTGAAGAATCTGAAATCACAGCCTCGTCCAAAATGACGAGACGATCGTGATGGTATGGATTTTGGGCGACGGATTGACGGTTTTGTGATTCGTCCAAGGTTAGGGTTTGTCGGTTCGTTTTTGGCTTAGAGAGAAAATGGGAGAGAAAGAGAGGAAGAGAGAAAAGAACGTGCAGAATGATTGGGGTGGGTTGGCTGCTGTGCAGTCAGCCAAAAACCCTAATTCCCACACACGGAGTGGAAAATTACCAAAATGCCCCTACCCTTTAAAGCTTCGTGAAACGTTCGTTTTAACTCCGAATTGAGTTCCGCTTGCGTCCACGCGTTCGTATCGACGAGTACATCAAGAATATGTAAAGAAATAATTTTTCACAAGTCGTCACGAAAAGTCAACAAAAGTCAACATTGACCCTAGGGGTATTTTGGTCATTTCACATAAATTTTGGGACGGGTTGTAACACCATATTTTTGGGAAATTCGGCCAAATCCAAAGGTTGGATTTTTGGGTTGTTGTTTGTCTTGTTAAAATGGTTTTAAAGTGACATTAGGAACCCCTAAGTGCCCTATTATCACAGTACAAAGTTATTGGTGATGTAATGGTTGGAACCACTCCAAGTTCAGTAATGAACTTCTTCATCTAGAACGCTTCTTTGCCGGCTTCAGCTGCAGCGACATATTCAGCCTCTGTCGTGGAATCAGCAATTACATCTTGTTTCTTGCTTTTCCAGCTGACAGCCCCACCATTCAGAGTAAATACATATCCGGAGTTGGAACTTCTATCATCGACGTCAGATTGGAAATCTACGTCTGTATAGGCTTCCACTCGCAACTCTGTTGCTCCTCCATAAACGAGGAACATGTCCTTAGTTCTTCTTAAGTACTTAAGGACCGTCTTGACAGGTGCCCAGTGTTCTGATCCTGGGTTAGATTGATATCGACTAGTAATGCTCACAGCATATGCGATATCAGGCCTTGTGCATATCATGGCATACATGAGACTTCCTATGGCGGAAGCATAAGCAACATAACTCATTTGCCGTACTTTTTCAGGAGTCTTAGGTCCCATGGACTTAGAAAGATGAATTCCATGTCTTACAGGAAGAAAACCTTTCTTAGATTGTTCCATCTGGAACCTACTCAGCACCTTATCTATGTACATAGATTGGGATAAACCAATTAATTTTCTTGATCTATCACGATAGAGCTTTATCCCAAGTACATAAGATGCATCTCCCAAATCTTTCATGTGGAAGGTTTTGGACAACCACACTTTTACAGAAGAAAGTACTGCAGTGTCATTCCCGAAAAGTAATATGTCATCTACATATAACACTAGGAATACAACTGCTTCCCCAACGACCTTTTGATAAACACAATTGTCGTCTTCGTTTTAAGTAAAACCAAACGTTTTGATTTCAGTGTCAAAACGGATATTCCAGCTCCTAGAGGCTTGCTTAAGTCCATAAATGGACCTTTGAAGCTTGCATACCTTAGTCTTTTCAGACTTGGACATGAAACCTTCAGGTTGAGTCATATAGAGCTCTTCCTCTAGGTAGCCATTCAGAAAGGCCGTCTTCACATCCATTTGCCATATCTCATAATCATGGTACGCAGCTATAGCAAGCAAAATCCGAATGGACTTAATCATGGCTACAGGAGAGAAGGTTTCTTCATAGTCAATCCCTTCTCTTTGCCTGTAACCTTTGGCTACTAATCTAGCCTTATAAGTTTCCACATTCCCATCAGCGCCTATCTTTCTCTTGAAGACCCATTTGTTTCCAATAGGTACTATACCTTCTGGAGGGTCTACTAGAGTCCAGACCTGATTTTGATACATGGAATCCATTTTGGATTTCATGGCCTCTTGCCATCTCTTTGAATCAATGTCGGACATTGCTTCATTGTAGTCTCTTGGATCCTCCTTTGTGTCATTGTCACCTAGAAAGTGCAATTCCCCAAAGTCATTATCCAAGCCATACCTCCTAGGTGGCTTGCTGACCCGTTCAGATCTACGTGGAGCTAGGGGTTCAGGAACCAGGTTGTCAGCTTGTTGAGTGCTCGTTTATGGTTCATCATTAATCTCATTAATCTCCATCGTTCTACTTGTAGCTCCTTTGAGAACAAAATCGTCCTCTAGAAACTTAGCAGTTCTGGCGACAAAGACTTTCTGGTCGTCAGGATGGTAGAACTTATATCTCATAGTTTCTTTGGGATATCCTACAAAATAGCACTTAACTGATCTTGCTTCAAGCTTAGTAGCTTCAAGCTTCTTGACATATGCTTCACAACCCCAAATCTTAATGTGATTAAGACTTGGCTTTCTTCCATGCCATATCTCATAAGGCGTTTGTGAAACTGATTTGGAAGGTACTCTATTAAGCAAGTAAGCTGCTGTATATAGAGCGTATCCTCAGAATGTTACTGGTAAATCTGCGGAACTCATCATAGAACGAACCATGTTCATCAAGGTTCGGTTTCTCCTTTCAGAAACTCCATTAAGTTGTGGAGTTCCCGGTGGAGTCCACTGTGATATTATCCCACACTCTTTGAGGTAATCTAGGAACTCGTTACTTAGATACTCTCCCCCTCGATCTGATCTTAGGATCTTTATCTGCTTCCCAGTTTGCTTCTCTACTTCATTCTTGAATTCTTTGAACTTTTCAAAAGATTCTGACTTGTACTTCATAAGATACACATAGCCAAACCGAGAGTTATCGTCGGTGAATGTGATATAGTAGGAGAAGCCTCCTCTCGATGTAGTAGACATAGGTCCACATACGTCAGTGTGGATTAACCCTAGAATTTCAGTGGCACACTCTCCTTTCCCAGTGAATGGAGATTTGGTCATCTTCCCTTTCAAGCAACATTCACAAGTACCCATTTGGTCATTACCTAATGGGCGGAAATATCCGTCTTTCGACATCTTGTGAATCTTATCAAGGTTCACATGTCCAAGTTTAAGATGCCACATCTTTTCTTGGTTAACTTCTTCTCTAGCCCTTTTGGGTTTTGAGGTATTCCCGCTTTCAATACAGTGCATTCCACTACTTGTCTCTAGGTGAAAAAGTCCCTCTATCATATTACCATGAGAGATAATACGACCATTCAAGTATAAAGTGCAACTCAATCTGTCAAACAAAACTGAGTGCCCATCTCGTAAAAGCATAGAGATGGAAATCAAATTCTTTATACATGAAGGAAAGTATAAACAATTTTTAAGTTCCAAGACTTCACCAGAGGGCAGTTTAAGCATGTAGGTGCGTATTGCTTTTGCAGAGATCTTAGTGTCGTTCCCAACTCGCACAATTATCTCCCCATTGCGCAGTGTCTTGCTCACTGTTAGTCCCTGCAACGAATTGCAGATATGTTGACTAACACCTGAATCAAATATCCAGGAATTGGAGCTCACTGTAAAAGCACTCTCTATGACAGAAATAGTCCCTTCAAAAGTTCGTGTCATAAGGCTCGCAAAGCGCACCCTGTATTTCTTCTTCCAACGTTCATTCTTTCCACAATGAGAAAGCATGTTCCTTTGGATTTTCTTGCCTTCTTCTTAAGCAACCTTTTCCTTGTGATTGCATTCTCACTCCCACTGTCCTTTTTGAAACTTTGTTCAAATTTACAGCACATGTCAATCATCTCGGTAAAAGTATGATCGAATCTATTCACTTTATAGTTTACTATAAACTTAGTGAAATCATCCGAGAGAGATGCAAGGAAAAAGTCTTGGGCCATTTTCCCATCGATGGAAGTTCCTAACCTTTTAAGATCTTGAAAGATCCTTTCCATCTTTTGTCCATGTTTTTGGACCGATGCCCCCTTTGCCATTTTGGCATTCATTAGACTACAAACATTTGAGAATCGTACGTTACTCGTCTCAATGTCATGCATCTTATGCAAGCTTTCAATCATGGCACAAGAAGTGTCCATGTGCTTATGTAGCTTCTTAAGCTCCTCACTAAGTGAAGTGAGGATTAAGCATTTGGCTTGTAAGTCATCCTCATAGTGTCTAGTATAATTTTGACACTCCTCCTTTGAAGCTAGTTTCGTGGGAGGTACATGAGGAGGGGATTGCTTGAGCACATATAATATGTCTTTCACCTTTGAGACATTCTCAATGTGGCGATACCAAGCAAGGAAACGTTGGCCCCTAAGGCCATTCTTGTCAAGTACAATGGTAGGTGTTAATTTAGCCATGTCGTTAACTACATAACATAACAGAAATCGTATTAGATTGTTGATTTTAAGAAACTATTTGATTGGGTCTTAAATCAAATAGTACCCCCACTATTTTTGGCAAATTCCACATCCCTCAATGGAATCCAAGAGTTATTTTGAACTCTTAGTAGGGCATGAGAGACTCACCATTACCAAGCCCACCTCACAATGATATGATGTTGGTTAGCAACAATAATGATGAGAGAATAACGCTTTATTCATTTACAACTTTTGTAATTACCCATCCATTTTGGCCTCTAGAGAATGATGCCTCACAATGATATGATGTTGGCACCATTGCACTTAGTTAAGTTATTCCCACTATGCTAGTTCGTGTAGGGTTTCAAGAATAGCCTCACAATGATATGATGTTGGCCATCCTTGTTGCCTACCTCACCACATCATGTATGTTTATATGGACTCCTCCTTTAGGTAAGCACATACTTTGAACTTCCCCATGATAGGGTGAAGCCGGTGTATGAGTCACAAACGATTGGAGCCCATCACGGTGGAAGGCCTACGAAGAGATGTTCAAAGCATCTCTCGCTTATCAACTTAATATTCGTTTTGTTGAGGGAGTAGTGTTGGGCTACATCAAATTCATTTTAATCTTATTAAAAGGACTTAGGATGATTATGAACCGTTTTATTTAATCCAACACGAGCCTTGTGTTGGTCCTTGGGTTTAAGGTAGGTAGTTGTTGATTTTAATTACGCGTTTAATCTAATTAAACCGTTATTTCCTATTGGGCGTTGGACCCAACTATTCCAATTTGCATACAAATAAACAAAAGGAATACATGAAATAAAGATAAGGGCTTATGCCCTTTTACAACACATTTGAACTAGTCAAATTACATTCAAATCTACTCTACTTAACCCAAACATTCATAATGTAAAGCGGCCAATCACATAGCTCAATTATCAAGGCCTTTGGTTCATAATCACCCTTTGACTTAATTAACCGCATTAACTAAGAAAGCAATTTAAACAATTGGTTTTCGAATTCATAGAATTGATTTAAATGGAACTAAATGAAATGAAAATCCAATTGTCATTTAAAGAGACAAAACCATTTTGTTCTCTTCATAATTTTGGGCCGAAAAACAATGACCATAACAATTAGGCCACTAAACAAAACAAAAACTTCATTAAAGGAGCAAAACAATTTGTCCCTTAGTGATTTTGGGCCTTTACGTAAAAACGCAAACTTTTGGGTCAAAGTGCAAATACACAAAAGTATCAAAACTTCATGTAATTGCATAAGCCCCAAAAGTACCCTACTTTATAGGGTGGCCGGTTTTGGAGGGATAAATGGAGTGTAGAATTTTGGTTGGAGACAAGGTATGGGTTGTGAATAGTGAAAGGTGTGGTTTGTAAGATGATTGGTATGGGTTGAAAACAAATAGGTAAGGTGTAGGAATTTTAAATCACAAAACATTCATCACCAATCATAAACAAACCAAAACTTTATGAAAACAACAAACATTTTGGATCAAAACCCCAAACCTTTTTGTTCTTGGTAAGAACATCTAGAACATTTGAAGAACACTCATGAAATCTCATAATAGCTCCATGAATGTTTTCACTCAATAAAAACCAAATTTTCACTACACAAAAGAGGGTTAACATCCTAGGGTACTTAGGGGTTCCAAAAGTCACTTTAAAACATTTTTAACAAGACAAACATGAACCCAAAAATCCACCCTTTGGATTTGGCCGAATTTCCCCACATACATGGCACCAAATTTTAGTTCCAATATTCATGCTTAAATGAACTACATCTACAACATTTGAGATGCTAAATTTTCAAGCAAAATTTATATTCATAAATAGCAAGAACAAAGCTTGTAACATTTACAACATTTAAATCACAAACCATGAAAAACTCAAAACCAAAAGGATTCACCATACTCTAGACCTAGGCTCTGATACCACTTGAAGGAAAAATTTTGTCCTAGCTAAGAACAATTGAAGAACATTTGAACACATATGCAAACTAATAACAATTAAAGTAGGCATGCATTCAAAAACAATTCATAAACCCATGACTTTCAAAGCCTAGAGAATGGTGAACCATAGACTCTTTAACAATATTAAAGAGAGTGAAGTTTGGAGATTCATTACCTTTGAAGCTCATCCTTGTTTGCACAAGGGATTCACCCAAGTGCAGGGCCTTCAAGTCACCTCCTTTGCTCCTTGAGGATGTAAGGAAAGGATCTCCTAAACACCAAAGGTATGGTGTCTCTAAGTCTCCACACCAAGGATGAGGTGTGAAGATGAAATGGATGACTTAGAGAAGCAAGAGATTGCTAGCTATTTCTTCTCTAAGTGGCCGGCCTCCCTTGAAGAAAATGAGAGAAAAGTTCAACTCTTTTTCTCCAAGAAAAAACCCCTTAATGAAAAATGGCTATAAAGTTTCCTTTATACCACTTCACATGTGAGTGGCAAACTTGCAAATAACCCAAGTTTGCCTCCACTCACTCTAGGCCGGTTTTGACTTTGTTTTTGGGTTAAAATTCCATTTAGTTTTAGTTGTCATACAACCTAAACTCAATGGGCCTTGTGGACCAAAAAACCTTTTGGGCCCCGAAACCCAAAACCAACTTAAAAGCCCAATACGAACCTTTCGTATAATTAATTAACTAATTAATTAATCTTGATCATTCTCAATTAAACAATTTAATTGCTTATCCATTCCTTTATATCTTCACTTTCACCCTTACTCGGTGTACGATCCATTAGGTTCCAATTAGCGAGGCAGTGGGCGATTGTTACTCTTAACGATCGATTGTGAATTGAAACTACATTTCAATTCTCCCTTTGATGAAGATTAGTGTTTGCTAATCCTTAGGGCTTCCACAAACCATGAGTGACACCTAGCAGTATATCATGGCTACCCAAGCTAAGTAGAAGTGGTTGGAGAACCTATCCAGTTACAATTACAATGCAATACGGTCCTTCTCTAATACAATACTCCTAATCACATTGTTTGAGCGATAGTTATTTTCATGTCTACTATCCAATGTGATACTTTTCTATATGATTCAATTGAATATGATTTGAAACAAACTTCCTAAGTCATATTCACATGCTTTGGCCAAAGACTCTAGAATCATATCTTAGAGTATTCTCCTTCCACCATGGAAGGTTAGAGATCCCTTGTTGTGCATTCATATGCCTACATGACTAGATAGCTTGACCCGAACAATGTCGTGGACACTCGCAATGGAATGCCTTTGACATGATCAAAGATCAAGGACCCAATCATTAGACATCTATGATGCCTCAAGTCAAAGGACTACTTTGCATATTGCAACTTAAAAGTTCTTACATGACAGGTATGTACGAACTCTCTTTTGATCGTTGTTCAGTGTACTCAATTACCTTTTGAGCACCTATGTGTTTGTCTCAGTGTCTAACACTAAATGACTTGAGACTAGTCATACTCAAGCTTGAGTTAACATAACACATACTAACCTTAGCGGATTGTCAATGCCCAATTGGCAATCCTATGGCTAGGAACGTTTTAGGAATGAACATAAGAGAGAGGTCTCGTTAATCTAACTTACTTAGATCACTTCTCTCTTAGATCAAATACATTCCTTGGATTCTCTCATTGTTTAAACACATGATACAATAAATAGTGATTAACAATAAGCTTTGCCCTTTCATTAAACAAATAATAGTTTAATACAATAAGTATTCCAAAAGCTATTACATCAAATGAGTGGCTTTGTGGGCATACTGCCAACAATATATTTAACGGGGAACACACATTTAGGTAACTACATTTTACATAGTTTGATAATCTTTATATGACTAAAGCTGTTCGTTATTGTAGTAAGGAACGAACCACAGCTTGAGTTTTTGCATTGTTTGTAGTGATGAAGAGATTGTTAGAACTGATGAAAAAGCCATGACTCGCCAAACACTAATGTGCCTTCCACCGGATACAAACATCAAAGACAATGTATGCAACATTTATAGATCACACACAACACATTAAGAGTAGTGATGTGTAGTAACTGCTAATTTTTATATTTTGAATGATTTCAATTTGCTTGTATAGATAATAAATGTAAAGGTGACATATTTGAACAATAGGAGTTCTCCATTATGGTACATGAACACATGGTTTTTGGTAAGGTTGAAAACTTTATGAATTTCAGCTATGTATCTTCAAAAACTTTAAATGCCTTGTTACATCTGATTTTAGCAACAAGCACTTGAGGCAAATTCAGTGGAACGCATCACAAGTTTTGTGAATAGAATGCGAAGGTCATTTCAATTGAAGTACAGTAGTGGAATTGGCAAATGTGACAAGGTATAACGATTTATGTGCAACATTGATTCCAACTATAGCACTTGTTGAAGCAAATATACTAACTTATATTACTATTGTAGATGTTCATTCCTATTTTTGACAATGAAGGTTGTCATTGGTATTTAGTGGTTGTTAATATCGAGTTGCAAGATGTGGAGCTATGGGACAGTTAGCCGAGTGCCATGGCGAACGCCCGTTGTCGTGAAAAAGTAGAACACATTGTAAGTCATCTGTTGCATTTCAAAAGGCTCGTGTATAAGCCCTAGATTACGCAAATCGAATTGGACAAATAGCTCTAAGATTGAATTCATACTTGGTTACATGGATTGTGTAGTTGAACATACTTGACTACATATATTTGCCGGAGATCACGTCAAAAGAGAAAGTACTGTGGTTGTTCAAAATTTTTTTAATAGTCCATCCAAGCGGTCTTCCAGCACAGTCAAATGGGTATGCGCCACTTTTGTTATCAAATGGATGGAGGATATTGACAATGGCTGTGACGTTGGGAACAATGTAAGTATGATCATTCCACATTGTATTGACATTTTTTAAGACGGAAAACTAAATTGAATGTTTGTGAATGTCATGGACATGCAGTATGATTATATTCAAGAGTGAATTCAGTTAACTTTGTCAGTAGTCAAGAATTACAAAAATCAAGCTCTTCTAAAACTATTAGTTGCTTCCTAAGGTAAGCTCGAAGACGATGTCTCTCATGTTGTGAAGACTATTACTAACCTGCAACATAACAAACAACCAAGGCGTAAAACGAGGCAACCCACTGAAGCCCTTGAGGTGTCGAAGAGGATTAATAGCAAGCCGAAAACATGAAAGCGTGGTATATGGTAGACTTTTGTATTTAATGTGCAGGTGTTATGATCATTTTGTGTAAGCTGATGATTTATCTCAGTAAGGCATCCACCTTTTTTGTCAATGGGTGCCAATTTGTGTGCTGCTTCAATATTGTAAAGAAATTAGGAAAATTGTAGGACACCCATAGCATTGCAAAGCTCATGGTAAAAAGTACTTTATTTTGTAAAAAAAAATGATTTAGTGATGCATTTGTGCATCATATTAAGTCTCATTTAACATCAATATTTTTTTATTTTTTATTTTGTTAAGTCCCTAAAACCAAGTTGTAAGCAAAATTTTTTGATAATTCTAAATTAAAAAAATTTGATGTTAGACTTTAGAAAATTGTTTTAATAATTCAAAATTAAAAAAAAAAATTTATTTGCACAAATCTAATGAACAATCCATGCAATTGGCAAACAATAGGCATGGATTTGCGTTATATCATGCAATTAGACAGAAGATTTAATGGCAGCATCACATTATTTGGTGCTAGTGCCCTACATGGATCTGCATTACGAATTGTTTAAGTGTTTAAGTTTTAAAACCCATCATTATCACTTGAACGTATAAATTATCGTTTAAGTTGTAAAACTCATTGTTCAGGTAGTAATTTTTTAGCTTAAGTGGTAATTTACCACTACCACTTGGACAAGAAATTTTATCAAATGAACCACGTCTTTACCACTTCAACGACTTGAGAATTTTAGGTTACAAAATTAACCATTACTATTTAGACGTTCAATTTCTTGTTAAAGTTGTAACACCTATCGTTTACGTTGAAAAACCCATCGTTCAAGTGATAATTTACCATTTTAACCAGTAAATGATCGTTTAAGTTGTAAAACCCATCGTTCAAATAGTAATTTGTACGTTTATGTGGTAATATACCACTTGAACGAGAAATTTTATCAAATGAGCCACGTCTTTACCACTTCAACAACTTGAGAATTTTAGGTTACAAAATAAACCATTACTACTTAAACGATCATTTTCTCATTTAAGTTGTAACACCTATTGTTTAAGTTGTAAAACCCATTGTTGAAATGATAATTTACTACTTAAACCTGTAAATGATTGTTTAAGTTGTAAAACGCATTGTTCAAGTAGTAAGGTTTACGTTTAAGTGGTAATTCACTTGAATGAGAAATTTTATCAAATGAACCATGTTTTTACCACTTCAACGACTTAAGAATTTTAGGTTACAATATAAATCATTACTACTTAAACGTTCATTTTCTCGTTTAAGTTGTAACACCTATCATTTAAGTTGTAAAACTCATTGTTCAAGTGATAATTTAATACTTGAATCTGTAAATTATCGTTTATGTTGAAAAACTCATCGTTCAAGTAGTAATTTCTACGTTTAAGTGGTAATTTACCATTTGAACAAGAAATTTTATCAAATGAACCATGTCTTTACCACTTCAAGGACTTGACAATTTTAGGTTACAATCCGTCCAATTGCATATGAAATCCGTCCAATTGCATACGAAATCTGTCCAATTGCATACAATCTGTCCAATTGCAGTTTATGCAAATAAACCGGAGTAAAACAAAAATAACAAATTAGCAATTTTTTAGTGTGAGGGGTACGACGACGTCGTTTCTGCAGGTAGCGCCTCATCTCTAATGATTCGACGCCTCTGCAACCTAAATGGCAGCCACGACGCCATAATTTCCTGTCAAGTAGCTTGTGTTTGGGTATATGGAATCGTGGACATTTCGATCGATCTTCTCAATTTCATATTTATGGATTTTGGACGAAATCGCCGATATGGGTGGAAGATATACCTTCACCCCTTATTTATGTCAAACCTAAAAATTCTGATAAACCTTTACCTACGAGCTGCGGCCATCTCGAAGAGAGGGCAGTTCTCTCATCCATTTTCTATAAACTGATCGTAGGCCTTTATAAGCTGGCAATGGAGGCAAGCCCTAATCTCATGGCCGAATCTCGTCGGAATTTGACCAATTTCGATTGTGCGTTTATCATCTTCTTCACTGCACTTTAACACTACAGAGCCTTTGTTTTAATTATTTTTCTATTTTCTCTACCAGTTTTGTTGGACAAAGGTTCTACTAGTTACTAAGTCAAATTGGTTGCTTAATCCACACCATTAGATACTTTACACCATCATCTAACCGTTCATTTTATCCGGAGTAAGGTTTACTCCGGTGTATAGAAGAATTTTTGGGAACGAAAATTGTTTTTGAGTAAAACAAATGACAGCTTCTTCTATGCTCCGGGGTAAGCGGTACCCCGAATTTTTAAAAAATCAAGTCCATTTAGAAAAAATAAAAGACAACCTACAATTATAGGTTACCGGTTCAAAGTCAAAAAAAAAAAATAGAGTATTCATACCCCAGTACTCTTCATGTTCGTCAAAATAGATTTGGGCATGTTAAAGTGCGGCTACAACCAAGAAGTTTGATGAGTCTTCCATCGCATGATGAACAACAATTGGAGGTTACTTAAGAAGTTTTATGGTTGAGAATTAATTGATTCTGGGTTTAGGGTTGAGAATGAATGAAATTGGTATTTGTCTGTATTCTTTTTTGTTAAGAGTGAATTGATTATGGGTATAATTTAAGGTTGAATTTGATATTCTTAGAGTCTATCTATAATGGATTGCTATGGGTATAATTTAAGAATTTTATATAGCTATGTCAATGAAAACGAAAGTTAAATGTAGAGATAGAGTTTAGATAATTTATGATCTCCCATTTTGCACAAACAAGCTGAGGTTGCTTTAGGGTTATATCACAATTTCCCAATTTGTTTGCATTGGTATCTAGTTTGATAAGTATCAGTAAGCTATCGTGCAATTGGATGAGTTGCATGAATGTCATTTTTTGCCAATTGCACAAAGGCGATATATGAATGTATAATTTCTGTAATGTGAATATAATTCTTTATTCTCATATTAATGCATGTAATGTGAATTTGGCTAGGTCAAGACTCCAAAACAAGGAAGGAAGGCAAATAGTGATAAAAAAGAAAAAGGCAATGATGAAGAAGTAGTGGTTGTGAGAGAAAGGCCTATTTTAATTACCTGTAAGTTTGAAAGAAAAAAAATATTTATTTGTAATGTACATTAGTTTGATTACAATAAGTCTTAGTTAATTGCTTGCAACATATTATGCAGGAAAGTGAAAGGAGATGAATTGAAGAAAAATAAACAACGCAAGCTTGAAGTTGAGGTGAAAACTTAAAAATGTAAAATTGTAATATGAAAAAGTTAATTGTTGCAAACTTATTTTATTTTGTTTTTCAATCTAACAAAAAAAAAAAGCATTGCTAGTAAAAGGAAAGACTTAAAAAATTATTGTTTAAAAATTAAAATGAGAGATATGAACAAGTTGATGGGTGCAAATTGATTTAGGGTTTGTACTTTGTAGTGTAAAAGGTAAAACAGTAGTTAATAAAAAAAATCTTGAAAGCTTAGATTTGTAGTTTGAAATGTGAGATTTGAAAAGTTGATGCTTCAAAATTTGTTGTGTTTTGTAGTGGAAAAAGGAAATTTCTTGTAAATGGAAAGAACTTAGTCGAAAGGAGAAGGCAGCATTTTGTCCCACTATTGAAAGTTGTAATCAAGTTAGTGAAGCTGGGCAAAGTGTAGTAAATGCTTATGTGGAAAAAAGCTGTGATTATAAAGACTCGATGCACTGTAGACAAGTTTCACGAGACCATCTGCAAATTTTCAGTAGAGAAAATTGAGGCGATAAAGGAAATAGGGTTTGGTATATTGGCGCAATTTTTGTTGACTCAACTACATCGACGGTTGTGTAGGTTTCTTGTCGACAAGTTTGACCCTTCAAGTTGTTTGATTGAGCTTCACGGTAGTACACTTGAAATAAGTTGTGATGACTTTGAGCAAATTATGGAAGTTCTGAATGAAGTACAAGAAGTTGATTTAAGTGGCTCTTTGGATGGTGAAGATATAAAGTCATTAATCAAAACATTTTGTGAAAAGCAGAGCAATGCACTGATTAGTGACTTAAGTGAGAAGTTAATTAAGGCTACAACAGTGGATGACAACTTCAAAATAGGGTCTATGATATTTTCTATTGGAACAATCCTCTGCCCAACATCTGTAACATATGTTACTTCGCAGTATTTGATTGCATTAAGGAGGCCAGAGATGATAAAAGCACAAAAATGGGCAAGTTATTGCCTCAATTTTTTTTGCGATGAGGTTTTGTCATACAAGGCGAATGGCGCAAAGTACTTGCATGGATCCGCGGTATTTCTACAATTGTACTACCTTCATGTCGTGTCCCATGGATGTACCTTTGTTCATAGGTCAATTCACCTGATATTTACATGGAAGAATGAGACTGTGAGTAATGTTATGAAGTGGGTTAATAACCGTGGTGGGATAGAGAGTACCAAAATCAAGATTGTAACCCAATATCCAAAGAATGTAGGTGTTGGAGGGCCACTCAACCAACAATATCTTGCAGTGGCTACTTGCTTAAGATTAGAGGTAGACCACATAAAGAGTAGCGTTGCTCGGATTGAGAAAGCTATATCGGATCCTAAACTACATAAAGAGTGTGGTTGGTCAATTTTTTGAAAGGATGAGATACTTAATTTTTTGAAAGGCATCGTGAAAGATTCACCCTTGGTGCACATCAATGACACCGAATGCGGTGGGGTAAATGATAATGGTGTTGTAGACGGCGTGTGACAAAATGAAAACAAAAATGATGATCATGTGAATAAGGGCAAGAATGAGAATGACAACCGACAATCTCAATCCCCGAAAGTATCAACATTAAAGAATGTTTTCGACATCAACAATAATGGTGATCAAAGCTGTATGGAAATCATTAAAGAGAACGATAAGATGCAGGAGGTATGATTAGAAAAATATATAACCGGTTTCATGCCAAACGTTAAAGCCATAAATGTTGTTTTATTTTGTATGTGTAGCTGAACAATAATTACAATTTAAAAACAATGATTTGTAATTTATTTCATAATAGTTTGGCCTAAAGTAGTATGTAATGCATTTGGTGTGACAAATGTATGGCCTAACACATAAATCTATTTTCCACGCAGTTGGAAATGCTCGTGGAAAAAAGAAATGTTCAGAAGGGTGCCGGTATATTTCGGAGGAGCCCTATCAATACAAGGGCTACGGTAAAGAACCTTGGGAGTTATTTGGATTGGCACAGATTAAATTGCTCAGCAGAAAACAAGTATTGTATGACCGGACAATGAGTCGACTCCAGACTGGCCCCTTCCACTATAAAAGCGTTGATTTGGTAGATACTGATCTTGACCTCTTCAGTTATATATTTAATGAGGAACACACATTTAGGTAACTGCATTTTATATACTTTGATAATCTCTATATTACTAAAGCTAGTTGTTATTGTAGTCAGGAAAGAACTACGGCTTGAGTTTTTGCATTGTTTGTAGTGATGAAGAGATTGTTAGGACTGATGAAGACGCCATGACTCGCCAAACACTAATGTGCCTTGCACCATATATAAACATCAAAGACGATCTATGCAACATTTATAGATCACACACAAAACAGTAAGAGTAGTGATGTGTAGTAACTGCTAATTTTTATATTTTGAATGATTTCAATTTGCTTGCATAGGTAATAAATGTAAAGGTGACATATTTGAACAATAGGAGTTCTCCATTATGGCACATGAACACATGGGTTTCGGTAAGGTTGAAAACTTTATAAATTTAAGTTATGTCTTTAAAAACTTTAAATGCCTTGTTACATCTGATTTTAGCAACAAGCACTTGAGGCAAATTCGGTGGAACGCATTACAAGTTTTGCTAGTAGAATGCGAAGGTCATTTCAATTGAAGTACAATACTGGAATTAACAAATGTGACAAGGTATAACGATTTATGTGCAACATTGATTCCAACTATAGCACTTGTTGAAGCAAATATACTAACTTATATTACTATTGTAGATGTTCACTCCTATTTTTGACAATGAAGGTTGTCATTGGTATTTAGTGGTTGTTAATATCGAGTTACAAAATGTGGAGATATACAGTTATCCGAGTGCCATGGCGAACGCCCGTCATCGTGAAAAAGTGGAACACATTGTAAGTCATCTGTTGCATTTCAAAAGGCTTGTGTATAAGCCCTAGATTACGCAAATAGAAATGGACAAATAGCTCTAAGATTGAATTCATACTTGGTTATATAGATTGTGTAGTTCAACATATTTGACTACATATATTCGCCGGAGATCAAGTCAAAAGAGAAAGTACCATGGTCGTTCAAAAAAAATTTAATAGTCTAGCCAAGCAGTCTTCCAACATAGCTAAATGAGTATGCGCCATTTTTGTTAGTGAATGGATGGAGGATATTGACAATGGATGTGACGTTGGGAACAATGTAAGTATGGTCATTCCACATTGTATTGACATATTTTTAAAACGGAAAACTGAATTGAATGTTTGTGAATCTCATGTACATGCAATATGATTCTATTCAAGAGCCAATTCATAAGAAATCCGTGCAATTGCATACAATTCGTCCAATTGCAGTTTATGCAAATAAACCGAAGTAAAACAAAATTAACAAATAAGCAATTTTTTAGTGTGAGGGGTGCAACGATGTCGTTTCTACAGGTAGCGCCTCATCTCCAATGATTTGATGCATCTGCAACCCAAACGGCAGCCACGACGCCATAATTTCTTGTCAAATAGCTTGTGTGTTGGGCATCTGGAATCGTGGACCTTTCGATCAATCTTCCAATTTCATGTTCATGGATTTTGGGCGAAATTGCTAATATGGGTGGAATATATACTTCAACCCTCTATTTATGTCAGACCTAAAAATTCTGATAGACCTTTACTTGCGGGTTGCGGCCATCTCGAAGAGAGGGCAGTTCTCTCATCCATTTTATATAAATTGATTGTAGGCCTTTACAAGTTGGCAATGGAAGCAAGCCCTAAGCTCGTGGTCGAATCTCGTCGGAATTTGACTAATTTCGGTTGTGCTTTTATCATCTTCTTCACTGCACTTTAATACTAGAGAGCCTTTGTTTTAATTATTTTCATTTTCTCTACCAATTTTGTTGGGCAAAGGTTCTACCGGTTATCAAGTCAAATTGGTTGCTTAATCCACACCATTAGTTGCTTTACACTATCATTTAACCGTTCATTTTATTTAGAGTAAACTTTACTCGGGAGTACATAAGAATTTTCGAAGACAAAGATTGATACTTTGTCCTCCCAAATTAAATGTGTGATTTTATCAAAAAAAAGTAAAAGTAAATGCGTGAAAAAAAGAAGTAAATTACACGATAACACCTCCTTCCCACTACGTTCCGCGCCTACACTCGCACTCCCCAACCCGCGAGCAACCATCATCCCCTACACACTCCTCCACCTTCCATAAATTCCCTCTCTCTCTCTCTCTCAATCAATCTCTTCCCAATTACACAGTTTCAACGGTCCACCACCAAAATGGCCCGACTCCTCACTCAAACTCTCCATCTCCGTCACTCTATACTCCGCCGCCCGCTCCTCCCACCCTCCCTCACCCAGGCCCACCGTGCCCGCTCCTTCCGATCCGGCAAGGCCGAGTTAATCGAGATCGAACTCGACCCCTCCGCCTCGTCGTCGCCAAGTGATTCAGAGAAATTAATGCTGAAGAAGCTAGACGACATCGTTCAGACCATCGTCGTCCAGAGGGCCACTCCCGATTGGCTCCCCTTCGTTCCCGGCTCCTCGTTTTGGGTTCCACCTCGGCGCGTCCCGCTGAAAGTCGCCGACTTGGTTGGCAAATTGGCTGACCAGCTCACAGATGAAGAAACCCTCTCTGTTGCCACTGATCGTGGATGGCCTTGCTCCCAATTTTTCATTAATGGCGGTACGAGATTTTGTTTTTTTTTTCTTTTGGTTTATGTATGTAGGAAATGTTTGTAATTAAGTTTTGTTATTATAAGAAATTGAAATGGCTTTTTAGTTTTATGTATGCACAAATTGGTTTTAATTAGTTTTTGTTTGATGGGGTTGGTAGAATTGCATGTTTCTATAAGGACTTGAAGTGGGTTTTTAGTTTTTTGTATATACAAAATGTTTTTAGTTTCTTTTTGTTTTATGGGTTTGGTTGAAATGTTGGATTTGTCAGTTGAAATGGGTTTTTAGTTTTGTGGAAATCAATGGGTTTTTTGTTTTGTTTTTCGGTACCTTCAATTTTAGTTTCATTGGTGAACATGTTTGAGACATGATAGAAATGTGAATGCTTTTGATATCTTTCGTTTGTAAAATTTACAGACTTCGGCAGAAGAGTGAAAGAAAATAGGTTACATACTGCTCAATTCATGAAATGTTTAATCGAAAATTGACCTGTGAAGAACATGAAATGACATCAAAACTTGTATTTTTGAATGCACGGGATGAGTGATGTTTGCTTATTTATCATCTTCCGTGCTGGTTTAAAAACAATGTCTCTTTCAACTATATAAGAAAATCGTTGTTTGAGTTTTATTTCTTAGCTCTTAATGAATAAATATTTTAGCGTATCATAATATTTTGTTGGCTGCAGGCACTGGATCTGCAGAAACAAGGGAGGTGGATACGGAGGCAGAAGGATCAACAGAAATAGAGGTGGAAGTGGAGGTACAGGTTTTGACTGATTCACAGAAGCCATCTCGCTGTGAGGATGATTAAGGATTTCTCGTCTCTATCAGCCTGGTTGCTTGGGTGAGTTCCCTTACTTTTGACAACCACCAATGCTCCTTTGCACACATATCATAACCTAAATAGTGTTGTCATTGTACCTTAGGATATGGATTTAACTTATCTTTGTTTAGGTTTAGGCTGTTAGTTTTGGAACTTGGTGGTAAATCCGCTTGTTTGCATTGATGTATTGTAATTATTATCTTCAGCTATTATGTTTGTGTTCTATTGTTGTATAGTTTGAAATAATAAGGGAATGAAATATTAAATGGTGAGCATGTTGGATATGCATCCACGCAGTCACAACTTGATTCCTCTGACAAATAATCATTATGTACAGAGTATCATTGTATATCCAGGTGTATGATCTTGTGCTTTCTCTCTCTCTTCTATTTTAGGTTTGAATTTCTGTTTCTGGTTGCATGCTACAATGTTCTGAGTTTTGATGATGGTGTGTGTGTGTGTGTGTGTCTGTGAACAGCTCTTTTAAACATTTTCAAGGTTGAGACTGGCAAGCTTGCTTAGCTTTGTTAAGTATATCTAAAAGCTTTGAGAAAAGAAAATTTTGGGCTGTAAAGAGCCCAGCAAGCTAACGGAAAACTACACATATGCCCTCACACTTTGGCTGGTGTCACTTTGCCGCCTGAGAAAAACATCTCTCATTCGCCCTTGAAATTGAAAAAATTGCAATGTGAGGCTTACCGTCAGTTTTGTTCAATTTCATATTAAATTTTGTCACATCCCAAGCGCATGACCCTTTTCTGAGTGTTCTTTTATGACATGTTATCTTCTCTTTCACCCTTCTCTTTTCTTCTTTCTCTCTTCTTTGTCTGTCTTCTCTGAACAAACAATTGGATTTGATCCAAACCTTTGTTGTGGGTATGAAAGTTGGTTTGCAGAATCTGCCCTTCTTCTCCCTTTTCTTTTTGTCACACGACTCACACCTCCGAAACTTTCTTCCCAATAAAATTTAACCCCCAAACCCCAAATTTCCTCCCAAGATCTGCATATTTTCTCTCTATTCTCTCCATTCTCTCATCTCTCTTTGATTGATGGATTTGTATATATCTGCTTTGTCCAAGGATGATGTGCATCAACTATAAAATTTCCTTACATGCATTTGTCATCATCGTTACCGTTATGAATAGGTTTTTATTAGAAATGGATTACACTCATGTATCAACTGAATAATGGCCAATTTTAGGGCTAGCAATAGCTGAGTTGGAAATCAGTCATCCAGGTTTATGTATTGTGGAGAGAGGATCAATCTTCTACCCTGTGCATCTGATTCAGAGTGTGCAAATGTGAAGAGGCCATATTTTAGTTGTTCAGCAGCACCATATTGGACACGAGTGGCCAGAGCGAGACACAACGGTGTGTTTGGGTTTGGGTGGTGGAGAAGGCTGTGGAGGAGATGATGAAGTGTCGTATGAAATTGGTGTTGTAAAATGGAGAGAATGGGGTATTGAAGATTCTTGTTCTCTTGTATAAACACCGTTGGTATAGATTCGTCTTTTATATGTTGAAGCATGAATTGTTATACATGAGATTTCTTTGAATTTAGTGATGTATCTTATTGTCTCAGTTCAACTATGTCAGCCATATCAATGGCTAAAATTGTTGCTCTAGCTCTACCAATTACTTAGGGCCCTCCTGATAGCCATTTCGTTTTTAATTTTCAGTTCTCTCTTTTAATTAGAAATAAAGAGGAAATACAAAGAAGAAAGGAGGGATGTATTATACGTCATGTATACGGATAGACGAGGGAGGTAGGACGGATGTGAGAACACAATTTTAAGTAGGTTTTCTTTTCTCTATGTTTAGTAAGGAAAAATTAAAATTAAAACTAAAAACAAAATGGTATATTAATCAAACAGGCCTTTAATTTTCATCTTCTTAACAGCGTATCAAGGTGCTCAAGCTCAGAGTAGACAATATTATTATTCGAGCTCAAGCTCGGGTTAGCTCAGCTCATGTGTGGATCCAGCTCAAATTTATGGTTGGCTTGGCTCGGCTCGTTGTCTAAACAACGGGTCATTTGGTTAGCCAATCCAAAGTATACAGAAATGTTCGTAGTTTTTCCTTCATATTGGTGGACTAACCAATACAATACAATAGTTCATTCGGGCGTCTTTCTCCGCGGTTCGTTGTAAAGAGTTTTGTCTTCCCCAATGTTGTTGCTGGGTTGTCTCCAATCTTTGTACAGATCTAGTGGCGTGGCGATTGTCCTTCCATGGCTATGGGTTGGTTCCAATCTTTGTGATGTTTGTAGATGACCCATATTGATAGTGGATTTTGCGTATCTGATATGGGTGTCTCTTGATGTGGTTTGGGTTTGCAATTTTACGGGGTGGAGTCGATGGCTAATGGCTCTTTGGGATTCAATGGTGGCTAGAGGAGCTTTGATACTCTTTGGAGCGTCCAGAAGAATATTGAGCGGCTATGCCTATTCTCTTGCCCGATCACTCTTGACCCGAAGTTGGAGAGGTCTCTATTTGGAGATAGGTTACAATGCTTATAAGCATTTCATGCTTACACGAATATAACTATTAATGGTTGGAGAAGGATTTACAAGGCAATTCCGATCTGGTTATCACTGGGTCTCTTTTTTTACCAACTGAGTCATGAACAAGTCAAAGTCCAATTAATATTTTGTTTGAGCTAAATTCATTTCTTTTATGAACGGAGCATGAGCCAAAAAATGAAAGCTTATTTACAACTCTACACATTAACCACAATTATGTATATCTAGTAAAAGCTCAATTGGAAAATTTTGTTTGGAACCTGTTTTTTCAAGCAGACAACACATGGAATACCTTTGGGGCGTGTTTACAAAACCGGAATGGAATGGGAAGAAACGGAATTGCACTTCTCTTGAAGTATTCCAGCTTTTACCAAGCTTTTGGGGAATCAGAAAAGAGGTGGGGTCCACCTAATATCAGTAATCAAATTCTTAAATTTGCCGTAAGTAGATTACCTAGATGGAGGTGGTATTTGGACTCCGGGTTGAAATCTCCATTCGGAATCAACCTTTTCTACCCAAAATACCCATGCACTTTTTACGTTAATCCTAAAATACCCCTCCCATCTCCAGGAATCCCTCACCCTCCATATATGTCGATCTTCGCCAAGACTGTTGTGCCTTCTCACCACCCTTACACCTTGACCACCACCACGGTACCACACTTACACCTTCACGACAACACTAGCAAGACCAGCAATTTACATCGACTCATCCGCCGACTCAATCTCGTCCATTGGCCACGACCCGAATTAAACATCCGCCGATTCAAATCAGAACAAGATTTCCCACAAAACCAAGAATTGGGGAGGTGAGGAGAGGTGGCGGCGGCGACTATGGGGTAGGGGGAATGAGAAAGATAGATATGGGATAGGGTCACAGACTCGTAAGGATGGGAGGGACATAACCTCTCTTTTGCTGGGTTTTGTTATCTCAGCCAAAAAAATAAAAAAGAATTAAAGCTTTTCTCACAAAGTTTTTTTTTTTTTTTTTAAGTTTTACCAAAAAAACAAATAAATAAAAAAGAATAAGCATATAAAATAGAATACTTATAATAGGGGCATTTTAGTAATCACATTGATTTTTATTCTGATTCATGTAAATTAATAAACAACTTATATAGTTCAATACCATTCATATTCCAATTCTAAAAAAATTTAGTAAACAGTTTCAAAAAGAATCTGATTCTGACTACACCTCATTCCAACTCTTCCTCAATTCAATTCCTCTCATTCTGATTACAGATTAGTAAACGAGCCCTTGGTGTGTTCGTTATGTGGCATTTCAGCTAAGGTTTGGATAAGTTAGAGCATCTCCGACTCAAAAATTTGAGTCCAAATATAAGGCAAAACATCTCCAATGTACATGAGATGTAAAACCCATTTTGAGTTTTGAGTGAGAGCCAAATTTGGGTTTCAATATGAAATTTTAGTCCAAGGTGGAGTCCATGCCAACTAGGAAAAATGTTATTCAGTTTGAGTTTTCGATCCAATCATTTCCAATATCCATAACCAAATAGTTAGGACTCAAATATGAGTTTTGAGTCCAATATTTTCTTCTCCAATTCAAAAACTCAAATCTTAAATCTCGAAATGAGCCTAAAGATTTGAGTCTTCGCTTTGGAGATGCTCTTATTTGTGGGTCCTCTTGTGTTCTTGGTAGCCATACAAATTTAATTTCTATAGAGTGTTTGCTAGACCCACTCATTGTCATATTTTTCTACCCATATTATAATCTCACTTATCATAAAAAGTTAAAAAACTGAAACATTATTTATTATTCCTAAAATAACATATACTGTATATCCTATCCGGATCAGTTCTTCGCGGACTCTCTGGAACAAATAATTTCAGCCGCTCACGTAAAATCGTGCGACTCAAATTAAATTCTTCTTTTTAATCGGCTTCGAACGAAACGACTTTGTACTATCCCTCACCCACACCGCGTGCTCTCCCTCCCACTTCCGCTCTCTCCCTCATCTCAACTGCAGAAAGCCTCCATGAAAATCTTTCCATTTGGAAATCTGTAAATTTTCCAAATTTTAGCATCAATTGCATTGAAAACCTGTAAATTTAATACTTGAGATCGGCATAGGCCTGAAGCTTCATACCACATTCATGGTTGTGTTCATCGTAGAGATGTAGATATGATGGAGAGAGAAGCATGGGGGGAGGAAGAGAGAGAAGCACGAGGGGAGAGAGAGAACGTGGACAGAGAGTAGGGTGCAACTCGGGCGGGTTATGTAACATTCCGTAAAAATTTTGTTATAAAATAATTTTTGAGGATATTTTGGACACGTGTGTGATTATTTTATACATGAAACCGTGTAATTTTAATGTTTTGGTGCGTGCACAATACCTCAAAACCCAAAATATTTTTATTACCTTCTCTTCTCCCTGTCACTCATCTTCATCATTTTCACTCTCTCGCTCTCTCTTCTCACCGATTGTTGACGTCGACAAAAACTATCGAACCGAGGCGAACTAAAATCACCACAATCTTCGTCTCGACGCCCTGGACTCAACGGTACAAACCGTTTGACGGGAAAAGCTCACGGAAGAATCGGACCTTCCCGGCAATTTTCTCACTATTTTAGACCGATGTGAGGTTTCTAACTACCACCAATGGATTCCTCTCGTTGAGTAGATGAATTTTGATATGTCATTTGCTTGATTTGGTTGAGTTTTGACGTAGTTCGACAAAGCTACGGTAGCCGCTGCCTTTCGAGGCAATTACAGGCCATTTTCTGAGCTTGTACGACCAAACCAAAGGTACACCGTCATTCTACTCCTCTCTAGCTTCATTTTGGTATAAAGAACGTGAAATTTGGCCAAGAAATGAAGAAGTTCTGGAGGTTTGAAAAATTCTCCAGAAACCGGCCAAAATTCCGATGACGGCGACGGCGGCGACCGGCGCTAACGTTAGCAACAGGTCCAGACCGGCCGGGTGACGTCAGCAACCGATCCAACCCGGTTGATGACGTCAGCAAGCCGAGAATATTCCTGTAATATTCCTTTTAACGGCGTTAGGAATATTCTGTTAGATTTAATGGAGATGCTGGAATATTTCATTAGTTTGACCGGCTCAGGTTAACCGCGTGTGCGGCGTGCGTGAGTTGAGGCAGGCTCGCGCGTAAGGGCGCGTGGGACCTTATTTTTGAATTCCGTCAATTTGAGACGACTCGTGACGACGCGTATTACCTAGGAGCAGTACGTATGGTATTTTACTGAGTGTTTCAGACCTCCGTATTGAGCAAACAAGGGATATGTTTAATTAATTAGTAACCTTTATGAGTTTAATCATTAGTATAGTGATATCTCATATAGGTGAGACTTATCCAGAGGACTACCGGGGCTACCCAGGATAGGGGGCTACGACCCGGCTACTTACAGGTGAATGAGTGGGTCTTTGTTTTGATAAATATACTATTATGTATGGTGTTCACTGCTTTCTTTAAATTGTTAGCATGATTCATATCATATACGATTTTTGGAGGTAGAACATTCGTATAATATTACCATACATATTTCTATAATGTTGCTCATCAGTAGATGTATAACACCCCGGGTATCAGTACTCAATCCTATGGACAGGACTAGCCTTGACGTTTGGAGTTGTCACTATCAGTACCGCTACGCAACTTTGGATTCATTGTAGGTACTAGCCTGTTCTAGGTTGCACTAGGCAACTCGAACTTGTGTGACGCACTTTGTGCACAGCGATTAACATTAGACTCGCGTCATTGTAGTACTCAGCGTATTTATTAGATACCTAGCCTGTTCCTCGTAGCTTATCTACTTGGGCTTGTGTGTTTACATATGGATGAGCAGTTGGTTTGATTTTCGGGGAGTACCCGTATTATTGTTATAGTATTTTGAGGATCATACCAGGGAGTATGACGTATTTTCAAAAACTATACATGTTTTCCAGCGAGGGGGATAATATGCTATTGAAAACAAAGGTTTTATCAAACATTGCTTTTGACCCACTCACCTTTTTATATTTTGCGCCCTTCCAAGACTTAGAAGCGGATACGTTTACCAGTGACACGAGGGCTTGCTTTGGCTGTGGTTGGTGGTTCTGACACTCTATCCAGACTATGTAGGATTTGCTCCTACTTTTAGTTAACTTCTACTTATCCATCCTCACAAGGATGTAAATGTTTTTTTATTCTATGCACTATTTACTATGCTCTGACTGTTATGCACCTGTAAAAAATGGGTTTTACCCTTCACCGCACTTCTACTTCCACTTCCAACTCTTTATCTACTCATTTTTTTCACTTTTACATGCATAATTGGCTTTCGTCACTTAACACGTGTCGGCCAACACTTCCCGACACTTGGCGTGTCAGGATCGGGATGTGTCAGGTTGGGCAAGTTGGATGATCAACCCAACCCTAACTCAATCTTCACAATTCGGGTTTGGGTTGGGTTTGAGTTCATATGGGTTTAGTCGGGTTCTGGTTTTAATTGGATTCGGGCTTATTCGGGTTAGGTTCATGTTTGGGTTCGTCCAACTTTATCGAGTTCAATCTTATAACACTTTATTTTGCATGATTTTTCAAATTTTAAACCAAACAATGTCAATATTAGTTAAAATTCCATTTACAGACAAAATTTAAAGCAAACAACTTGAAAACTATTTATAATGTTTCAACCATGCAAAGTTGGAATTAAATTACAAGACGTATACCAAAGTTTCAACAAAAAGAAATGTAAAAGTAACACTATCATTCATTATCAATATGAAAGCGGACAATAAACTTCAAGTATAGTCATTTCAAAACTTATACATAACTTATATAATATGAAGTGAGATAGGTAATACATGCATACGCGAATTTGGGCTCAAAATAGGGTTGGGTTTAGCAACTTTTTCTAAATGAGTTTCTTATTGGGGGTGTATTATATAAAGATATAAATGGACTTTTGTTGAGTTTTTAAAGTAATAGACTTTCACGGATTTAATAGACTTTTACTGACTATTATAAACTTTATAAAATTTCATAGACTTTTAATGATATACTTGTTTGGAAAATAAAAAAGTTACAATCTAGACTTTTGCAAATTTTTAGAGAGTTCAATACTAGAATTTTTTGAAATTTTGTTGATTGTCATAGAATTTTTAATGATCAATTTATTAATAAGCATTATTTTTAAGTTTTCATTATTGAAATAGCAATCATGACTATGACAAAGTAGTCTTATGAGTTGGTGGTGGCAACGATGATGGTGGAAGTGACATGGTGATTGTCGGCAAGATGGTGGTAGTAAATTTGGTGTTTTTGGTAGCGGTGATAATAGTGGAGGTGGTGATTGTGGTGGCGGGGTGGTGGATGAGTAGATATAGGGGCTATGATGATGGTGGTAGATGTGGCAGTCATGGTGATGGTGGTGTTAGTGTGATCATAGTAGGGGTGGTGGCGAAGGCGGAGGAGATGGTCATGGTAAGGTGGCTGGTGATAAGTCATTGCATTATGATGGGTGGTGGAGTACATCATCAAAGAATTGAGAAAAATGAGATCCATCAAAATCTTATGAGGAGAGGTAGGATTTGCTATGACAAAAAACTTACTATAAAGCACTCAAAGTTCATCAAAGTCAATGACTTTTTAAAATCCTTTAAAATCATAGAAAGTTTGAATACACTAGATTTTTGTAGACTCACAAAAAGTCATAATTGAATAACACAAGATTTTCATAGACTTTTTAGAGGTCATAAAAAGTCTTTATTCAATACATGGTGACTTTTGTTGACCCTTCAAAAGTCTATATTGAATACACTTGGATTTGAGAGTCAATTAAAGTCCATCAAACTTCATATACAATACATCTCCTTAACAAAATTTTGGGAGGAATTCAGAAAGATTCAACTCTAATCATGTTTCCTCTACACCTTTTAAGATATGGATTTCTCTAGGAGGTCCAAAATTCGAAGAAATAAAAATGACTTCTAGTGGCTCTCTATTAGTATTGATCATAATCATTAGAGAGTGATTGAAACCGAATTTCTCCTAAAATAACTTTGTGATTTTTTAGCTAAATTTTAGCTCTAAAATAAAGAGCATGAATAGAGGTACTATTAATCAATTAGCGCCTACTTCAAAAGTTTACTTTTAAAATTTACGCTTTAACCACCCTTCTTCAGCTGCAGTCATAACCCACACCAGACTGATCCATTTTTTTTATTAGTGGTAGTTGATGATATGTCGAAATTAATGATGAGAAGATTATTTTGCCCTTAAGTTTAATATAAGTATGGATGGAATTAGACGATAGGGGGTCAATTGGCGAAATTTAAATTGGAAAATTGGCTGTTATAGAATAAAAACAAAAGAGTCGTGATGTAGTAGGATGTTGCAACCTCTATTGTTGATATAAAACTTTTTAGGGTGTGAAAATACCAAATAGTCCCTGGCTATAAGTCACTACAATCCCATCCTCTCTTTCACTGTAGCTTTGTCGTTCTAAGACCAGAGTTCATGACGAAATCGCAAAAGGAGGAGGTGAAAGATTTCGAGTGGTCGATCGACGAATTAAAGGTGTTGGTGGATCTCAACAAAGAAGATGTGAATCTTAAGGACGATTTGGATCTTATCGAGGAATTTGGAGATAGCTATGACTAGCTTGCACTCTGTTTCAACATTTTGAGCAAATTCCAATCCGGCATCTCTAAGGGTGAAAATCTCAAACACTAGAGTGTTCCAATTTTTGAATAGCTTTAAATATTATAGTGAGACCCCAACTATGTGATCGATGAGTTGCAATTATAAGTGAACCATGTACAAGTTTTTGCACTAGTTATATGCGTCTGGTTTTTCTTCTAAATTTTTTTTTTTTGCATCTAGTTTTCTAGTTTTGGCTGCTTTGATTCTTCCAGCATCAACCATGGATGATTTATGAAGCAGTGACAACTAGTCCTTCCCCAAATCTGTTTGAGAGCAAGGTGATTGAGAAATTCATGAAGGTTGGCAGACAACAATATCAACACTATTAAGAACATATATACGACATAACTAACACATATCACAAACATAACAACCCATATTGACAGTTGCTTATTACCGTATCAACAATATCAATATTATTGTGATATATACACGCTATATCCGCAACGTACTATCAATATCTACACTATATAAATACTATATCTATGCAGAGGTATTATAGACAATTCATTCGTGTCCTTCTTTCTATTTCGGCAAAAACATATTTGTAATGTGCCTAAAACAGTTAATTTTCCTTTTAAATTCAGGAGATTAATTTACTAAAAAAATAGTTTATGGGATCAGTTTCAAATGAGATGATAGTTCAAATAATCAAATGACAGTTTACCCAAAATATATTACCCAACATATTTTTTTGGACAAAAAACTTGGCACAACCTCTACTCATTCTGGCTGACATGTCACCTCCTTATTGGTGAAATCATAAAAACTCCACGTGATAAACTCATATTCAATTAACAATAAAAAAATATTCGTACATTTCGTTCTCGTCAGGATCTTCCTGTAGACAGCAGAGCGCGAGAGAGTGCGAAGCAGATCAGACTTTCCTTCTAAATGGCGGAAGAACCCAAAACGTTGTCGTCCAGCTCGCCACCTCCTTCTACACCGAAATCCCCCGAAGAAACTCTGAAGAAACCGCAGGTACACAAATCTCAATTCAGAATTTCCCAATTTCTACTAACAATTTTCAATCCTAGGGTTCTTTTCTCTTAATTCAAAAGGAAAAGCACGCAAATTGGTGTATAAAAGCTTCAATTCGATAAGGGTTTTGATTTATTATCCTATGTCGAATTAATGGCGGCTATCAATTTTGGCTTTCGAGCTTTCATTCTCCTCGTGCGTGATTTCATCTTTAAGCTATTTATTCAGTGTATATATACGTATGTATATACAAATTGTTTGACTTGCATTTGTTTTTTTATGGGTAGCTAGGACATTGTAAAAATATGTTTCTCGGGGAGGGGTTGGGGTTTATTAAATAGATTGATGTTATAAATTCTGAATTTTCAATCGAATTATGAAAAAAATTTCAGAATGTTGTGGGTGGGGGATTTTCTACTTTTAATGATGAATTGATAATAGTCACCGATCACCGTTAACCGTTAATGGTTATCATTGTTGTCTTTGAATTTTGTTTATTTCTTATGTGCTTAATGGTAAGTTATTTTGGGTTAGTTTACATATAGGAACGGGGAGTGTTGCTCTTGGAGTTCTCCTGTAATTGTTTTGTAGAAATTTGTTGCGCTTATGGATTTTTATTAATGCTGGGCTAATTAGTACAAATAATTTATAGGCCTTTACTCAGTCCTGTACTTTGCAGATTCTGTATTTTATAAATTCTCTATATCCAAGGTAACTTAGTATTTCAAAGAATGGAGTGATGGTGGAAAGAAGAAACACACATTTCCGGAGAGTATTGTGTGTTTGTAGTTGAAGGACTGGTATTATGGATCATAATTCATAGTTAAGTAGAAGCAGAAACAAGTGTATAATTTTTCATTCTCAAGAGAATCCTTTGCTCACCTCATTGAATCAAATGTCTCTCTCTTTGGAATCTGTTGAGGCAATTGTATAGTATCTGTATGTGGAAGCTTCTTATTTTTGCATTGTCCATTGAAAAGGAAAGTAATGCAGACTAAAGCTTGTAAAGTTTTTAATAGTTTAAATAATAGTATATGCATATTATTTGTGATGGTATTAATTTGGTGGCTTTGGTTATGTTCTAATTCACTTTTTGACTTCTTTTTCAGGTTCCAGCACTCTCTGGGCTTCCATCTTTCCCAAATGGCGATTTTCAGATGTTACCAGTCATGTATCCTCTTCTTGTTCCTGGGTTAAATCCTTTGCAAGATCAGGAGCAAATGAACCGTGGAGCAGGCATTTATGCTGTTCCCGTTCACCCATTTATGGGGCCAGTTACAGGAGCTCCATTTAACACTCTTATTCCTCTTACCTACAACATACCCACGTAAGTATGTCAATGGTACTCTTAAGTTAATTTCACTGTGACATAGTGTTCTTATTCTAAACAATCATAATGATGTTTAAGCATGATTTTAGCAATAGTAAAAAGATCACTTTCCTACCTAGCATGATACGATATAATTATTTTCTACCATGAATGTATTGGTGTCATCAGAACTAGAGCAAGTCCAGAGGTTGGCACTGCAGGGGAGCAGCAAGGCCAAGAGGGACAACAACAACAACAACAACGCCAACAGCAACAGCCTGGACCTCAGAGACAAGTTGTTGTTAGGAGATTTCAGATTGCATTTCAGCTTGATGTATTGCTTATTATAAAGCTTGCAGCTGTAATATTTCTGTTCAATCAAGATGGATCTAGACAAAGGCTGGTTCTCCTTGTGATTTTTGCTTCAATTGTCTATTTGTAAGTAACTGAACTTATAACCATTTTCAGTACGAGGACACCTCTGTTATCTCACTTTTGATATTATATATGAGGATTTGGCAACTTTTTTATTAAGAAAAAGTTAAAGTCAGGTTCTTCTGTAATTGACTTTGATTTGACCAAAACTAGTATTGTAAGTTTCATGGATGGAACTGGATTTTGATGATGTTTGATGTTGCAGATATCAAACTGGCTCACTCACACCATTAGTACGATGGCTTTCTCAAGGCATGCATAGGGCAGCCGTGCCTCCCCATCCACCAAGGGCTGCCAGGGCCGGGAATGTTCCTCCTGCTGCAAGGCTGGGAGTTGACAATGCTGCTTTGGCAGGTAATTTTGTTTGTTGTATGCTGAGTGTATCATGTGCTTTGGATGACACTTTAACATATTACAGTTCACAATGTAGATGCATATTACTCTTTGAAATAGGAAAGAGGGGCAAAAAGAAAAAAAAAATCTAGTTTATTTATCTAAGACTACTATTGGAACCCTAGGTTTGTAAAAATATGGTTGGTACTATTGTAATTAGGTGCTTCAGGCATGTCTGATGATATTGGTCTTTGCTATACATGTACTGGTGTTTTCATTTGGAGAGGAGTTTAAATTAGGTTTAAACAGACTCAACCCTTTCCGAGGGTTAGTGGAGGTGGATATTAGTGGGGCTTTAGTGGAGGTGGATACCAGTAAAAGAAAGCATGGGGGTCATTTAATAACCATTTGGTTTTTGGTTTTCACTTTTTGTGTTAGTGGTAGAGGGGAATTACATTGGAAAAAGGAGGGATGAAGAAGAGTGGATGAAGGTTTGTGGGAGAGATGTAGAAGAAATGTACAAGGCACACAAAATGAAAACTAAAAACCAAAATCTATGAGTTGTTTTCACTTTCAAGATTTTGTTTTTATTCCTTCTTTGTTATTCTTCTACATCGCTCCCACCAACCTTCTTCATCCCTCATTTCCCCTATGCATTTCCTTATATCTCAAGCACAAAAAGTGAACCAAAAACCAAAAGTGAAATGATTATCAAACAAGCCCTAAGATTTTTCTTTTTGGGTACAAGATGAGTTGAACCTAGGTTCTACCCTCAACCCCACGCAGTTCCACCTCATGCCACTTGAGTTGAGGCTCTTGGGTTGAACATTGCATACATGGTTGTACTCCTATATGTTTGACAAAATTGTAGTGCATATAAAATGGAAAATGAAAAACTATACTGTGGACTTTAGCCATGTTTCGCTGTTTATTTAGGACATATTTTGTTTTTCTTTACTAAAACGTTAAAAAATGTTTCATACAATTTATGACAGATGGACAGCCCGAAGCTGGGAATGAGGTTCGGCCTGCAGATGACGGAAATCAAGCAGCTGAGAATGAGAATGCCCCAGCACCTGATGGAGCCAATGGTGGTAACCAGTGGTGGGGAATTGTTAAAGAGATTCAGATGATTGTTTTCGGCTTCATCACTTCACTTCTTCCGGGTTTTCATAATATAGATTAGATCATACGTGGCAAAGGAGTACAACTTATGCTATAACTTACCTTATAAGACGCTGGCAAGACTGCCCTTTTAAGAAGAAAATATGTACATGGGAGTCAAACTTATAATTCTCTGTATTTGGTGGCGCTGTATCCCCGATTAGGTTGGGGCAGCTTTTGAGTTGCCCTTCTAAAGCTTATGGTTTACCTCTGCAGTTGCTTAATCTTTGGTCCGACGTACAGCCCTCTTGTATTTACTTTATACATTGATTTTACTAATTCCGTATTGTCCTTTTCGTACTTTATACATTGAATTTACTAACAAAATATGCCAATCTAAAACGCAACTAAACGAAAGCTGAAGCGAATTATTCTTCCAGCTCGCTCCATCGAATTCTGAAACCTACGAATAAGGAGAAAGAGTAGTGTTTGTATTTCCTGATTTGTTGAATCAGTCGGATAAACGTTGTATTACACCATCTTTATGGAGAAATTGGAAATATAAACTTGCACATAGTTCCTTCAAATTTGTTGAACTGCTACTACATCACTAAAGGGCATGATCTCAATGCACTGAAATTGCACTCCTTATAAGTTATAATACACTTGGATTCAAAAGATTATTACAGAAACTCATGTACACGTCTGTCTGTCATAGCGAAACCCGGCTAGCGTAAGAGAAGAAAAGTGGATCGAACTGAGTTTATTTTGGCACTAAATGAATAGATAATTACAAAATCTACATACAGGTTACTATAAATAATGCACACCTCACATCTCTGACAAAAGGTTGCTGATCTTCCGAAGCTCTGTTAGAGCTGCCATGGCCGTGACTTGTCCTTTGCCAACTAAAGTGTTTTTTGATAAGTTCTCCAACGATCCAACCTGAACACCCCGGTCTTGCTGGAAAACAGACTCGATAACCTGCCGGAGATGGTAGTTTAACAGTTAGAAGTGTTGTTGCGAGCAACTCTTTTCTAAACCCTAAGTAGAACAGATAATACTATAGCGCTTTACTGCCGATAAGAAGCATTAAGTTCGAGGATGAAGAAAAAAACATTTTGTAGTTTACATCCTTGATAAAGCACGAAAAGAAATGTACCTGAATATGTTCAATCATAGACTGCCCAAGATTCCTTAAAGAACCCATCACATGCTGGTCAACAGCTTCTCCTTTTTGGCTAACTAAAGAATTGCAGGACCCCTCCGCCATAGAAGAGCTTGTTGCGTTCTGATTACCTTCACAACGGGAAGATTTTGTAGCCTCAATGGCATTGTGTCCTTTCTCGGATGTCCCTTCGCCAGCTGCATTCCATCCAAACTTCCAAAATTTCTGGAATTTACCAGAAAGAAGTTTTCGTTCCTTTCCTGTCACTGAATATCCGGGAGAATGATTGTTGCATTCAGATGTTTGAGAGACACCCTTTGGATGATCAGAAGCAGGAAGAGGGGGGTCTTCCGACACATCCTGTGAATTATAATCATTTTCGTCAATAGACAAATTTGATGCAACGCTACTTTTTTCTGATTCAAGTTCATGACCATTAGCCCCAGCACGAGGGCTTGTTGGATCTGAGAAAACAGATGAATTTTCTTCACTGGCTGGATCTCCATTCAAACATCTGTTCTCGATGGCAGAATTAAGGTCCTTACTGAAACCATCTTCTCTGTTAACCTCTACTTCTGAAGAGAGTTTGTTTTCATGAGAACCCAATGTCTCAATATCTTCTTCTGAGCTGAGTTCTCGAGAAAGATCTTGCAGCAACCTTCGTCTAACAGAAAACCTGGGGTTCTTTTTGCCACTCTCCGATTTTGATGGGGATGGGTCAGATTCTGTTCTAGATAGGCTCAACTTTACCTTTTCTGTCCATCGCTTTTTCTGGCTTGGAACCTGTTTTTTCAAATCATCTTGCCTTAGTTCTTCTTCCCTGTGTAGAACTCTCCACTTCTCTTCCCAGTAGCTTTCAGGTACTAGATTTAGTGGTGTTTTTGGAGAAACGGAATCGACTGAAAGGCTATGACCTCTTCCAGTCATTGATTTACTATGTTCATAGGGCCCAATATATAAAAGTAATGAGGGTGAGCTATTGTTCTTCAAAGCAAGATCCTGCAAAGACTTAGCCTTTTGTATCAGTTTCTTCAAATCTATATTCTCGGGAAAATTTAACAATCTCTGAAGACATGCAGTAGCATTCTCAGTGGCAAGAAGGGAAGATCTCAAATAAAGTAACATTGAAACTGCCATGGCTGATATATATGCTCCTCGAGGTGAAGTAAGGATGGCAAAGATGGATGCTGCATCATCTTCAGAACCTTTGTCTAATTTACTATTTTCAGACGCAAATATTTCATCCCAAATTATCAATAAATTTGCAAGTGAAAATTCACGTCCAAATAAAACCCGTAACCAGCGGAGTGCAAAATACTGGGGTTCAACACCAAGCTCAACAAGATGGCTGTGTAGAGACGAATCAACAAGAGACAGCAAATGATACAACGCAGCAGATGCTTCGATGACAGGAGGTAAATTAGTATGAGAACCCACAGCAGGGGAGGGAGAGAAGAATTCTGCCATAGAAACTGAACCATGGGCCCCACTCATTAGAGCATCAAACATACGGTACGCATCGTGTTCCATAAATCTCTCAGACAAGACAATACCCAATTCACCTTCAGCACCATAAGCATCACTAAGCATTACAATGGTCTGTATCTCGGGATCAAGCTCATCAAGACTCTTAACATTCAATGCATTTCCATCAGAGCCGTTCTCATCTTCCATGGAGTCAGGAAACTTTTTAAACTCAAAATTATATGTAAGATCATTTTCATGAAATGATAGACCATCAAATTTATCAGTGAAGTGATCTTCATATAGCTTTCGCACTTGAGATAGCCGCTCCACATCAAAATGAAGAACATACAATAGAGGAGCCAAGAGTTCATGCATTCCTATAGTGAAAACAGAAAAAGCAAAGAAAAACAGTTAAAATCCCAGCATGTTGAGGTCACTGAAATTGTAGAATAATATCAAAAAGCTAGCAGGTTCTAAGCGATGTAGTGTGTGAAGTTGTGTAGTGCTACAAGAAACTTCGTATTAAGGAAGAAATGCCGCAAGCCTGCAACATTGGTCCACCTATTCCTAATAGGCATAGCACGGCGAGACAAAGTGCTCTAAATGCCAAGATCATACGAATTAATCACTTTGAACATAGAGGAAAGTTGAATCATGAAACCACATTCAAGGGTCCCGCAGATAACCAAATATAAATGTCAAAAGAAAATTAATGCGGGCATTGTAGCATACCTTGTCTATAACCACACTCTGGATGTCTAAGACACCACAATAACAAAATTCTTCTCAACATGCCTTGGCATCCTGGTGTTTGAAAGTAGCTTCCATGTTCTGGGTATAAACGTGATAAATCCTGATCAACCATTTTCTCCAGCTCGGCACTCCGAAAAAAGCGACCCCACGTGCTATCTGCAGGTGAGATCCACAATACAATACAGCATATATTACTAATTGCGTCTGACACTGCTACAACGATGTAAATACTTACTCATTAGTTGTTTTAGACTGTAACATCTCTAGGGGAAAGTTGTTTCCCTTTACAAAAGACAGTTCACTTTCAATTGCAAAAAGATGGTGCATACTACCAAATTTGGTCATTTCAACAAAACGGCTACATATAGAAAGCTAATAATGATAAGTGAAACAAACATTGCAGAGAAGCTAATATAGGAAAATCAAGCTCAAGAAAATTGTAGGATAGGGTGCGAATTAGCAAAATAACTGGTTAACCATGTTTTTCTGGAGTGTTTCTACAGAGCTCCTAAAGTTCACATATGCGGATCTAGACTTTACCTGGGTTTTGTGACAGTGGATTATCTATGGCAAGATCAGGGGAATTACTCCCATCCTTTTGGGGATGTGGATCAACCAGAAGGCGCCTTCTCAATCCAGCATATCTAAAAATGTACACAAGGTAAACTTAGCACAAGAAAACACAAAGATAAAAATTACCATCAAATCACTTGCAATCCAATATATATGCCCATACTCAGGCAAATTCTAGACTTTCAAATTCAGTGATCTTAATTCATAATTCACTTCAAAACTCAGATCAATCAACTAAACTAATCGACTGCATGCACCCAATACAAGCAAAAAAATTCAGGAGGCCACCTTTTGAATCATAAAGATATAAGATGTACGTAACAAGGTTTTCGTGTTTCCAAAACAGTTTACAGCTCATAAGCAACACATTGCAAAAATCTACAGACCGTTAACTCAACCCGGAACCTGTATCTTATAAACCCTTTAAAAGTTTTTAATTCTCCAAGATTACCGTTAACACCACCTTATCATATTTTGATGAAACAAAATCGAAAGGGCAATCGTCAACGCAATAGGATTAAATCCATGCATAAAATCATTAACTCAGAGAAAAACCTAAAACAAAAACCAAACAAATCACCAAATTAAGACTATCCAGATAAAACAACAAAGAAAATAGAACACAAGAATCCTAATGCAACCTCCAATGCATAAAAAGCTGCAGAAAATCATAAAGTGAAAAGCTAAAGGCACCTTCTTCTACAATCAGCTGTGACCCGACGAAGATCATCAATGGAGGAAGAAGAAGAGGGCAAAATCCCAAGATTTATACGCCATTGCACGCCTCTAAGGTCCTTGAATCGAGGATTATCAGCCTGAGATCTCTCAGGAACATCAGGGGAGCTCGAAGACGACGATTCGGGCAATGCCGGCTCAATTGGAGCTGGGGTCATGGCTTTCTCGCAATTCTCCAAAAACCCAATTGCCAATTGAGTTGACAACGGTCAAAGTGTAAGCTAATGTAAAAAAGGAACGATTTTTGGCTCCAGATTTGTGAACAGAAACGGATGACCAGGGTATGAATGCAATTGGGTTTTTTTTCTGGGCCAATAGATAATTATGAGAGTATGAAATTTGGAAGAGAAAGATGAAGAAATTGAGAAAACAAAAACCAGAGAGAAGATGAAAGAGAAGGTGTGGTGGGAAAAAATGGAAGAAGTTGTGGAGGAGAAGACTTACTTGTGAGTTGGGAAATGAGGATCAGACTCTTGTATTCAAGAGAAAAAGCAACAATTTTTTAGCATTATTTTTTGCACATTTATTCCTTCAATTCCCGAACCCAATTTGGAGAGAGAATAACAAGTTTGTTTGTTCAGAGAGAGAGGAGAGAGAGGAGAGAGAGAGCGAGAGAGAATGGGAGAGAAAAAGAAAAGGAGAAGTGCTGTTTTGACCTCCAACCTCTTCAATTCAATGTATAGGAAGGTGCGGTGGGTTGTCGTCTACTCACTCCTCTTCTATAAGTTCTATTATTGAAACAAGGTACAAAAACATTTTTTTTTAACCAAGTTAAATTCGTTAAATTCGAACTTGAAATCTCTTACTGTGAGAGAAATATTATATTAATTGGTAACGTTTGGAAGAAAACTTTTGTTAGACAATAGCGAGATGGTTTTAACAGGTTATGCTTACACATTACTTTTTTTTTTCTCTCATTTTCACAATGTATTTCAATCTTTCTCCTATATTTGGTATTTACAAATATTTATTACTTCACTATTTCTTTCTTTTATATTTGGTAAAATACTAGTTAGTTATTCTGTTAAAATCATTTGTTGTTGAATGATTGAAATGCGACAAATTGAGTATTGCTCCAAGCTATACAATAATACAACTCATTCTTTTCTTATTGAGATCTAACAATATACATTCATTTCCATTTAAAAAAAATCTAAACAAAAACAAACAGTTTTTTTATTTTTTATGTTATATTTTTTTTTACTACAAACGATATTACTATTCTTGTTGTGGCCTATTTTATTGAGAGGTGCGGCAAAGAGAAAAAGTAGAGAAATAGATAAGGGCTCATCATGCCTAGTGTCTTTATTTATAGTGAAACAAGTACAATCATAATAGAACAAGAATTTTAGGATGATGAGAATATCTCAATCCATATCTATATAGGATTTACACAATCACATTTATCACATGTCAATATTATCTACGACAATTCTAAGTTAGATAAGAAAGCTCCGTTTGGTATTTTTTTTTCACCAAAAGTTGTTTCACTTTAAAGTTAAACAATAAAAGGTGTTTGGTTAAATTAAAATATATTGCTTATTTCAAAAGCAATAGCCTCCGTCCAGTAGCTTTTAAAAGCAACCTACATGTTGTTGGAAGTATGCCCACAAAGCCACTCATTTGATGTAATAGCTTTTGGAATACTTATTGTATTAAACTACTATTTGTTTAATGAAAGGGCAAAGCTTATTGTTAATCACTATTTATTGTATCATGTGTTTAAGCAATGAGGGAATCCAAGGAATGTATTTAATCTAAGAGAGAAGTGATCTAAGTAAGTTAGATTAACGAGACCTCTCTCTTATGTTTATTCCTAAAACGTTCCTAGCCATAGGATTGCCAATTGGGCATTGACAATCCGCTAAGGTTAGTATGTGTTATGTTAACTCAATATTGAGTATGACTAGTCTCAAGTCATTTAGTGTTAGACACTGAGACAAACACATAGGTGCTCAAAAGGTAATTGAGTACACTGAATAACGATCAAAAGAGAGTTCGTACATACATGTCATGTAAAAACTTGTAAGTTGCAATATGCAAAGTAGTCATTTGACCTGAGGTATCATAGATGTCTAATGATTAGGTCCTTGATCTTTGATCATGTCAAAGGCATTCCATTGAGAGTGTCCACGGAATTGTTGGGGTCAAGCTATCTAGTCATGTAGGCATATGAATGCACAACAAGGGATCTCTAACCTTCCATGGTGGAAGGTGAATACTCTGAGATATGATTCGAGAGTCTTTGGCCAAAGCATATGAGTATGACTTAGGAAGTTTGTTTCAAATCATATTCAAATGAATCATATAGAAAAGTATCGCATTGGATAGTAGACATGAAATTAACTATCACTCAAACAATGTGATTAGGAGTATTGTATTAGAGAATGACCGTATTGCGTTGTAATTGTAACTGGATAGGTTCTCCAACCACTTCTACTTAGCTTGGGTAGCCATGACATATTGCTAGGTGTCACTCATGGTTTGTGGAAGCCTTGAGGATTAGCAAACACTAATCTTCATCAAAGGGAGAATTGAAATGTAGTTTCAATTCACAATCGATCGTTAAGAGTAACAATGGCCCACTGCCTCGCTAATTGGAACCTAATGGATCGTACACCGAGTAAGATGAAAGTGAAGATATAAAGGAATGGATAAGCAATTAAATTGTTTAATTGAGAATGATCAAGATTAAATAATTAGTTAATTAATTATACAAAAGGTTCGTATTGGGCTTTTAAGTTGGTTTTGGGTTTCGGGGCCCAAAAGGGTTTTTGGTCCACAAGGCCCATTGAGTTTAGGTTGTATGACAACTAAAACTAAATGGATATTAACCAAAAAACAAAGTCAAAACCGGCCTAGGGTGAGTGGATGCAAACTTGGATTAATTGCAAGTTTGCCACTCACATGTGAGGTGGGCTTTATAGCCATTATCACTTAAAGGGTTTTTCTTGAGGAAAAAGAGTTGAACTTTTCTCTCATTTTCTTCAAGGGAGGCCGGCCACTTAGAGAGGATATAGCTAGCAATCTTTTGCTTCTCTAAGTCATCCATTTCATCTTCACACCTCATCCTTGGTGTGGAGACTTAGAGACACCAAACCTTTGGTGTTTTGGAGATCCTTTCCTCACATCCTCAAGGAGCAAAGGAGCATCAAAAGGGAAGGAGAATACAAGGAGCTAGGAGGTGACTTGAAGGCCCTCCACTTGGGTGAATCTCTTGTGTAAACAAGAATGAGCTTCAAGGGTAATGAATCTCAAAAACTTCCCTCTCTTTAATATTGTTAAAAGAGTCTTTTGGTTCACCATTCTCTAGGCTTTGAAAGTCATGGGTTTTTTGAATTGTTTTTGAATGCATGCCTACTTTAAAGTGTTATTAGTTTGCATATGTATTCAAATGTCCTCAAATGTCCTCAAATGTTCTTAGTTAGGACAAAAGTTTTCCTTCACATGTACCCCAGTAGTTTTTGAAATAACATTATTTATCCTTCTACACTCAATTAATCTGTTGAAGAACAAAATGACCGTCATCACCTACCGTTACAACCAATAATCTTACACTACCACCATCGTTGTCACCTCCACCACCACCACAATTGTCACCACCGTCGCCACCACCACAACCGCCACCACTGCCACCACAACCACAACAACCTTTACCACCGCTATTGCCACACCCATTGTTGCCGCCATATTCAACATAATCGTCATCGCCACCACAACCACAATCGCTACCATTGCCACCACAACCACAACTGCCACCACTGCCGCCCTTACCACCATTGTTACATTTTCACCCCAACCACCACACCCCACTATTGGCGTCATCATTATACCCCCTCAATTGCCGTTGCCATCACCACCGCAAACCTTACCGCCATCGTCATTGTTTTCGTCACCACCACCTACAATTACTACCACCGTTGACATCACCGCCATCATCATTTGCCACCGCCACTGCCAACAACGCCACCACCACTGCCACCACCACCACCACAACCACAACCACAATCGCCACCACTAAGTATCCGCAGTACTGATACCTCTACACCCCAATCACCACATCTTATTGGCACCACTTACATTAACATTTACCAAACACTTTGCTTTTCATACTCACAATACTTTTAAAAATAAGTTTATCAAACCCTCATCTACTTTAATTTACAACTAATTATTTTTACTGTACAACAGAAATAGTTTAAAAAAAAAAACACAGCAATCCCAAACTACCCGAAGATGGAGGTTTGAACCTCAAAACTCAATGGGTTAAAAATAGGGGTAATGTTAGGAAATCATTTTTTTTATTAAAAATAATCTTTTAATAAAACACAATTACCAATATCTTAGAGAATTCCAACAACTAGCAACCACCTTCTCCACCAACCACCACAAAACTCATATTGCGCCGCCGTCTATGTCACCAGCAACAACTCTCCTCACTCTCTCTTTCTCTCTCTTTGATTTAGTGTCCAAAGTTCAAGTACGCATGAGTTTTTTCATCAAATGGTAATGAATTATTGATTTTTTTTTTGGTACCTTCAGTGCCCGATTCTTTTTTTGGGTTTTTAGTGCCTTCACCAATCCATCTTATTCCTTTTTCTGATTTCAATTCTATTTCAAATTTCTGGGTTATTATGTTATTTTAATCTTCTTTTCTTCTTTTCTTTTTTCATCTCAGTTTTGCATTTTTCTACTGTTTTCATCCAATTTTTAATTTTGATTCATCATTTATGGGTTGATGATTGCCGACCCAGAAGGAAAAATCCAGTCTGAGGAGTCACCGATGACATTGACGACAACGACAAAGGCGTTGGAAGATGCGGCGGCGATTGGTCGGGGAGGTGGGTGTGGGTGTGGGTTGCTAAGCTGTTAGAATTCTCCATACTTTTATTTATAGTTGTGTTTTAATTAGGAGATCAAAAAATTAAAATAAATTTTATTGTCATTAAATGAGTTGGCATGCCACATAGTCTGCCACATAAGATAGTTTATAAAGATGGTTTTAAAAAAAGAATTTCTTTAGCATTACCCTAAAAATAAATATTCTGTCCACTTGATCAATCAACCACTTACAAACAAAAATCATGAATTTTTATTTTTACGTCTACTTTTGTTTATTGGGTAATATGAGTCATGTTATGAGGTGGCAGCAAGTGACACACCCCGACCCGAATATCCACGTGGACACCAGATCTCGGGGCGTGCTGACCATCAACTCCGGAGGAGTGACGAAGTCATAGAGTGATTAAAATAAGAATTTGATGATGAAATACAGGAATACTGAGATTAATTTAAAGTAGAGATGCGGAAGTGCGTAGTGTGGGTTAGACCCATTAATACACAATTATCAGAGCTAGGGTGCAGTAAGAAATGTAAAGAATATTCCTATCCCGTAGGATAGATATAAACATAATTGAAGGAACACAAGATACACCTACATCCGCAGGTAGAAGAGTGAAGGTATCAGCAATTGCCACCAGCTCGTCTGCCGACTAAAACCTAGGGCCTGGAGGGGCGAAAAACAAAGGTGAGTGGGCCAAGTACAGTTTTTAGAAAACCTTTCAAAAATGGTTTGTATCCCCTCGCTGTAAAACCCGTAAGATTTGCCAAAATACCAATTTTATAATAATAGCAGTAATGTAATAATCACAGTGTCAATAATCTCTATATAATGCCTGGGACCACGCCCAAAAGGATACGGGTTGCACTAATCAATAACAACAGCGATAAAACCAACATAAGAAGAAACGCATATCATAGCACACAAGTCATGCAGAAAGTAGCTACATGACAGGCTGGGTGTTTCACATAATAGACGCTCTAGCACTACATGCACGTGAAGCTGGCACAAAATGTGCGTCACAACAAGTCTAGTCGCCAAGGCGACATAGACAGGCTGGCACCTACAATGGATCCATGTTGAGCGTAATGGTGCGTGTGAACATACACGTGAAGCTGGTCCACTCCCGGACAGTGCTAACACCGTGCTAAATGCAAGTATAGGTAAAACCCTCAAATATGTATAAGCATGCCAACATTTATTCAAAATACGCTAAACAACATGAAGAATATATCAAGATACTGTAAATAAGTCATTTAACGAGTTTCATAAATCATGGCATGCTATACAAGTTCATAAATCACAGTTGAACATGTTTGAGAAATAATAATAATTTAATAAGATAGGGCCCACTCACTGGTATGTAGCCGGGTCGTAGCCGCCGTACCTAGCCTGAGCCCGGAACTCCTCGGGATAGGTCTCACCTATATGAGAAGTTACTATACTAATCATTAACTAGGTCAACTCCAAAGAAATTATGGAAAAGACACGAATTCTCCACTGTTTGCTCAATTTGGGGGTCTAAAACACCTCAAAAATTACCAAACGTACCACCCCTAGGTAGTACGCGTCGTCACGAGTCGCCTCGCGAAGACGGCGTCGAAAAATATTGGCTCACGCGCGGCTGGAAGAATCGGAGCCGCGGCCCACGCGCGGCTCACGCGCGCCGAGTCAAAGTCAACGGTCAAAGTCAAAGTCAACGCTGACGTCAGCATTGACCGAGTTGCTGACGTCAGCAAGTCGGTTTGAACCGGTGCTGACGTCATCAGACCGGTCTGAACCGGGTTTGCTGACGTCATCGCTGACGTCAGCTTCGGTCATCTTCTTCCTTTTTCCGGTCGCCGGCGCCGCCGCGCCGTCGCCGGAATTTGGGTTTCTTGGCCGGAATTTCTGGGATTTTTCAAAGCTTCCTAACTTCTTCATTTCTAAGCCAAATTTTACGATCTATATACCAAAATGAAGCTAGAGACGAGTAGAGTTCAAAAATGCTTACCAACACCTCAAAAGGTGGTCGGAAGTGGCCGGAAAATGGCTCGAAAGAACCGGCCAAAGTTCAACTCCTCCGTTCTCGTCGATTTCTCCACTTCCAGACCTTGGGTTGGGTTCCCAAGGTCTCCAGAAGACGTTTGGTGATGAGTTTGAGCTATTTCTAGCTCCAAATCGCCGTGTTCGAAGTCAGCAAAAATCGAACTCCGACGAACTGGTTTTCCAGGTTTCTGGGCTTTCCTTCTGGGCTTCCTGGGTTCCAAAATTTTCTCCCAGTGACTTGGGTTACAACCTGGATGACACATGAGTGAGGTTTGTGAGAAGAAAACCGAGAGAGAATGGACAGAAATGCCACGGGGTGGCTTGAGGAAACTTACCAGTTTTCTGGGTTTTCTGCACCTGGACACCCACGAGGAAATGCAGGGTTCTTGATGAAGGTGAACAAGTTTTGTGTTTGTTTGGGTGTAGGTGAATGCCAAGGATTGCAGAGGATGGGCACGACTTTGTGTTTGCAGAAAAAGAAATGGGGGGATGTATGTAGGCGTGCAATCTGTCAGCAAAGGCAGCAAAGTCAAGCACTTTCCCACAAATCGTGGGATGTGTTGGGTGAGGGAATCAGACAGAAAAGAGAGGATGGGATTGTGTGAAGAAAAATCACACCAAAAGGTCCTTATTTAATCCCGAAGAAATTCAGCGAATGTACAGTTCGTCAACTCCGCATGCAGGCGTGCAGAGTGAACAGTAAGGGTGCAGAGCACCCAGTTTTCGAATGAACCTATGGGCGCCAAGGCCCACCGACATTATTGTCTTTTGGGTATTTTACCCGTAAAACAAACGTAACTTGCACTTCACAAGTCCGAAAATTAATCCATACGCGTCTACGAATTCGTGGCGAAACGTACAACTCAAAAAGTACGGAAATCAAGTAGAGAAAAATTCAAATTTCTACACAGGAATTACGTAGCCACTAAGGGCATTTTCGTCAATTTACACAATCGGGGAATAAAATACAATACTTTTAGGGACGGGATGTAACAGCAAGTCTATGTAGAAACTCTCTTTTGAGCACGTCTTGTTAGCATTCATCTATCTTTTAGTTTTTGTGCTCATTGCATTATGATGTTAGTCTCTAATTTATCAAAAGGCAATTACATTTACAATTTGACACAAAGGGCGACAAGATACAAAAACAATACAAATACAAGAAGGAGTATATAACAAAATTGAGACATAAAAAGTACTCCTCCCACAAAGGGCTAAACCACCTATGCAGCAAAAACCGATAGACTTGGATAAATTGGATCTACAACATAAAACAAAATTAAAATTAAAATTATTCTCACAAAGAGATACAACCAACTTATAATGAGTTGTTGCAACTTATTCTACGAATTCTACTCCCCAATCCGAAGTGGGTGATGCATCGATTGAAGAGCATGATCGGACTTTGAGATAAACAAAAACTTTATAGAGAAGATCTCACCATAAAAACATGGATGACAAAGGTTAGACTTGAAACAACCCTTAACCGTTTGATCTAAAAGTGATTAGATCATGCAAGTGGTGGACTATTTTGGTGGCTATAGTCTTTATCTTTAGTCTATTGCATCATGAGTTCGAACTTTCAATATAAATTAATGTAGAATATCTCTAGTAATTGAAAAAAAGTAATTAAATCATATCAAACAAGTATGTCCTCGTCACCTTAAAAAAAAAACTTGCCATAAGTTGAAAAATTATTAAAGAAAACCATGCATGTCCCCTCTTAGTTTGGAACCAGAGGAGGGGGGAGTAGGGGCGGTGTCGAAGGGATTTGTTATCGAGTTAGGTGGTGGAAGATCTCATTATATATGGCGCACAAAAAATCCAATATTTCCCGCATGGAATATTATGCTAATTGTTGAATTTCTAAATGCAACAGTTCTGGTTATAAATCTTTTCTCAATCTTCAATTTAGATTAAACCTGGTAATATCAATCTGTTAATAAGAAAAGAAACGAAAAGAAACAAAAAATTAAGTATTTAACAGACTTTAATGGGTTGTGTGACATCCCACATCGACCAACGGAGAGGAGGTGATGTGCCTTATATGTACATGTTCACCTCCAATTAACACGAGGCGTTTTGGAAGCTCATTGGTTTCAGATTCTCATTGGTTTCGGATTCCATCAGAACTCCGAAGTTAAGCGAGTTTGGGCTAGGTCAATCCCACGATGAGTGACCCACTGGGAAGTTGCTCGTAAGTTTTCAGAAACAAAACCGTGAGGGCATGACCCAAAACGGACAATATCGTGTTACGGCAGAGCCGGTCTGGGATGTGACAGGTTGGAGTTGAGACGGATGGACAGAACGTGGCCCAAAGAGAATAATATCGTGTTACGGCAGAACCGGTCTAGGATGTGACAGGTTGGAGTTGAGACAGATGGACCGTTCTGTTTCCACATATATCCATTTCGACTCGTTAAAAGCAGAGCTAGTTTACAATTTTACATACTCAACTCAACTATATCTCCTTTTTAATTTTGTCAAAATCAACTCTTTTATCTCTCTTTATATGGGTTGATTTGCACGTAATTCTCTCTAAATCATTTTAGCTTTGCGTTTGAATTTTTTACAAAATGTTAAGTTGAGAGTAGGGGTTTCTATGTGTTGGTTTGCGCGTAATTCTCTCATGATCTTTTGGCTTTGTGTTTGGATCCATTACGAAGGTGATGTTGGGTTGGTGACTGGAGAACATTTTATCCATATTGGGTTCCAAGTTTGATCTTCTACTTAAACTTCAAAATTACCTTGCCTCCAAGAAATCTATATTTACCTTTGGTAAGTTTTACTAAAGATGCATGTCACTAGGGAATGTCATCCATTGCTAATTTTGTATATGAATGTCGTCAATCCACAAATGTCATAAAAAAAGAACATAAACAAACTAATAAAAGGGAAATGCTAGCAACCTTCTTATTTGAACATTCTCGTTCTATCTTTTCGACTCTCTTTCTCATCCTGCAACGTGAAATAATAACTTAAACCGTCTATTATTCAGGTCACTCTTTAAAAATCATCTATGCAAAAAATTAGCTAAATTCAAAATCGTTTAGTCATCGAACAATTAAACAATAAATAGACAAACCATATTTCTCACTTGAACCTTCAATTTTGTCAACGTTAATCGAATGGTTAAACGATATCTGATTTGGATGATCTTTTGTAGAGTTAATTTTTAAGGGTGATTTAGAAATTAGATGGTTCTGATCATGAAACAACATTGTCAAATAATAAGAAAAGTCGAAAAAATTCAAGTGAGAATGTTGCTAGCATCCTCTAATAAAATTAGCAGCCAAAGTAATGCTTGGAAACAAGAATATCAACGTTAGAGGAATGAATAAAATTAGCAACTGCAATAGTGCAAGGACATGATTGAAAGTTCAACTAATAATATTCCAGGCATATCCAGAAGTGACGTGGCGTAGAAGTGTCTCTCTCTCCCCAAATTATATTTATTACGCTGAAAGTGACGTGTTATTTTGTTTACATCAATAAGGCACGTTTTTATTAATTTTAATCCCACTAACATATTTAAGGCCCATACACAACTTAGACTTTAGACTTGGTTATTAATAAATTACGTATAGAAATGTGATACCACAGCCGCAGCCATTAGTTACATAAATATTTTCTATTTTTTTTATTTTTTGGTCGGATATTCTTTATATTATTAGGTTTCTTTCAAGGTTTATGACAAAAATAAAATTTCAACAAAGACTTGAGTCTTGTATAAAGTGGTTGATGTTGTAGATAAAATATAACATGTGTTAAATGTGATTGTGTAAATCCTAGGTAGATATGGATTAGGCTATTCCGTTCTGTAAGGGATTAGTATCCTATTGTACTTGTACTTCTATTACTATAAATAAAGGCACCTGGTATGTGGAATATATGAATTACATATTCCACATACACTACAGTTTCACCAAATTCTCTCTATTCTTCTCTTGCCGCACCCTTCACTAAAAACTGTCCACAACAGTTGAGATATTTTTGTTTTTCTAATTTATAGAGTAGATTCAAGACACTTATTTTAATAACAACTCAAGTGATGTCATAATGTTTCATGTGTTTTATGTTAATCACATCTATCGGTTACCAAATGTTTTGAAAGGCCTTTTATCTCGAAAAATATAGATTCATGATATCAACTATTCATTGTTCAAGTCACTTCATATATCATCACTTTCTGATGCAGTGCATGAGAGGGTGAATTCATAGAGCTTTCATATTTAGATGGCTGATTTAAATTCTTTTTAAGCACTTAGTAATTTGTATTTTTGTAATATGTGTTTTAATTATGAGTTTGAGTTGGGACTTAATGATTATTATTTATTATGTTGTAGTGGACTAGGAAGTTGTGTTAATGTTTAATTGGGCGGTTGGCTGGGCCTTTTAAAAGGCTAGAATTCTGGAGGTTAAAGGGGATTAGGCATTTGAATGAGTTTATGAACAGAGCTTGGCTATTTATCCTAGTCTCCTTATCTTGGTGTGCTAATGTTGGTATAATTCATTCTCTACTTTTGATTTTTCTGCATCATTTTCAAATATGGGTGGACGCAATTCGGTTTGACACAAAAAAATATAACTGAACTAACTAACCTTTAATGGTTTAGCATTGACCAATACCACCATTAAAACCAAAATCAAACCATTGTTAATTTGTTTGGTTCGGTCGGTTTAAGCCTATTCTAATACATCAAGAAAAACATCTAACATCTCAAGATTCTTAATTTTCTAAATATCCACGCATCTCACACATTCCAATTCAATCAAAGGATTAAGTTTTTCAGAACATAAAAATTTCATCTAATCAATTAGGACTAAGTTTCAATTAAATAAACTCTGATGCTAACAAACGATTTATTAGTTACAATCTCACATAGCATAAAGTGCAAACAAATCTCTAATTGTTAATAACCATTACAACTTATAATATGTGTAAAATAACCTATAATACGTTAACATATGTAAAATAAATAAAAATAATAATTAAAAGATATATTGCGATTCAGTTTGATTTTTGTTGGTTTCAAAAGTATGAAAATTGAACCAAACAAAAAAAAAATCAATTCGGTTCAATTTTTAAATTGTTTAACTTTTTTCTTGGTCAAAACTAAATCAAATTGACTAAAACAGTTTAAATTGGTCAGTTTGGTCGATTCAATCGGTTTGATGTCCACCCCTATTTCAAGGCAATAAGTACGCATGTAAAAGAAAATGAAATATTTTCTTTATTGCTTACAAACCGAGTTAAAACACTAACTAAATGGATTGCTATGGTTTGGTTATGCTATTGATTCGAGGCCTAAACTGAACCAAGTTAAACCCTAATTTGACATTGGTTCGGTTGCGGTTTGTTTTACCTTGAACCAAACCTCATTGTGCCTACCTCTAGTGGCTTGTTTAGTTTTATGTTACACGTGATGTGTATTTGAATATTTATGTAGACATATATACAAGAAAATACTTGCGTCAACTGCATCGGGGCACCTCTTCACACAATTGTGATTAACAAATATTCTCCATGCATATGTCATATATAGTTGGAACTTTTTATTTTATTTATCATTCATTTTTTTTGTCAAGAATTAATGTTACATTCCGTCCTTAACTTTATTGTATTTTATTCTTCGAATTTGTAAATTTACAAAAATGCTCATGTTGGGCCAAGTGGAATCCTACATGGACTTTTGAATTCTCTTCGAAATTTCGTACTTTTATTGTGACTTTTGTTTAGAACTCTTCGTTACGAACTCGTGAGCGCAAACGAGACGTCATTCGGACTTGTAACGAACAAGTTGTGCAAGGTCAAAACGGTAATTTTCTATTTCCTGTATTGGTTTCTTGTGGGCTGTTTTCTGTGTGCTTCCATGGGAAGCCGAGTGTTCTGCACACTCTGAAAACCCAACTCAAATCTTGCTTCTGGACAAAACTACATGCAAATTTATTTTATATATAATTTCATACTCTTTAAATGGGATTGTTCCCGTTGTGGGATTGCACCAACTCAAACTAAACATCTCTCCCATTCTCTTCCACTCAGCCTATCTCTCTCTCTTTGTGTCTCTCGTGCTCTGCTCAGACACACACACACACATACCTAAAAGTTTGCCGAGAGCTACCACCACCACCACCACCACCATCAAACCCCACTCGAAAACCACCACCACAAACCTCCTCCACTCATCACCATCACCAAAGAGTTGAGCCTTGCAACTCAAACCTCAAGCCTCGACTGCACAGAAACTCCGGCGAAGTTTCAAAGTTTTTTTGACGAGATGCTCGACGATCGGGACCCCGAATGACCTCGTTCACACCCCAAACGACTCTTCGTGAGTCCTAGAATAACATTCAAGCCTTGCATGCAAGGATCCAACTCTAGAACTACGAAAATGGAACCCTCCATTCTCGGTCGAGACCTTTCGAGCCATTTTCCAGCCACCTCCGGCCACATTTTGGGTCTCTTTTAGGTAATTTCGGAATCTTCTCTCATGCAGCTTCATTTTGACATATTATACGTGAAAAATGGTTGAGATTTGACCCTGTTTTGATCTTGTGAAAAAGTTCGGCAAAAAACCCAAATTTTGGCGAACCCCCGACCGATTGTAGCAAGCAGCGGTCGAAGGTTGCAGCTGTCACCAAAAAGCTGACGTTAGCAAACTTAGTTCTGACGTCAGCCAACTCAGTCCTGATGTCAGCTAACTCAGTCTTGATGTCAGGAAACCCGGTCCAAATCCGGTTGGACCGGGAATATTGCAAAGGTATATTCCTTTCCTAACCGACGGTTGTAAATAAATATTCCCTAACGGCAACATAATATTCCATAATGTCGTTAGTGTAACCGACCCTTAGCCGGCGCATGATGCTTCGTGGAGTCTCGTGGCGGCGTGTCCGAGCTCGTGTGTCACTTTTTACATACTTTTAACTCCCGAAACAAGCAAACAAAGGGGATTTCAAGTCTTTTCCTTAGCAAAACTTGGATTTGACTTGTTTAATGAGTAGTTTAGTAATTTCTCATATAGGTGAGACCTACTCCGAGGAGTACCGAGGCCAGGTTAGACACGACGGTTACGACCGAGCAACTTACCAGTGAGTGGGCTTGTTTGTTTTAAGTTATGTATTATAGTATGTGTTCATGAAATGTGTTTTGGGAATTATCGTATATCATGCCATATTTCTTAGAAATTATAAATGATTTTACTAAATATCCTTACTTCGTTTTACATGAGTTTTAGAAAGTACTGTTGGCATGATTGTACATTTATTACTATTACTTATCATATATACTTGCACGGTGTTAGTACTTTCTGGGTCAGGACCAACTTCACGTGTATGTTCATATTGCACCGACACGCTCACTTTGGATCCATCGTAGGTGCCACAGCTTGTTCTAGTTGTTTTTGCATCTAGAACTCGTTGTGATGCGTTTAGCGCCAGCTTCATGTGCATGTAGTACTAGAGCGTAATTATTACACCCAGTTTATTCATGTGGCTACTTTCTGCATGAACTCGCGTGCCTGTATTTATCTGATAAGTGAACTTGTTTTACTTCAGCTGTTTAATTATTGAGTACCTGTATCCTTTGGAGCGTTGTTTTCAACGCATAGTGATTACTTTATTAGTTTATTACAATTGTGTTTTGGAAATTACTACGTGTTTTACAGCGAGGAGTTACTATTTGAAAAGCAAAAAAATGTTTTAGAAAAACTTTACTTTTTCGGCCCACTCACATTTTATGTTTTTGCTCCCTTACAGGACTTAGGGGTTGAGCTTGGCAGGTGAGGATATTGGCTCTAGCTGACTCGTACTTATGATAAATAATGTAGGAAATGTTTCCTTACTTTGTTTCAGTATCCATCCCTCAGGATGAGAATATTGCTTTTCTTACTACACTTTTCTATGCTCTGACACTGCATGTCTATAATAAGGGTTCAACCCCACTCCGCGCACTCTTCTTTTCTTAATTTGCAAATTTAGACTTCGGTTTTAACTTTTTCATTCAATTCTTACATCTTTTCTACGTCATGACTTTGTCACTTGAAGGAGTGACAGTCAACATGCCTTGAATTCCAGTGTCCACATAGATATTTGAGTCAGGATGTGTCATTTAATCATTCGTATTTACAAAAACTTAATTAAGTTGGATATCTTTTAGCCTTTATATATATTCTGATTAAGAAAGTTGTATCTAAATGACAATTTGAAAACAATAAAGAGTATTTTGATTATGATATGTGTATGACAAAAATGCGTTATCACAATTAAGTGGATTAAAAAGTGCATTATTGAGTAGATGGAACGATATTGTCCTTATATCATAGCTAATATCCGAGCACAACTGCACAAAGAATAAAGTGCTAGTGCACAAGCATATAACATAATTTATGTCTCGTTTTAAAGTGTTTTTGAAATAACTAAAAATATTTTTGGTTCAAAAATATTTTCACTAAAAATGCTTTCAGTTATTTCAAAAGCACTTATAAACATGTTGTTAGATTTCTAATAGCTTATCTCCATTTTGGATCAAACTTTAATTGTACGTACTGTTGAATGATTTAAGATTCATTTGGAGTCCATCGCAAATTAATCTGTGAATGGCCAAATCATTAAATGATATGTATTACTCAAAATTTTTCCCTCCATTTTGGCTTTTCTAGTTTTGGATCTCTCTTATCTACCCCACTAACTTCATGGTTATTTAATCGTTTTGTAACTTGTTCGTGTCTTTAAATAGTTTTGTTTCATCTCCTTGCCAACTTCTTATCACTCCTTTATACTTATATATCAAATTTAAAATTAGCTTTCAGCATTACAAGATAGATTATGTTTTGTCCTATGCCGTTACGATGATAACAATTTCTAAAGTGTCTTATGAAATAAAATTGTTAACTTGTTGCAGATGGCAAATAATTATGTCTATATATTTTAGTGCAGATTCAATTTTCACCGGTTTTTTTCCCCACTAACAACTAATTATTTAACCTAACGCTATCACTTTACTGATTAAAAAATTGTTTACTGATTCTATATCATCTATGATTTGGTCAAAGAGGATAGGGATAAAGTTTTCAATAATTTGCTTTAATGTATTTCCACCGAAGAATAATAATTTGCTTATTGCACTCCATACCATGATCCACGTAATGCATTTATTTGGTCCATCAATATGAAGTTAAAAAAATGCAAAACTAGTGGTTGGCTCAAATGTTTTCGGTAAGGGCGGTGCCGCCAACAATAAAAATAAAGAATTGTTTGTTAGTTCTTGATTATTTCATTTAATCAAGTTTGCGACCAATTTTATGGCAGATGTTTTGACTGTTGTTAGTGACCTATCTTTTGATGAGTGTGTTTGGATACAGACACTTCTGTCTGAGGCTCGTTATTACTTGGTTTTAAGATGAAAATTGTGTAAATGATATTTTCTATATACTCTGGTTGACAAAGATTACTTTCAATAATAGTATTAGTCTAGTAGATCTTAAAGTGAAATTAATCTGGGGATTTGGTTGAGCTCGAGGAAAGGAGTTGAAAGAAACAGGCGTTGGCCGTAAAGAGAATATAAGGTCGGGTTACTCGGTAAATACGAGCCACCTGGAATTCCCATTGATCAGAGAGAGGAATATAAGGAAGAAGATGATGGAGAAAAAATCACTAACTTGTCACACTCTAACTTGTAAATAAAGACTATTCACGAGTTAGGGTGCGAATTATATCTTAGCTATTAAAATAAAATCTATAACCAAAACATGATAAAAAAAAATAAAAGTAATATTTATTTGTAACTAATACACAATACATAGTGTTAGTGTCATATTGGCAATTCCTAGCAAAATGCCTGAGTCTATAATATTGTTGACTAGTGTATGTTTTTCGGTCATAATTATTTAAGTCTAAGTTTGTCTCTCGCGCTCTCGATCACAAGAACCTCAAACATTTCAGAGACATTCATTCGGGTAAGCTCACCATGCATGTGCACTCATATAGATTAGGTCTCTTTTTAATTAATATTAGTTTTTGGTTTGATTTGGTTATAGACTTATTTTTAAATAAACCAAAATGTTTTTTGCGTGGGCTGTTGTGTTTATTAGGTTTATTTTTGCTTTTGGCTAACATGATAAGTCACTAATGCATTATATCTTATTTACTTTTAATAGTTATCACTTGCACTTATCTTGTTACTTGTTTTATAAGCTTTATCTTATCACATTGAAAAAGCCTACGTTTTTATCCTGTTTGTTTTTGCATGCTTATCCTTATATTTTTTTTACGTGCAAAACAAAACCGAAGCACTAGATAGAGTTTTGGGGTTGCTTGGCCAGTTTTCTACGGCATTACAGAAAAGTGTTTTTTAGGGTGCCTATTTTGGTTTTTGAGAGCAAAACAAATGCATGTGTGAGGTTTTGAAAATAATGACAATCATCTAATCTTGATTTTCCTCATGTATTGCATGCTTTAACAAATGTGTTTTTGTTTTGGATTGATATATTTATTTTGGAAGAAAAATCAGTTTTCATTCATGATTTTAAAAGATTAATCTTTATTGCTGATTTTTCATTGTGCATCAACTAGAAATCAATTATGAAAATGTGCCTTGTGATTTTCGTAATTGGTTGATTTTCAAAAATCATTTCATTTCATACATTCTCCATGATCGCGTTAGTATCTTGCAAAGTTCGAGGCGAAGGTGATTGTCGTCCGCGTTAGTGTCGTGCCACTTCCACTCGAAGACTGAAGAGAGATCGAGTAGCAAAGCGTGGAGACAAAACTGCCTACTAGTATGTGTGTCTAGTTGATGAGTTTTGTAAGTCTTTCTATACTCATTTCTCTTAGTGATTGTCCTGGCTTGGGAGCCTGAGGATTTTCCCAGTGGTGGGTTTTGCCTCGTTAAATCCTGTGTGCACATTTTATTTATCGTTTTAATTGCATATGTGTAGGATAGTTTGGATGTAATGTGGATGTGAAATTTAAATTGAAAATCGAAATTGACAATTGAATTAAGTTGGAACCTATTCATCCCCCTCACCTTTCACATAGTATTACACTCGCTAATAACTTTTTACCTAATAAATTGAGTTCATTGAAACTCATACATGAAATTTATCAAGTAACCAGCGGAATAACATTGTTACTAAGGAACAGTAGTCCTGACTAGTTCGCCTAAAAAGTAGGCATCTAAAAGATAAAATTTAAAATGTAATATCTTGCAAATGAATTGTATAATGAAATTATGCTATGAGATGTATGAATGTACTCACTCTCCTAATCTCGCAATACATACCTAAGACAATAAGCGTCCGCGTCTCATACCATGTTTATACCATTGGGCTCAAAATATCATAAAATATATGTTATGTGTTGGTATTTAAGAATAAAAAAAAAAAATTATTTGTTTCTTTCAAGTAATCTGCTTGTTATTGGGTTTCTATTATACACTATGTTTATATATAAGAACTCGTATTTTTGGCAAGTAAGCTAGTCTCAATGTGAGGTATTTTACTATGGAAAATAATTTCAAGCCTAGCTAGTTATACCCTAATTTCTCCCAACTAGAGATGTTTGGACTAATTGACATCTCATTAATATTGTATGCATTAAGTTTGTAGGTGTCCGAACGCCACCATGACGCAGCAGCACCACCGCTGGATTTGGTCAGTCACCCGCACCAATGGCAGCCACGGCGGACGACGACGTCGTGGCTAAGACTTTTACGACCAAGGCAAGCCATTAAAGCTCTCATTATCCAAGAGAACTACTTATGGCTCCATGTTGGAAACCTGTGAAACCCAAAATTGGGTTATGCATCAATGTCACATAAAGGGCGAGAGAGAAGTGAACAGAAAAATATAAGAGAGGGGGGCCCAGTGTTCTCCGGCTTAAATTTTTGTTCTGATACTGCTGGGTAGACAGCCAAGCCCACTGACAACACAAGGGAAAGGGCCCAACCCGTTTTTTCGAGACCTTTTCTAGGGCATATTCCATCCCAGACCTCGTAGAGGTATATAGTGAGTCTCAGACTCCCCGCACGCATTGACTTTAAGTAATTAATTTAATTTGGATCATGTATGATGCGATAAAATGTTTATGTTTTCAATTTGCATATATATATATATATGTGTGTGTTTGTATTTGAATATGTGATGAACCAGAGGTTCAATCAAAGCTCGAACATGGAGTTTTAGAGCATGTCATAGAACTTTAAGCATGTCAACAAATATAATTATGAAGTTTGTCGAAGCCAATCCATACTCAAATTTTGTATTGAGGTGTTGACTGATAAGGATTTTCTGGAAAAGACCTTTCTTCTCCATCTTCCATGCTGAAAATATTGTCTTGCAACAACAATATTGGGCTCAGAACTTTAAAAATTTCTCAGATTTGATATCTTTCTTACTAGTAGCTGAGAAGCAGACTTGCAGCCAGGCAAAGAGTGTGAAATGCAGCTTTAAGTGCGACTCTTTGGCTCCTAAGGCTCAAGGTTTCAAGAATAAGGGCAAAACAAAAGAGTACCGCCAACCTTGATATGTGCTACCGTTGTCTCTCCTCTGAACATTGGTTCAAAGTTTGTAAATCCCCGGCACACGTTGTGAAGGAGTACCATGCCAAGAGGAAAGCTAGGGAAGCCAATTTCGCCCAAGTCGAGAATTTTAAAGATACGATGTTGGAGATTTCTGATACCTAGGAAACTAACACACCTATGAAGGTTTACATTTTTAAACATGGGGCCTATGTTGGTCTAAATTTGCTAGTGTTTTGGTCTAAGTTTGCAAACAATTTTATGGTTCCAGATTTCTAAGTTTGGTGCTTGTATTTCGGTTTATTACTTTCAAATTTGATATTGTTATGGATTTCTCAAATGATTTAATTGAATGCAAATTAAAAATGTGACCAAATCAATTAAAATTTTATTTAGGTATGTCTAGTGGGGAAGTTAGTTGTCTGATTGATAGTGATACGACATATACCATCTTGCATAACCTTAAGTACTTCACTAACTTCATACCTAAAACCTCATCTCTGACAACTCTCTCAAGCCCATCCAACCTAATCGAGGGGCATGAAAAAAACCGTTTGATGTTGTCCAATGGTACAATGTTTACCATTAAAGAGGCCTTGTATTCTTTGCTTTCTGGAAGAACGTTGTTGAGCTTTAAAGATATTCGAGAAAATGGCTTTCTTATTGAAACTTTTGAAAAAAAGAAGAGTGGATTATCTTTGCATTATTTCCTATGAATTTGGCACTAAGCATATTCTAGAGAAAATGGAGTGACTCCTGAATGGGTTGTAACTAGCAACCATTTGCACCGCTGAGGCCCATAGTATGGCCGACCATATGGGTGAAAACCCTGGAGTTGTTACACTTTGGCACGACCGTTTGAGACATCCTAGTTGAGATATGATGCGCCGTATCATGTATTCCACCCACGGGCATCCTCTTACTCACAGTAAGATTGTACAATCAAACGTACAGTGCCAAGCATGCTCCTTGAAAAAGTTAATCATTAGATCATCTCCTGCAAATATATTTAAGGACCCTCATGCTTTCCTTCAAAGAATCCAAGTAGATGTTTTTGGACCACCATGCGAACCATTTATATACTTTATGGTGTTGGTTGGTGCATCGACATGATGGTCATATGTTTGTCTATTGTCCACACGCAATGCTGCCTTTACAAAACTCCTGGCGCAAATTATTAAGTTGAGGGCTCACCACCTCGATTATTCGATTAAGTCGATTAGACTGGATAATGCCGGAGAGTTTACGTCAAAGACCTTTGACGACTATTGCATGTCTCAGGATATTGAAGTTGAACATCATGTTCCTCATGTTCACACCCAGAATGGTCTCGCAGAAGCGTTCATAAAACACCTTAAATTGATTGCTAGGATCTTAGTTATGCGCACTAAGCTTCCAATTTTTGCATGGGGCTATGCAATTTTACATGTAGCAATGCTTGTCCACCTGCGATGCATCGCCACCCAACTCTAGTTTGCGTTCTAGTTGGTCATTGGACAAGAGCCAAACATCTCACACTTGGGTGTGTTTGCGTGTGTCATTTATGTACCTATATTGCCACCACATCGAACTAAAATGGGTCTGCAAAGAAGGTTAGGAATCTACGTCGGTTATGATTCACCTTCAATTATTCATTATTGGAACTCTTGACAAATGATCTCTTTACCGCTAGATTTGAGAATTGTCACTTCGATGAGACGGTCGTCTCAATGTTAGGGGGAGGAAAGAATGCCGACGTTCATGAACCCTGCGAATTAGCGTGGTCGATCCTCATACCGCACAATGTCAAACTGAAGTACGAGTATTCTAGATCTTCAGAGCGTAGCTCAAAGCATGCCAAAATTTTTTATTGATCTACCTAGAGTGACAAGATCACATATACCAGCTGCAAACGTGCTTGCTAGGATTAAAGTGCCAAGAAGGCATCGGAGCAATGTGTCGGAAGGGCGTGTCACCTTTACCCGTATTCCACCAGGGTTGGCCACACCTAATGGGCGTGCTGCCATATTGGTGGCTAGCGAATTAGCTGCACTTTCTCAAAAGCGAGGGAAACTAGTCAGTTCAAAAGATTCGCACCCTCAAAAAAGGAGGAATATGGCACAATTGAATTCTAGTCATGTCGTTATCTCTTCTATTCCAACACATGAGGTTATTCTAGATTATGGTAGTGTTCTTGAAGAGACACAACCACCTCCCGAGAATCAAGAGATTCTGGTCCACTATGCTTGTTTGGATGCACTTTGGAAAAGAAATGAGATGGTTGTCGATGATAAAATCATTTGCAAATACTGTAGTTGCCGAGATCTTGGAAAGCGATGAAATTGAACCACGTTCCGTAGATGAATGTCAGTGTAGAAAAAATTGGCCTAAATGGAAAGAAGAAATCCAAGGCAAACATGATTCATTAGCGAAACAAAGGGTGTTTGGTCCCATAGGGCCCACACTGTCTAGTGTGAGATCGATTGGTTACAAGTGGGTTTTTGTAAGGAAGCGTAATGATAAGAATAAAATAGTGCGATATAAAGCACGCCTTGTGGCGCATGGTTCTCTTAATGCCTTTGGATTGACTATGAGGAGACGTATTCACCTGTTATGGATGTGATAACGTTTCGCTACCTTGTAAGTTTGGTAGTTTCAGAAAGACTTGACATTCGCTTATTGGATTGAAACAATTCGAAAAATGTGGTATAACAGTTTAAGCAAATATTTGACTAGTTAGGGATATGTGAACAATGAACTATACCCTTGTGTGTTTATTAAAAAGTCTAGTTCCAAACTTGCAATTGTTGCAGTCTATGCCGATGACATGAATCTCATTGAGACTCTTGAGGAGCTTGAGAAAATTGTTGCGCACCTTAAGTCGAAATTTGAGATGAAGGATCTTGGAAAAATTCGTTATTGTCTTGGTCTTGTGATCGAGCATTGTTTTGACAGTATTCTGGCCCACTAGTCGAACGACACCAAGAAGGTGTTACGCCACTTTAACGAAGATAAATGGCTACCTTCGAGTACTCCCATGGTCGTCTATACGCTTGATGTATAATGAGACCCATACTGTCCAAAGATGGATGATGAAGAGGTTTTGGAACCAGAAGTTTCATACTTGAGTGCAATTGGCGCTTTGTTGTACTTGTCTCAATGTACAAGGCCGAACATCTCATTCTCTGTGAATCTTTTTGAAGGAAAAACTTTTGTAAAAATAGAACATTTGAGCATGGCAAGCAAACTAATTAACACTTAACTAGAAGCAAGCACTCAAAACAATTCTAATCCCAAGACTTTCAAAACCTAGTGAGTGGTGAACCAAGACTCTTTCAAATTAAAGAGAGGATATGCGTTAATTACCCTTGAAGCAAATCCTTATTTACACAAGTAAATCACCCAAGTAGAGGATCTTCAAGTTCACTCCAATCTTCTTGAATGTTTGCTTGTCGATTTGTTGGATTGATTCTCTAAAGCTTCCAAAATTACAAGCCTCTAAGTCTTTACACCAAAGATGAAGTGTAAAGAGTTGATGGATGGACTAAAAGAAGTTTTGGTGCTAGCAAAATCCTTCCCCTAAGGCCGGCCTTTTTGGAGAGAAAATAAAATAGTGTTTTCCAATTTTTCATCACAAAGAACCTTATGAAGTTTAGGTTATAAATCAATATTTATACCATATTTCATTTGAGTGGCAAACTTGTAAATTTTGCCCACTCTCACTTGCATGACCGGCCATCCCTAGAAGGATTGGGCTTGGTGCTCATTTGATTTTAGTTGTCATACAACTCAAATATAATGGGCCATTTTGAACGAAAGTCCATTGTGCCTTATAGACTCGAAACTTATTTCAAGCCTAATACGAACTTGTTCTTTAGATCAATTAATGTTTTAATCGATCTAGACCATATTTAATTAAACTCTTTAATTAATCATATCCAACTCATTTATACTTTTTTACACTTATCTTTACTCGGTGTATAGTCCATTAGGTTCTAGTTAGTGAGACAGTGAGCGATTGTAACTCTTACAAATCGATTGTGAATCAAACTTACTTTTGATTCTCTCTATCATGAAGATTAGTGATTGTTAATCTTCAGGGCTTCCACAAATCATGAGTGACACCTAGCAGTATGTCATGGTTACCCAAGCTATTTTGAATTGGTTGGCGAACCTATCCAATCACAATTACAATGCAATATGGCCCTTCTCTAAAACAATAATCTTGATTACATTGTTAATCAATAGTTTGATTCATGTTTACTATCCAATGTGATCCTCTTTTCTATATGATTCATGTTAATACGATTTGGAACATATTTCCTAAAATCGTATTCATTGTTTTGGCCAAAATCTTTTGAACTATACCTTAGAGTATTCTCCCTTCACTATAAAAGGTGATCCCTTGAAGTACACTAACTATCCTTCGTGATTAGGTAGCTTAACCCTAACGATGTCGTGGACACTCTCCTAACTGGAGTGCCTTTGACATAATTAAAGATTAAGAACCTAACTACAAGAACACTACGGTGCCTCAGGTCATAGGACTACTTTGCATTATTGCAACATATGAGTTCTTTATGAAATGTTAAATAAGAACTCATAAGTTGATCATGTTCGGTGTACTCAACAACTCTTTTGAGCACCTATGTGTTTTGACTTAACGTCTCATATATTAATGACTTCAGACAAGTCATACTCTCCCTTGAGTAGTCCTAACACATATTAGCCTTAGCAGATTATCAATACTCAATTGATAATCCTATGGCCAGGAACCTTTTAGGAATGAAAGTAAGAGAAAGGTCTCAATGATCTATCACACTTAGATCACTAATCTCTCAAGTTAATACGTTCCTTGGATTCATTTATTGAATATACACTTAATACATTAAAATGTGAATAACAATAAACTTTTCCCTTCAATTAAACAATATTAGTGTTTAACATTATAAATATTCCAAAAGGCTATTACATCATATGAATGGCTTTAATGGCATACTTCTAACACTTTTAGCAAAACACAACCATGCGCTTACACGCAGACACTGGAAAGGTGTTAAAGACGTTCTACGATATCTTAATGGTATTGTGAATTTGGGTTTGTTCTATCCCTACTCAACTATGAGTGTTGCTGCCACCTCCTCGGTCCTCGAGTTGATTCTTGCCTTATTGGTTATGTTGATGCTAGGTACTTATCCGACCCACACAGGGCAAGATCCCAAACGGGTTATGTCTTTATCATTGGTGGGACTACAACTTCTTGGAGGTCTACTAAGCAGACTTTAGTTACTACATCTTTGAACCATGCAGAGATACTCACCCTTTATGAGGCCGCTCGTGAGTGTACATGGCTTAGAGCCATTATCGAGCATATTCGAAGCACTTGTGGATTGTCTTCTGCCGTTGACATCCCAACAACGATATTTGAGTATAACTCCACGTGTATAGACGATATTCGAAAAGGATACATCAAAGGAGACCATACCAAATGTATTGCACCGAAGTTTTTCTTTTCTCATCAGCAACAAGAGCATCACAAGATCAAAATCAAGCGAATTTGTTCCCCAGACAATCTCACCGATCTCTTTACTAAGTCATTGCTGAAGTTCAGTTTTTAGAAGCTTGTCCTAGGAATTGGAATGTGTAAACTGTCTAATTACACTGGTAGAAGTCTAATTAAGGAGTTTTGTCGAACTAAGGGAGAGTATCCGAAAGAAACCAAGTTGACTTTAATGTTCTCTTTTTCTCTTAGTCCATTTATCCCACTGGGTTTTGCTAACCTAACAAGGTTTTAATAAGGCACACCTATCTTGGGCTGGTCATACCCTGATGAGAGTGTTCATCGCTGCTTGTTTCTTTAAGCTTTGATTTTGCACTTCTCACTTTTTTATTCGAGACTTTGGGTTTTACCATTGTCGGGTTTTTGTGAGTTTATGTTTCCTTCATGCAATCTTAATTTAGATTAGATTCGCGTGTGTAACTGCCTATGCCAATTAAAAACTTCAACAATCATCCATGAAGACCTGATGCGACTACTTCTTAAGCTTTACACAGTCAAGGGGGAGTGTTGTAGTTATTACTATTTAGGACTGTAATTGTGTAAATCTAGAAGTAGGATTCCAATAGGATTTGGGAGATCTAATCTATTTATGACTTGTATTACTTGTAAAGCAAGTAAAGCCTACCTAATTAGTATAAATAAAGGCAATAAGGCCACAAGGGAGCGTGTGCAATTCACAAACATTGAGCTCTCTCTTTCTCTCTCTCTTGTCATCCCTGTCTACCCTCACCATACATATTTTTCTTTCAACAACCTTACCATTTTCTCCTTTGTTGTTCTCCATCGGATGACAATTTCATTATCTTTTATTTCAGTTTAATAGTTTTTGGCGCTAGAACATTTTCTAACTTGATTCTTTCATAATAGTATCGCTCTTGGATTCAAGTTCGCCTAGGGCTTTCTATCACTCTCTTTCTTTTGAGGGCTCGTTTACTAATCCGTAATCAGAATGATGATAATTGAATTGAGAAGGAATCAGAATTGGATTCTTGTTAAAGTTGTTTACTAAACTATCTGGAATTGGAGTATAAATAATATTGGTTCCATATAAATTGTTTACTAGTTCACTTGAATCAGAATTGAAACTAGTTTGATTACTAAACTACCCTTGATTAACATAATTTTTTTTCATGCTAATTAATTGAATTGAATTTTATATCATATTTTAATAAAATTTATCTGTGTAGTATAATTTAAGAAGGTTTTTTCTTTGGAAAATATGCTAAAATACTTATTATTTGTAACCTCAATCAAATATACTCACTTTGATATTGTACATAGGGTTAAATTTGAAGATTTTGAGTACATTTAATTGAGGTTAACAAATAATAAGTATTTTAGCATATTTCTCTTGTTTTTTTTAATTAAAAGAATAGTCATTTAATAAAAAAACAAGAAGAAAAATCCTATACCATCCTCAACCTCTTCTTCCCGATCTCCCAGCATTCTCATCCCATCCCTTTGCTCAATCTTTTCTTTCCCCAGCCCCACAACCCTCCCACAGTCCCACTTGCCCAGATCCGTAGATTCCCCACGCCTCCCCCTTTCATCCTCAATCTTTTTTCTTTCCCGAACCACACAACCCTCCACCCACTTCCCCTGTCCACAGATCCCATGAATCTTCATTTATCGTTCTTCTCAATAGGTTCTACAAGCAACCAGGAGAACGAGGTCCGGTGGCCTGAGCTAAAGTCCTCCAATGGAAATTGGTGGGATTGGAGAAGACGTTGTAGGTGTATGTCGGCTGGGTGGTGAAGTTGTAAGGTTATTTTGTAATAAGGATTAAGGTTATTTTGTAATAAGGATAATTATAAAAGGGCAATCTCCAAAGAAAGGTTGTATTCCTGAAGGCCACCAATACCCGGAATCCAAATACTACCTTAATCTAGAGAATCCGACTCTGCCAATTTCAAGAGTGTTGATGAAAAATTGTCGCTCAACATAATTTAACCACCATCGTTGTATCAATGGGGTTTTATTAATTTTGAATTCGACCCATTCAAAATAAATATATCTCTTAATTACACTCATTTTCTTTAAAGAGAAACCTTTTGATTCTAACTGAAAAGGGATGGTGGATTAATTTGATTTTGCAGCTGCACTCTAAACAAATCCCAAATTGCCTACGTATCCAACATGGAATCCAGCCACTCGTAGTTCTTGAAAAATTTGGGATGATGTGTTTAAGTGAATTTGGTTCAGTATAAACCAGGGATTCGATTTGGTATTTGGACTTGCAGTTGGATCTACAATTTCATACTAGATTACCTACGTACCCATTGCGGAATCAGACGTAGTTTGGAAAATTTGGATTTGCACTTATTTATTTGGACTTTGATGATTAATGGTGGTGGCCCATTAATCAATTATAGATTATTTTCAAGCGGTGGAGAGATCCTGATCCTTCTATTTCTCTGGAACTCAACACTGCTTCAAGTACCCTTTTGGTAGGACATTATCATCAAGATTGCACATATTTCTTCTCTTTTCATTAAACCATTTCATTAAACCATAACCAATGGATTCACATATGAAACTTTCAACGCTTCTTTAGTCTGGTTTCAAGTCTCTTTGCCATTAGAATTTCATTTACAACAATCTTTTCCTTCTTAGACTCTAAGACGGAAACAGTGGCAGCGATAGGGTTGCTTGCATCTTTGAGAACTTTGTCAAGCCAAAAAGTGCATCGTTGATGGGAATGCTTTCTTTATGGAACGTCAGTGGCAATTGAATGGAGATGACAAAAACAGTGGAGATCGGTTGTCCTTCTTCACTGCAACTTCTCCTTCTTGATCAGTAATCTCTTTATATCGAAACTCTCCAATTGTCGGCAGTGGCGGATTCAGGAATTTTTTCTTGGGTGGGCAAAATATAAATGCTTCCAAATAGATAACAAAGACTTTTTAAAAGTTAAACAATACAATTATCATTCAAACCAAATGTCCATGACGAGTTTTCATATCATGAAAACGTTTCATGATGGTTTCATTATCAATACAAGCAAAAACATTTTTCTCAATGTAAACAAGCAAGCTATCACTCAACCATTGATAATTTTCATAGTAGAAAAAGCTCTCTCCACTGAAGCAGTTGCAACCGGTAACACTAAAGCCAATGTAATAAGCTTATACACATGATTATGTGTTTTATGTCTCTCTGCCTTCACTATTTTTTTTGCAAGATCACCAATTCCTTCCAATTAAGAAAACTCATTACTCATACGCACATCTTGAAGTCCCAGGTTTGCAGGAAGATTAGCTAAGATTTCATCTATTTTCGGTTTCTTGGAACTACCTAGATTAGTCGAACTACTTGGTGCTGGTGTTGGTCTCTTAACTAAAAACCTCTCCATAGCCACTATTAACCAATGAAAATACAAACCCCCTATCAATTAATCAACCAATTTAAATTAATAATCAATCTTAAGCATCACAAATACTCTTTTAAGTACAAAATCACAATTAACAACACACATTCATCATATTCCACAAAATTATAATTCAAATAAGCATAAATTCATAATCACCAATTCATTATCCAAAACCTTAAAAACTAATAAGAGATATTCAAAATGAAAACAGCCAAGTCATATAAACAAATAATGAAATTTTTTATGAAACTTTGAAATTAAGGAATAAGAATTTAGGTTAAATTATACATACTTGGTGTAGTGTTCTTGCCTAAATTGCCTTGTTGGTGAGCGGGTCTTAGAGATAGTGGCGCCGGAGAGATTGAGGAAGGAAGTGGAGATGAAGAAATTTGAGTGAATGATGAATTTGAGGTGAAAATGGGGGTTTGAAATCATTGCATACGGGTTGAAAAAAGGGGATCTGGGGATATAAAAAAAACAACATGTCTTTTTCATGAAAGGAAGCAGCAGCTGTCATTTTTTTTTTTTATATAAAAGCTAGGGACCAAAATGGCGCTGTTTTGGTCTAGGGTTTAAAAAAAAAAAACTCTTTGTTCTTCTTCCTCGTGAAGTGCAGCAAACACAAGCGCTGCCATGGGCAGCCTCAAACCTTCAAGCCTATTTCCGGCATTCTGGGTGGGCAAAAATGAATCCAGTAGGCTAAAATTTTGTGCTTTGGGTGGGCAATTGCCCACCTTTGCCATAATGTGTATCCGCCAGTGATTGCAGGTGGCTTGGTGAATGGATAAAACGGGCGAACCTCACAAGGACTGGTTTTGAATTGAGAGAGGACCTCCTGGAAAGTGCCTTGACTTCGGAGACTGGACAACATCGCCGCAAAGGGAAGCCGCCTGCCAACTTCTTTTCTCGTTGATTCTTTTGTCATTCCCTCTAAACTCCATTTGGGATATTTCCTTTGGCAACTTGAGAAGATTTTGGCTGCTTCTTTCTTGAAGTTTTACTTGAAAATAAATTGAACCTGTCCAAAAGTATAAAGAACGATAAGCTTTGATCAAAAGAAAACATTTATACCTTCGATGTTCTTCTTCTTAGCTTTGCTTCCTTCTTTCTTCAAGTTTTTCTTCTTCAGATTTCCTCGATCTCCCTTGAATTTTAGCAGCGTTTCTGATTTCTCTTTAATACTTTCTCTCTGCTATATGTTCTTCTTTTTTCACCCTCTTTCACTCTGCTTTTCTTCTGCTATTTGGCCCTCTATTTATAGGCATGAAACCCCAACCTCCCTTAATCAAATGGGGGGAATATTTGAATTTAAAACCTGCTTGATCACTTCATTTGAATTTGAAAATTACTGAAAACCACATGATATTTATCATGCATTTGGACGTGAAACTTTCCCCATTCAGATATTATTATTATTATTTTTTTAAATGGGAGTTCAGATTGCCTTTTTTTTCAAATTGAAAGATGCTATTATCTTTTCTTTGGGTCAAACTTCAATAGTATGTATCATTAGTACGTACTGTTGAATGATTTAAAATTCATTTAGGACCCACCGCAAATTAATCTGAACCATTCAATGACCATACCATTGAATGATACGTACCACCCAAGATTTTTCTCTTTTGTTTGAAACTTTTTTGTTTCCAGTGGTATCATCTTCTGAGTATCTGACTAATAAACATGTAACTTGTAAGCCAAGTAAGTGAGATTTGTGTTTCCTTTATGGACGGAACCCTAGTCTCTTGGCTGGTTAATGTATATATCGAGGTCTCTGCAAGCCCTAACACACACGTAGAAAAGATATACTTTCCATAGAGTTACTGCACAAGGTTAGGTGCTTGTAGAAGTGCTTCGGTATTCCTATTTTCTATCGTTCTTGTCCGAGTTCATCAATGGCTGCAACTGGAACTTCTTCAGGTTAGTCACTATTAACGAATCCTTATATTTGGTGTATTCTAACTGTATAATCATATCAGGCTAACATAAAAAACATTTAGAATGGCGAACAACCATGGCAGATGAATTCAATGCTTTGCAACGTGCAGGCACTTGGGTTTTGGATCCTTATAAGCCTCACATGAACGTTCTTCCAAATAAATGGGTGTTTCATATAAAAAAAAAAAGGTCTGATGGTTCTATTGATTGTTTCAAGGCTCGCTTGGTGGCTAATGGATTTCATCAACATGAAGGTATTGATTATCGTGAGACTTTCAGCCCAGTTGTCACTCATTCTACTACATGATATTGTCTATTGCAACCTATTTTTCTTGGCCTATTTGCCAGATATTCAAAAAGCATTTTTACATGGTTCATTATCTGATAAGGCCTACATGAAGCAGCCTACGGGTTTTTTTGATCCTTTGTTTCCCACACATGTCTGTCAACTTCGCAAGTCTCTTTATGGTTTGAAATAAGCTTCATGTGCATGGTTTCAATTTTTTTTCAAATCACTTGCAACACTTGGGCTTTGTAGCTTCCTTGGCCAACTCTTCCTTTCTCATTTACAGTCATGGTTCCATTATCATTTATCTCCTCATTTATGTGGATGATATTCTTATCACTAGCAATAACACCTCTTGTATTTCTTTTCTAATAAAAGAGATGGGACGCCTTTTCTCTATGAAAGATCTTGGTGTACTTAGTTATTTTTTGCGAATGGAAATTCAACGTTCTACTAGTGGTCTCCATCTTTCACAAGCTAAGTATGTTTTGGATTTTCACAAGCGTACCAACATGTTGGACTGTAAACCTATTTACACTCCTGCGGTTAGTGGTCGCCACCTTAGTCTTTATGATGGAGAACCTCTCTCAGATGTGACTGAATTTCGAAGTGTGGTTTGAGCACTACAATATCTAACATTCACGAGACCTGATATTGCTTTTGTTGTGAATCAAGTTTGTCAGTATATACATCGTCCTACCATAACTCATTGGATTCCAGTTACACGGAGTTTTTCGATATCTTAAAACTACTCCAGATCATGGTTTAGTTTACAAGTCTAGTTCATTGTCTCTAACTGCTTATGCTTACACTGATTATGTTGGTGATCCTGATGATCACAAATCAACAGGTGGTTACTGTATTTTTCTAAGAACCAACCTCATCTCTTGGAGCTCTAAGAAACAACGCAGTGTATCTCGATCAAGCACTGAGGCTGAATATCGTCAGCTAGCATATACAGCTGTTACTATTTCGTGGTTTAGAAAGCTGTTTCTTGATCTTTGACTAACATTATCACACCACAAATTTGGTGTGACAATATTTCTGCGATTTCCTTGGCATCTAATCCAGTTTTCAAGTCTCGCACTCGTCATGTCGAGGTTGATTATCACACATTTGAGAAAAGGTCACCTGAAAGGAGCTTACTGTCGGTTTTGTTGCCACACAAGATCAAATTGCAGATTTTTTAACCAAAGGATTATCGACAACACACTTTAATCTCTTTTCTCTCCAAGCTTCCGGTTCGTTCCCGACCACTCAGCTTGTAGGGGCGTGATAAGCAACCCATGCCGCCAAATAACAATTTAAATGTTCTCCTATGCAAACAGTTACAACTGGAAGCTTCATCAATGTTTGAATCATTTAAAGATCATGTGCAGCCTTAGGGTTTTTAAGTTTGAAGTTTGAACACTTGTATTATCTGTTATCAGTTGTATTTATCAGTTTGTTTTACAAGAGTTTGATTCTATCTCAAACTCTTCCTTGTAAACTCTATATAAACATGAATATATAGAAGGCTAAATTAACTAGCAAAATTACCTTAAACCTCACATTCTATCTAAAACTTTTAAAAACTCATACACTGAATCCTGTTGAAACAATTTTGTATAGAGAAAAACCAAATTAAGAACTTTGGAAGGAAGACGATTTATCAAATAATTTGCTGTGTGAAACGCCTCGGCCCAATAAGTATGTGGCATACGAGCCTGTGCCAAAAGAGTTAAACTAGTTTCAACCAAGTGTCTATACTTACATTCTGCCATTCTATTTTGTTCAGGATGATGAGGAACAAGTATAACGATGAGGAACAAGTATAACGATGATGTATGCCATGATTTTCCAAGTAGATTTTGAAAGCATTGTTTCTATATTCACCACCCCCATCAGTTTGAAAAGTTTTGATTTTAGTATTGAACATATTTTCCACTTGGGTTTTGAATTTAACAAAGGTAGCATAAATATCAGACTTCAATTTTAAGGGATACAACCATGTATAACGAGAGAAGTCGTATATGAAAATAACATAGTAACGGAATCCAAAAATACACAAAGTAGGAGAAGACCATACATCTGAATGAATTAATTGTAGAGGAACATGAGCGACAGAAGTAGATAAATTAAATGGTAATTTCTTGCTCTTGCCAAGTGGACAAGAGTGACAAACATAGATCGAAAGATGGATCTTGCAGTCTGAGAAGCAGCTGAGACAGAGACGATTTGGGGGGACGTCTTGGGATTGTGGGTTCTTGTACGGATTGGGAGATTGAGGACTGTGATGCGGTTGATAAGGATGATGAGTTTCTGCAGGGTTTAAGGGCTTCTTTGAAAGACTGTAGGGACATTGGATTTTGTGCGCGAACGCAAGAAGATGATGTAGACGATGTTTCCGTTCAAAGCAACAGCGAAGCAACTCAAAGAAGGAAACGTTCAATTGCTTTCGCGGTGATGGAAGAAAACTCAGTACGTTGTTGTTTCGTTGTCGTGGTCTGCTTCGAGGAAAAGTGGGAAAGGATCGATGAATTGTGGGCATGCGATTCGACTGCTGATTTCTTTTATGATGCTTCTTCATCATAATTCCTACTTAAATTGGGAGTTGGATTCGCAAAAACACCTTTTTTTCCTACTTTGACTAACTGATCACAAAGTTACCATTGTTGCTTACTGTTTGCACCATTCTCCTACAACAAAACAATCAAATAAATTTGAAATATAAAAGTATAAAAAAAAAAAACAAATAACAAAATAATGAGTCAGATGAAAATAAAGAAAAAGCATACACTTAATAAAATAATAATAAAATTAAAAACTTAATAAAATGATAAACTTATGTTTTCTAGTAGTTAAGAAACTGTAATATTACGCAGCCATGCATGCAGTTTGAAAATAGGAAAATTTAACTGCCACCGCCACCTGAGAGCACTTACACCCACAACCCAATTGCAAGGGCAATTGGATGCAATTGCCCTACCAAGCCTTAGGGACAGCTCCAGCGGGCCTTTTTGTCAAAGGCAATTGGTGGGCCAGCCAAAGCCCGAGCAGTAGCCCGAGCAATAATTGCCCGACCAGGAGCCCGTGGGTTGCTGACGTCATGCTGACGTCAGCAGCCTGTTTTAATTTTTTTTAATTCAGGCGCGTGGAAATCACGCGCGAGTGGGGGAGAGTGGCCGACAGAAAATGTCGGTGGGCCCCACCCGCTACAGGTTTTGTCAGCCACCACCAACGGCTAGTTGACGTGGCGCGTTTTAGGCCGTTGGATCTCCAACGGCTCTTTAATCTGGACCGTTGGATTTCCAACGGTAAAAAAAGAAAAAAAAAAGTTACCGTTGGCCACGCGGCGCAACGGTAACCGTCTGATGGGTTTTTTTTTTTTTTTAAATCAACGGCCAGGATTATTTTGACGTTTAAAATATATATATTTTTTTTAAATTTTTTTTTTTTATAAAACCCCCAATTCTCTTCTTCATTCCACACAACAACTCAATATTTTTTTTTCTACATCAATTATTTTGGTTTTTTCTCTTCCAAATCCTTAGTTTTCTCTCTTCCAAATTCTTAGTATTTTACATCAAAAAAAAAAAAAATTATGAGTGAGAAGTCAAATTGGTCGATTGCCGAAGATCTTGCATTGCTGGAGGCTTGGATGATTGTCACTCATGATCCGATCAACGGAAATGAGATGAGGGTCGACAAAATGTGGAAGAAGATTCATGCATTATTCGTTGAGAAACTGCAAGGCACGAGCCGGACCGAGCAAGCCTTGGCGAGTAGGTACCGACATTTACATAAAGAATTGAAATCTTGGAAAGAAGCCCTCATAAAAGCGGAAACCATATTTCGAAGTGGCGAAAATCTAGCCAACCAGGTAATTGCAATTTATTTTGTTGTTTAACAATTCCTTAAGCTAATTAAAAATAAGCATTTCAATATGTAAATTATTATATGTTTTTACATACAATTTTTTCAGCAACTACAAGCACAAAGGTGGTACAATGAAGCTAACAACAACAGATCATTCACAAGGCATGAGTTATGGGACCTTGTCAAGCATACTCCGAAATACACAATTGTTCATTGTGCTCCAGAAGGTGTCTTCAATTACACTCCCTTACACGAATCAACTACGCAAGAATCGCCATTGGAGGAAGGATCGGGGACCCCAAGTGCACCGGTAGCACCAACCGAGCCAACCGAGAGGCCTATTGGTAGGAAAACTGCTAAGAAAAGAGCCGCAAGAGGTAGTTCTTCGAATGCTGAATATGGCAGGTTCATTGAAGCACTTGAAAGACAACATGAGCAGAATCGTGAGGTCGAACTACAACAGCTTCAGTTAGCACGAGCCAGAGATGAAGCACTTGAAAGAGATAGGGAGTTCCAGCGGCAAGAAGCCCAATTGAAAAGGCGGGAAAGACAAGAGGAGTTGGATCGGGAAATCATGTCCCGACGCCCTGAGCAAATGACTCCTAATTCAAAGCGTTTTTGGACAAAACAACGCGATGCCGTCATGAGAAGACATTTTCCCGAGCAAGACGAGCAAGTGCCATACATTCCAAGGGATGACGGCCCAAGCACCACTGATTGGATTCCAAGGGATGACGAATAATGTTTGTTTTTTTTTTTTAAATTAATTGGTGTTGTTATTTTTAATTAATTATTATGATGTAATGCTTTCTTTTTATATTTATTTATAAATTCCGTTTTCTTTGTTTATTTTTAATAAATAAGTTGAAGTTCAAATTTAAACGAAGTCCAAACTTAATTTATTAGACAATAAACGATGCAACATTACACATAAACACACCAACAAACCATACTTGAAAACATTAAAAATAAAAAACACACTTACAAACCATACTTGAAAACATAAAAAATACATTTCATTCATTAGTAGCATCCTTCCTTGCCCAAATGTGCTCCATCAAATCCCTTTGACGCTCTTTGTGGAGGAAAGACGAATGCATCGTATGGTAACGTTGAATGACCATCTCGTGGTAACGTGGATTCCTTTCTATTGGGCCGTGATTGGCAGGTTCATCAGTATTTTCATGGGCTGTATAAATTCTCGTTCTTGAATTGTTGAGTGGGTCTTCATCCACGGGTTCTTCCATGTCATAATCATACTCATCTTCCACAATCATATAATGTAAGATGATGCATGTCATCATAATGCTTCGCAGCGCCCCATCATCAAACAAGCGAGCAGCTCCTCTAACAATCCCCCAACGGGCTTGGAGGATACCAAAACACCTCTCCACGTCCTTCCTATACCCTTCTTGCATCGATGCAAAATACTTTTGCTTCTTTGAGTGTGGATTTGGAGCAGTTTTGACGAAGGTATTCCACGCCGGATAAATTCTGTCAGCTAGGTAGTACGCTCCTGAGTAAACTCTGTCGTTGATTTCATAGGTAATTTGAGGCGACTCTCCTCTTAACAAGTCGTCGAAAACAGGGGATTGACCAAGAACGTTAAGGTCATTTTGAGCTCCTGGTACACCAAAGAATGCATGCCAAATCCATGTATCAAATGATGCAACTGCCTCCAAAATGATACTCTTCGTACCTTTTCGATTCCCGTAAGCTCCATGCCATGCAGTTGGGCAATTTTTCCACTGCCAATGCATACAGTCAATACTTCCAATCATGCCAGGAAATCCTCGTCTCTCCCCTTTCTGAAGAAGCCTTTGGAGGTCAGCTGGGGTGGGTCGACGAAGGTACTCTGCGGTGTATAGCTCTTCGATTGCGGAGCAGAACCTACCAAGGGCCTCAAGGACAGTGGACTTTGCCATCCTACAGATCTCATCAACCGAGTCTGCGGATTGACCATAAGCAAGCATCCGCAAGGCCGCCGTAATTTTTTGCTCAGGAAGAAGACCCATAACATTGGCAGCGTCAATCTTTTGAACAAAATAATTATCATGGTTGCAAATAGCAAACATGATCTTGTTGAACAAATGTGGTTGCATTCTAAATCTTGTTCGAAAGAAACCTTCTGAAGTAATCTTCTAAGAGATTCTCACCTCGTTCTCCCCTCTTTCGATTAAGGTTGGGTCGACGACCGGGTCGTGAACCACTTGCGTGTTGGTTGCTTGCTTCGATTGCTGCAACGGCATGAAGCATGTTGCTGTTTAATTGATTTCTCCGCCTCCGAAAGCGGTCATGTTGCATTCTTCGTTCTTCATCTTCTCGCTCTTGTTGTTCTCGCTCCCGTTGTAATCGCTGCTGTTCTTCTTCATCATTGTCTTCGAACCTCCTCCAGTTAGACATGTTTGAAAGAAGTAAGATTTGAGCTGAGTATAGAGTATGCAACAGATTGGTGTGAGAAATTGTGGGGGGTTTGAAGGGTATTTATTGAAAAATTTGAGGTGAAAAGTGTCGGTGGAGAGAAACTGTCGGTGGGATTTTTTGGCCAAAAAAAAAACTGTCGGTGGGATACTTAAGGCCAACCAAAAAAAAAAAAAAATTTTTTTTAAGTGAAAAGTGTCGGTGGAGGGTGTCGGTGGAGTGTGTCGGTCAAAATTGTCGGTGGGATATTTAAGGCCAACCAAAAAAAAAATTATTAAAAAAAAAAAAAAAAATTGCCCTTGCCCTTGCCCTCCACGAACGGGTGGAGTTGCACAAGGGCAAGCACTGTTCACGGAAGGCAATTGTTGCCCTTGCCCTCCACCAACGGGTGGAAATGCTCTGATGCGAACTTCCGTCACAAAGATCATTTTGAGAGGGTGCACAACCACAACTTGGAGAGTACCTCAGAGCAACTCCAGCCCAAGCAATTGCTGGGGGGCGGGGGGGGGGGAGTGGCCCAAATTGCCAGAGGGAGCCAGAGGGATGGGGTGGAGAGGTGGGCTGCTCGGGGGAAGGGGGGAGCCCGAGCAAGAGGCCTGTCAATTTTCGACCCACCAAGCCACCGAGGTGGCTGACGTCAGGCTGCCGTCAACCAAAGATTTTATATTTTTTTGCTTCAGGTGTGTGGAATACACGCGCGAGTAAGGCGCATCCCGACAAGGTCGGCAGGGGGTGGGGCCCGCCTGTCGGCCACTTCGATTGTTACCGTTGGGGAAGCCACGTGGCTTCCCCTGGATCGTGCGATCTCAACGGCTCTTTAATTTGAGCCGTTGGATCTGCAACGGTAATAAAAAAATAAATAAAGGATTTAATCTCAACCGTTGGATCTTGGATCAACGGTTGATATTAATTCCTTTATAAATTAAAAAAAAATGTTTTAAAATTCTGAAAAGTTACCGTAGTGACACGTGGCACAATCTGGAGCGTTGATATTCAAATTTTTTTAAATCCAATGGCAGAGATTAATTAGGTGAATAAAAAATTTAAAAAATTTGTAAATCTTTTTTTTTACTTTTCTATAAATACCTTGGCAATATCATCTACCTTACACCACAATTCCATATTTTCTCAACATCTTTCAAGCTTTCTCTTATCTTTCTCTCAAAGTTTCAATCCATTTTTTTTCACACAAAATGACAAATAAAATTATTTTGAATTATTTTATAAATAAATAAAAAAATACATATATTTTATTGTTATTAATTTTTTGGATAATGACACGTGGTGCAACGAGAACGATTAAAAATCTTATCCGAAATTACAAATAAAAATTATTATGTATTATTTTATGAGTATAAATAATACTATTATTTAATTGCCAATTGCCAGGGGAATACACTGTTCCTTAGGGCAATTACTGTTCATTGGGGTGGATTGAATAGTGATTGCCTGGGGGGAGGTGGGCAACACTGGAGTTGCTCTCAAACGCTACCCACAAAATTTACGTGGGAAGGATTGAAAGAAAAAGCAATACACTACCCACAAATTTTATGTAGGAAGGACCAAATACAAAAGAAAACCAAAAAGCTAAGCCCATAGTACAATAAGGTAGAACTTAGTAAAAGAAATATTTTACAATCATGCAATCTATAATACTGACGAAGAACTTCGGCCTCATTTGGTAGCTCGAACTGGACTGATTATTTCAGTCGGATAGGATAATCTGTCATCGGACAGTACTGAGTAAATTAGTCGGGCGTTTGGTGCAGTATCAGACTAATATAGACTATTTTTACTGTGTTGGGCGGCCCTAGGTGTGTGTGAAGAACTCTTCATACAAACTCACTCAAATTCTCATCAAATGCAAGAACTACGAAATGTTTGATCTTCGTAGGAGACGAAGTACATAGGTAACCTTCAATTTGATTCAAGGTGCAACCACAACTCCTCCAAGTAAAGGTGTTCATCCAAGATGAGATTGAAGGCCCACTTGGGTATTTAGCCTTTGCTCATGCAAAGAAGATTCTACAAAGGTATAAGATGCTACAACTTGCTAATGTGATTTTGAGTTGTGTCTTGTTCACAACATTTAGGCTTCAAAAGTCATGAGCAAAGTTTTGTTTTTGAGTACTAATATGCTAGCTAAGAGCCTAGCATGCTTAAGTGTTGCTCAAATGAACTTGTAATTCAAATATTTTCCTTCAAGCTAGACCAAGAGAGTGAGAGGGACGGACCCGACTAATTATACGGAGATTTTTGGGTGTATAATTAGTCAGGTGTGAGAGATATTAAATGGTGGGCCCGGTTTAAATAGTCAGGAGACTATTTTAGTACGAAGCACGCCAAACACTCGAGACCAGATTATTAGTACTATCCGGTGTATTATACGGTGTACCAAACGAAGGCCTGGAGAATCTTAAAAATAAAATTTACTGGGATGTGACATGAATAGGAAGACGTCCGTACGAGATTAGAATATGAAATTTGCTTGAAAGGCAACAGAACCAACATTAACCATCAAGGACAAAAAAGGGAAAAAAAATAGAAGGAAGAAGTGAGCGGAGAAAAAGAATTATTCATGTGGTTAATCAACTGGAGAACCAAAATCAAACATATTTAAATAAACAAAGTGGTAGGAAATTGGAATTACTCATCTGTTGGTGCAATTCCTCTCGATTTCAAGAACCCCATATTAACTCCTCGTTATCTTTTCTCTCTCTTTCTCTCTCTTCCATTACATTCAATTTCAAGATTATCTGGTTCTTAGGGAGAATCAGAGAGAGATTGGCGCCGTTGCAGTCCGTCTGGGTTATGAGCCTAAATTTTATTTCTTATCACCTTTGCAGCATTAGCCAAACCAAAAACCCCTATATAAAATATTGCTTACCCACACAAACCCTAAACCTAACACACTCTTTCTCTCTCTGAATCCCTCTCTCATCTCTCGACACCCAAAATCAAAAAACTATCATCTCTCATACTCACAGTCACATTGACAGCCTCCATCCCTCCGCCGCTCAACCTTACACACTCTTTCCTACATCTCTCCTCCATCAAATCTCCGCCCGGCCCAGCCCATTGACGACCCGCACATCTCAAACATGTATAAAAGTTTCTGCCTTACCCCAGTAAAGTAGTACGACGCTATGAAGAAGCTAAGAAAAGGGGTAGCAAAGGGAGCAGCTATCGAGCGCCATAACGAAGAAGAATGGCAGCAGCAACCCAATGGTCCATGCAGATTCCAATTAATAACTTCCAGAGGGTATAGTCATGGATATTCTCTCAAGGCTAGTCTCCTTCAAAATCATCCTCAATTGCCAGCGCATGTGCAAAGAGTGGCTTCCATAATTTCTGATCCTCAATTTGCTCATCTCCATCTTCGAAGATCACCCTTTGGGATCTTGATGAAGCTCTGGCCCTCAACGAAATTAAGCACACTTGATTTTTACCAGATTTTTGGAATGTGCAGCTACCAAAATAAGAAGCATTAATGACAATTAGATTTGCCCTTAATACTTCAATTAGAGGCGGAAAAGTGATTAAAACTGCCCCTAAAAACATGTGAGGCGGAACAGCTATCCGCCCAAATAAACGGGTCACAAAAAAGTATTAAGGGCGGAAAAAACCTAAAACCGCCTCTATTTGTTATTGAAGCCACGTCAGCTTTATGCATTTATTTGGTAATTGTTTTTCATTAAAGATGGACACTTCTGCCTCTAATACTTTTAATATAATAAAAAAATCCATAAAATATTAAAAATGAAGCCCAAACAATTTTATAGCTGTGAGAATAAACCATCAAAATCTAACTTGATCTTTCTTTCTATATCTCCGGAAATAAAGAAAAAAAAAATTATTTCCCAAAAATCTCTTTTATGCAACTCCATATCCAGCCAACTGAAGGATTGCAGAAGAAACATCCAAGCATGTCTTCTCCTTTGATTTTCGCTGGAGCACCTGTTAACATACATAATTTCAACAATTATAAACCAAAAATACAAAATTAAACAAAATTATATATTCGTATTTACAAACCACTGGAAAACCTAATGCAATTAATAATCGCAGATTCATGAAGTCCAAGAACATCAGATGTTCGGTAGTTCATCTAGAATTCTTATGCGATTTCAGCAACCAAGCGTTGCAGTGGATTTCACCTTAAATTTCACGAAATTAAATTGGAAATCGATTTGGATGATGAATTAGTTAGAATATAAACCTTGAATTAGAGATACTGATACTAAGAACAATGGTTCCATGGCGATAACAGCGAAGCATCCTCTTCCAGTTGTGGTTGCTGATTTCCTAGCCTATACAAAACAAAAACAACAAAGGGGAAAGCAATTAGATTTAAAAAAACTTAATTCAAGAAAGAAAAGCAGAAGAAGAAGGAGAAACAGATATGCTGTGGGGCGCTAGCGAAGAGAAAGAAAATATAGGGATTTGGGGGAGCTTAGGGTTTTTTTACTTTGTCAAAGGGGATCAGTTAATGGCTTTTTTATGCAAATTAATATATTTTTATTTAACACAAGTAAAAAAAAAAATGAATGGTACTAGTTGGTTGACAGAGTGAACATGGAGAGAGAAAGTAAACCTAGGTTAAAGAACAAGGGCGGATGTAAATATAAATTAAAAGAAAAATAATTACTAGAGGCTCTTCCTTCCCCTTAATTAATATCATGTATTAGGGGCGATTATTTTTGCTTTTAATAAAATTAATAGTGGCTAATGGTTCTGACTTCGGGGTCGAGAAAATGACTTTTACTCCCAAAAGTACCCTTCCCCTTCCGCAATTTGATTTGATAAACTCATGTAATGGTTTACTTTGTTTGTTTGGACCTAAAGTTGATCGCCTCTCCCCATTCTATGTGTGCAATCCAATGTTGGGTGAGTTCATCACTGTTGAAATACATAAATAAATAGTTGCATGGCACATCGGGATGGTTTGAATGATGTATCGGGTTGCTGTTTACTCATCGGATTGGTTGTGCTCTCATCGGGTTGGTACATAACCCTCTTCGGATTGGCTCCTCTGTCCACTGAACTACTGCGTGCTCTCTGCTGCGCTGACGTTTTCTGTACATGAGTGTTCTGCTGTCTGTACCAGTCATCTTCCCTTGATTAAAGGAAGATGACTGATTAGTGGCGTGTATTGGTATTCGTGTAATCTCCTTAATTTAAGGATTAGATTGAAGCGTAGGTTTACCTAGTCACTAGAAGTCATTCTAGTAACTGAGTTGTCTCTTTCTTTTCTATATGTAAAGCATACTTGTGTAAATTGAAACTCAAGAAATACAAAACAATTTATTGTGAAGATTTCTTCATGGTATCAGAGCAGGTTCAATCTTAACCTGACTCTAAAATTTTTTCTTTTTCCGCTGTAAAATTATTTCGTCAAAATGGCTGAGGAAGGATCTGTAAATTTGAGAGGGGAAAACTCAAATGCTCCCCCCTCAAATGTTACCTACTCAGATACCTCAGAATTTGAGGTAAACACCAACCAACGACTGTGTTCAATTCTTTTGAACGAGTTTAATTATCTATCATGGTCTCGAGCTGTTTCATTGGCCCTTGGAGGTAAGGGAAAGCTTAGTTTCGTAAATGGAGGCATGGAAGTTCCAGACGTCTCTTCACCTTTGTACAGTGGATGGCTGTGCAAAGATCAACTGATTATGTCTCTCCTACTTAACACCATGGAGAAGCATATAGCTGAGATTTTCAGCTATTCTAATTCCTCTCAAGAATTATGGACAAGCTTGAAGGAGATGTACAGAAACCAAAACAATTATGCGCGAGTGTTCCAGCTAAAGAAAGACACTGCCAGCCTCCAGCAAGAAGGTAAATCCTTTGTTCAACATCTCGGGAAGCTCAAAACCCTGTGGAATGAGCTGGATGTGTATCTTCCACATACCACTGACCCTGCAATACTACTCAAAAGAGCAGAGGAAGACAGAATCTACCAGTTGCTGGGAAGTTTGAGCCCAGACTACGAGGACTTGAGAAGCCACATTCTGATGAGCCAAGAATTACCTTCCTTCAACAATGTTTGTGCTATAATTCAGAGAGAAGAAGCACGAAGGAAGGTAATGAGCATTGAACAAAGCCCAAGGATGACGGAGTCTCGGGCGTACGTGTCTCATGCCAAGCATACTGAAGCAAAGGTGTACAAGGGCAGATTCCCACACCTAAAGTGCAAACACTGCAATGCTGTTGGGCATACTGAAGATAAGTGTTGGGAACTCCATCCAGAGCTTAAACCCAAGTTCACCAAAGAAGGAAAAATCATACCGCGGTCCTCTCAACAAAGTCACTCCAGGGCTCAAGTTGCTGCTGTTCAACCTTCCTCCTCCACATCCCATGGATCAGCTGAGTTCATGACCAATCCGCTTACTCTCATCAACGAGTTTGCGAACTACTTACATGAGAAGGGACGCGGAGGTGCTTCTGGGTCAGCTAATGGTGAAGGAGACCAACATACAGCTATGTTGGGAAAATTTGCGGAATTCCTTTCTGGAAATCAGAGAATACCGAGTAAAGAGGCACTAGGTATTCTACAAGCTTTTTATACTGCATTATTAACTAGTATTGAAAAAGATTGTTGGATAATTGATTCTGGTGCCACTGATCATATGACAAATAAAATAAAAAATTTAAAGGTTTTTAAATCTTTTTCAAAACCATCACATGTGTCTGTTGCGAATGGAAAAACTGTTTCTGTTTTAGGCACTGGAGAAATTAACATTTTTTCAACCAAAACACCTTCCAGTGCCTTATATGTACCATCTTTTCCGTTCCAATTGTTGTCTGTTGGGAAAATCACCAACAATTTAAATTGTCGTGCAATTTTTTCATCCAATGATGTAATATTTCAGGATATTCTCACCAAGAAGACGATTGGTAATGGGGTCTTCATAAATGGACTTTATTATCTGTGCAGAAACCACACAAAAATTCAAGCCTTGCACGCCAAGTTAAAGTCCATAGATGAAAACCAGTTATGGCATAAGAGACTAGCTCAACCCTCGGAGTTTGTAATGTCAAAAATCTTTCCAAATGTTTGTAAGCCCCTCACTGACTGTGAAACACGTAAATTGTCGAAATCCACCAGATTGCCATTCGGCAAATCCCAAACTTCAACATGTAAGCCGTTTGAACTTATACACAGTGATGTGTGGGGTCCTACTATTGAATCAATGGAAGGTTTTAGATACTTTGTCTTATTTGTGGATGACTTTACCAAAATTAGGTTTGTTTATCTAATGAAGTCAAAAAATGAAGTCTTCAATATCTTCAAGGATTTTCACATTCACATTAAAACCCAATTTCAATCAAATGTCAAAATTTTTCGACCAGATAATGGCACTGAGTTCATGTCAAACAATATGTTTCAATATCTAAGTGAACATGGCATCATCCATCAAACAAGCTGTGTAGGTACTCCTCAACAAAATGGTGTTGCAGAAAGAAAAAACAGGGATCTCTTGGAAAAAACTCGATCCCTCATGATACATATGGGTATTCCAAAGAGGTTCTGGGCATCTGCTATCCTTACGGCAATTTACCTCATCAAGAGGCTGCCAAGTTCAGTGTTAGGGTTCAAATCTCCCTATGAAGTGCTAAAAGGCAGGAAAATTGACTTGACTCACCTCAAAGTATTTGGCTGTGTCTGTTACGTACACATTCAAGCCAAAAATCGAGATAAGCTTGATGCCAGGGCAACTAAATGCATATTTATTGGGTATTCCTCTACTCAAAAGGGATATAAATGCTTTGATCCAGTCACCAAGAAATGCATTGTTTCTAAGGATGTCCAATTTGAAGAAGACAATTCTTATTTTGAGCATGCTACAACTCAGGGGGAGGAAGTACTCAATTTGTTACCACTGCCTCAAACCTTTACCGATCTAGTGATACAAGAAGATTCTACAACTAATCTACATGAGTTGAGAGAACCCCAAGATGAATTAAGCACCTTGGAGCAATCTGACAATAGTACAGAGAATGAAGAGATCAATTCCAATCAAGAAGCCCAAGTGATTAGGAGAAACCCTCCCCGTGCAAGAAAGCCTCCGACAAAATTACAAGATTATGTGACTTATGCTTCGCGGTATCCAGTCACATGTAATTTTAGTGCAATGTCTCCTTCCATGTTGCCTTTGTAAGTGCGCTAGACGAGCATTGTGAACCAACGACCTACCAGGAAGCAGCTTTTCTTCCTCCGTGGAAACAAGCAATGGGAGAAGAGCTCAAGGCTTTGGAAGATAACTGCACGTGGAGTCTTGTTCCGCTACCTCAAGGAAAGAAGGCTGTTGGAAGCCGATGGATATACAAAATCAAGTTCAAAGCTGATGGCTCTATAGAAAGGTACAGGGCTCGTCTTGTGGCTCGCGGCTTCACTCAGACTTATAGGGTCGACTATAAAGAAACATTTGCTCCTGTTGCCAAGATGAACACCGTGAGGGTTCTTCTCTCTGTGGTGATAAATAGTGGATGGTCTCTCTACCAAATGGATGTAAAAAATGCATTCCTTCATGGAGAACTTCAAGAAGAAGTCTACATGCAACTTCCTCCAGGCTATGGTCCTCTAAAGGATAACCTGGTGTGTAAACTGCACAAGGCAATATATGGGTTGAAGCAATCACCTCGAGCTTGGTATGCCAAGCTTAGCTCTGTGCTGACCACGATCGGTTTCACACACAGTAATGCTGATTCTTCCCTGTTCGTCCGCACAAATGGGAAAGGGAAACTTATGGTTCTTATATATGTTGATGATTTGATCATCACTGGAGATAGTGCTGCAGAAATTGCAGACCTGAAGCAGACACTACAGCAAACCTTTGCCATCAAGGATTTGGGGAGGTTGAAGTACTTTCTGGGAATAGAGATGGCAACTTCCTCCAAAGGACTGTTTATCCATCAACGAAAGTATGTGATGGATCTACTCAAGGAAGAAAAAATGCTTGATTGCAAGCCTGCCACCACACCTGTTGACTGCAAACTGAAGCTCAACGTTGATGGAGAGGCCATACCAGATGTAAAGCACTATCAAAGACTGGTGGGACGACTCATTTATCTCACAATCACTCGACCAGATATTACCTATGCTGTTAGCATGGTCAGTCAGTTCATGCATGCACCTACTGTGCATCATATGCACATTGTCAAAAGAATCTTGCGTTATCTCAAAGGTTCCATCGGTCGAGGAATTCTCATGAAGAACAATCAGTCTACTAATATTTCCGGCTATACAGATGCAGATTGGGCAGGGAATGAAGTCGATAGAAAATCTACAACTGGCTACTGTACATTTGTTGGTGGAAATCTCGTCACCTAGAAGAGCAAGAAACAACAAGTTGTTGCTCGCTCAAGTGTAGAGGCGGAATATCGGGCAATGGCGGTCACGGCGTGTGAATTAATATGGCTTAAAGGTTTGCTCTTTGACCTAGGCTTTCCTAGTTCTGCACCACCCATGTTTCTTATGTGTGACAATCAGGCAGCTATTCACATTGCTGCTAATCCTGTGTTCCATGAGAGAGCCAAGCATATTGAGGTGGATTGCCATTTCATTCGGAATCAAGTTCAATCTCAAGTTATCAGCACTGTTTTTACAAGAAGTCATGATCAGCTTGCAGATCTTTTCACCAAACCACCGTCATCAGTTCATCTACATCGTCTTTTAAGCAAGCTTGGATCTACTAACTTACTAGATCCAGCTTGAGGGGGAGTGTTGAAATACATAAATAAATAGTTGCATGGCACATCGGGATGGTTTGAATGATGTATCGGGTTGCTGTTTACTCATCGGATTGGTTGTGCTCTCATCGGGTTGGCTGTATAACCCTCTTCGGGTTGGCTCCTCTGTCCACTGAACTACTGCGTGCTCTCTGCTGCGCTGACGTTTTCTGTACATGAGTGTTCTGCTGTCTGTACCAGTCATCTTCCCTTGATTAAAGGAAGATGACTGATTAGTGGCGTGTATTGGTATTCGTGTAATCTCCTTAATTTAAGGATTAGATTGAAGCGTAGGTTTACTCGGTCACTAGAAGTCATTCTGGTAACTGGGTTGTCTCTTTCTTTTCTATATGTAAAGCATACTTGTGTAAATTGAAACTCAAGAAATACAAAACAATTTATTGTGAAGATTTCTTCAATCACCATTCCAACTAATCCTAAACATCGTAGGCGTCGTCGCTGCGGCTTTTTATTGGATTAGGCTTTAGCGTTGGGACCAATGAGTACAAGGTGTTGTAAACGATCTCATGTTGCTCCTCCCGTGACCGTGAGTATATGGTTGAGATATATACCATTGGCACAAGAATTTGGAGAAGCATCGTATTCCTGAAACTCTACTTGGATATGGTGAAGACTTTGTTCCGTTAACGTTTGATGCTTTTCTGCAGGGAGCTCAACATTGGGTTCCATATAACTATTCGGAGTATTCTATATTTTCCTTCAATTTTGAAACTAAACAGTTTCGATTGCTCGCCCTGCCTAGACTCGCACATGATCTCTTGTCAGTAATGAGGCAAAAGTATTCACGTTACATACACTTGGGACAGTTAGGAGGTTGTCTCCTTCTGTGTAAGTGGTTACCGTTACACCAAATTTAGCATGTGGGTTATGAATGATTATGGTGTCCAAGAGTCTTGGACTAAAATATGCGTCATTGAAAATTTGCCTTCAGTATGTTTAGGGCACATGCCAATTGGCCCAATTCTGTTTTTGACTAAAGGAGAAATCCTAAAGTCAAGCGTGGTCGACGAAGGCCGCGGCAGACAGGTTGTTGTTTGTTATAATCAAAGTTTGAAATCGCATCGTGTAAGGCGTTGTGTGGGAGATACAAGTATGCAATCTCGCTCTATGTAGCGATTTCGCATAAGCTATTCAAGACTTGCATAGCGTAATATGATAATAAATAAAAAAATATTTTTTTGTACCAAAACACATAATTTAACAACAATTTCACATTCATGCACAATAACCCACCAAAATGCATATAATTCAAGTTCATCAACACAATACACTTTAAATTATAATTAAAAGCACTGGTGTGGTGTGAAATGTGAATTAGAATTTAGATCCTTCCACCTAAATACAAAACATTCATCAAACCCTAACACTCTATCCAAAATCACTACTCAGTCAAGCACTCTTAGTAAAGAGCTTCCGAAATCGAAAACTCGCGCCATAAACCAGAATCATAAGCTAAATACCAAAAAAAAAACTAATAAATAAATGCTTTAGATTCAGGATGATTTGGTACATAGTAAGGACTATGGAGGAAGGACGGAGGCGTGGAGGAAGGAGGAGTCAGGCATGGAGGAACTGCAGAACATTACAGAACCTTTTGAGTTTCATTTATTGATTCCCCTTGATGCTATATAGTAATACTCAAAACACTATATCGACGAAACAATACCTAACAAGCTCAATGACTATCACAGTATCTGTTGAAGTTTGATATTGAATGTATTATTTCATCATAGATTGTAAGTACAATGGAAGAGACATATATAGAGGAATACAGAGCAAGCTAAGGTCCAATGGTAACAAGCCATGGACCTTCACCCTTAACCTAGGCACTAATTTCCAGGTCTTGGAACTAATTACAAGACACACAGCCACCAAATATGAGTGTGCAGGTGGTTAACCCAAAGACCTAGCACTAGAGGAGATTAAGACCTGCAACCCTAGCTCTTACCCAATGAACACAAGACTAACTCGACGGATATAAGACTAACCCGATGGATACAAGACTATCCTGACGGATACAAGACTAACCCGATGAGTGAGCATCTTTACATTGGAGTGAGCATCTTTGCACTGCTGTCGCGATACATATTTAGAGTTAATTCAAGCTTTTGCTTAACTATGAATTTGCAAAATACATGGATGCTTTGGGAGGGGGCTAACTCAGTTGAGATATTATTGGTAACTGACTTTTCCAATACATTGTGGCAATGCTTGCCCTATGATATGCAGGATGCCACCCCCGAATTCCTTCAAAGTTTACCCAGGCAGCAGCCGGACTGGTAATTCTAAATGGTTTTTCCAAAATTCCTATGCGAGTTGACAGAGTTGTCATACTTAGTTTATCTATTGTACTTGTTTTCTGTCTTCTTGAAGCCATCTGATACTATACTATTGTTGGTTCTGTCTCATTATGGTTAAACCAATATGTTTTTCTTTCAGTGGTCTTGCAGGCAGATATCAATACGATGAAGTTGCTCTTTTAAAGGCTGCTGTAAAGCTAAAGCAGTTCTTCCTTTTGTTTTCCTATCAAAGACTAGAGCTGCAGTGCAGATGACGCTTTACCGCAATGGTGGAAAGCAATTATGCTTATGCATCCTAATGTGAGTTTGATTCCCTACCAGTCCCCCTAACAACTAACTAAGAATAGAGATGCATGCCTCCATAGAGACCAAACTGCAAGTGATAACTTGTTATTTTTGATGTGAAAGTGTAATGGACAGTCCAAGTTATAAACATTTTTTTTAAAGAATTTTTGTGAAGGGGCTTTTTTGATTACTTTACTATATTGTCCTAATTTCAAGTCAGAGCCATAATCGAAGTTATACAACATGAATTAGTATATCAATTTCTAATATAATTTCTCATAACAACATGATAATTACTTAATTAGTATTATGTTTCAGTTTTTGTTATATTGTCCACGAAAGGGGGGAGTCGTGTTAGGCAAGGAGAGCTAGGGTTAGGGTTTTGGGTGGCTGGAGGCAGTGTTTTGTGGAGATTTCAGTAATCAATACAAATTCTCAAGGGGGAAATTGTGAGAGCGATGACCTGCACGTCTGGGGGGAATATGGGAAGTGATGGGAAGACTGATTTGGAGGCGCTGGGGAGGAGGTTTGGTGCAAGTCTTCCACTGTCTGACAGAGAGAAGAGCGGAGTGAAAATTGAAAAAAAAAGAGGTGGAGAGGGCACTGATTGGGTTTCACTTTAATATAGTGGCAAAGGTTTTTACCAGGAAGGAAGTCAACTGCAATGCTTTCGTTGATCAGTTTACTAATCTATGGAGGGGACGAGATGGAGTATCGATTCGAGCGCTGGGAGATCGCCGTTTTACAGTGCGTTTTGTGGGACAAAGGGATATGGAGAGGGTGCTGGAAGCGGACCAACCATGGACTTTTCGAGACGATTTAGTCTTGGTGGGGGATGGAGTGAAGGGGAGTCGTCTTCGTGGAGAACCGTTGTATTCAGGGACTATGTGGGCACAAATCCACAGAGTTCCCCCACTCAGTATGACTAAGGCGGTGGCAAGAACTATTGGCGGTTTGCTTGGGAGGGTGATTAACGTTGATAAAGCGGATGGGTGAGACTGTATTGGGCGTTTCTTGAGGGTGAAGATCATGTTTGATGTTCGAGAGCCGCTAATGCGGGGAACGAATGTTGATTTCCCTGATGATGGAATGATGGGGGTAGATTTTCGTTATGAGGCTCTCCCAGATTATTGTGTGATCTGTGAGCGATTGGGACATGTAACAAGGGTGTGCCGAGAAGCCTTATTAGGAAAAAGTGCAACAAATATAGAAGCGGAAGCTTTTTTTGGTTTCAAAGATCTTGATGCCGAGATGGATCTTAGGGGTAATACGTTTGGGAGGGGTCAAGACAACTAATAAATTTGGATAAGAGCTCCTTATATTTTAGTAGCAATGTGACTAAAAGGAGACGAAAGAAATTGGCAGAGGTCTTGAGTATCGGTTTAAAAGAAAAGTTTGGAAGGTATTTGGGTATTGAAGCTGACTTTGGGATGTCAAAAAGGAAAGTGTTTGAAAACATTCGTGAGAAGCTTTATACTAGAGTGCAAGGGTGGGCCGAACAATTTTATCTGCCGGGAGGAAAGAGGCATTACTAAAGGCAGTTGCAATGGCGATACCTAACCATGCAATGTCGTGTTTCCAACTTCCAATAAACCTATGCAAGGAATTGGAGAAGACTATATCGGGGGAGGGGGGACGGATGGAAGGTGTGTGATGCATTGGGTGGCTTGGAATAAAATGACTAGGATAAAAAAGGATTGTGGGTTAGGCTTTCGTGACTTGAAATGCTTCCACCTAGCTATGCTAGCAAAAGTGAGATGGTGGTTGATTACGAATCCTTCTTCACTTTTGGCGAGGGTGTTACATGAAAAGTATTTCTATAGGAAGAGTTTTTTGGATGCTAGCAATGGTTGTGGTCATGGGGATGGAAAGGGCTTATGGAGAGCAAGAAAGTGCTAGTGTCAGGACTACGATGGAGGATTGGGGATGGAGCATCAGTTCATATTAAGGAGACCCTTGGTTGCCATTTCCTTGGTACTTTTAAGACTCAATCACAGGTGATTGCGAGGGGAAAGCAGGTGAGTGAATTGATTGACCCATCGACGAAAACATGGAAAGAGGACCTGGTGAATTAGTTATTTGAGCACACAGAAGCTCAACCAATTCTTGGCATGCCACTAAGTCAGTTTGGGTGTGTGGATATATTAGTATGGCATCATACAACGAATGAGATCTATAAGGTGAAATCTTGATATAAGATGGCATTATGTGGACCGGAATGGTGAATTTGGACGCAAGGGTGGAGGTGAAAGCAGCAATAGTTCGAGTCAGCCCTCTTGATGTAAAAATGTATGGAGCTTAAACGTCCCGAATAAGCCAAAACACTTTATTTGGGGATGTTGTAGAGAATCAGTTGCTGTTCTAAAAAATTTGGTTCGAAAAGGAATACGAGGGGAGAGTAGGTGCAAGCTTTGTGATGGGGAGGAAGAATCAGAATTGCATCTTTTTTTCAAATGCATGTTTGTGTAGAAATGGTACCAGGCATATATTGTTTGATTGATAAAGCTTTAAGCTTTCAAATGTATTTTCAGAAAGCTAAAATGTATTTCAGAGAGAGAGAGAGCTTGAGAGGAAGCAAGAGTCTATATTTCTTGATATTGAACAATAAGAATTACAATGAATATAAATCTCATTGCTTCTGCAAGCATTAATGGTTCTGCACAGAGTACACAGACACAGTTCTGTCCATGCAGACCATGAAAGTGACAAAACAGACTAACAGCTATATACAGAACAAAACCAACAGCTGTAGCTGTCTGAAACATAAAAGAAACAAACGACTAAACAAACTAGTCGTTGCACGCTATACTAAAAACAACAAACTTCAAGTCTTTAGTTTCTTGCTTCATTTGGAAGTCATCGGAATGCATCTGACTCCATCGGGTTGCTTCTTAGCTTCCATCGGGTTGCTCCCTTCAACTTCATCTGCAGGATTGACTACTGCAGGTTGGAAGTTTAAGCTTGTAGCAGCTTACTTCTCAACAGCCTCTCCTAAGCTGCTTACTGGCTTAACTCCAAGCCTCAATCTCAGTTGATTGAATCTGTCCTTTGGTAGGGCCTTTGTAAAGATGTCTGCAAGTTGTTCTTCACTTCTGCAGAATTGCAGGTCAATCACCCCTTCTTGCAGAGCTTCTCTTATGAAGTGATATCTTCGGTTTATATGTCTAGTTCTCTGATGAAAGACAGGATTCTTCGCCATAGATATAGCTGACATATTATCACAGAACAAAGGTGTTGCCTGTGTCTGCATTTCCCCAAAATCATCAAGAACAAACCTCAGCCAAATTGACTGTGTTGTTGCCTCTGATGCTGAGACATACTCAGCTTCAGCAGTAGATAGTGCAACTGTATTTTGCTTCACAGATGCCCAAGAGAATACTCCACTGCCAAAGCTAAAAGCATAGCCAAACATGCTTCTGCTATCATCCTCACTTCCTGCCCAATCTGCATCACAGAATCCAATAAGGATTGCAGATTTGTCTTTCACATACTCAATGCCATAGTTGAGGGTTCCTTGCACATATCTCAGTACTCTTCGTGCAACTCCCATATGTTTCTTGGTAGGATTGCTCATGAACCTCGATAACAGACTTGCAGCATACATTAGATCAGGTCTAGTTGCTGTTAGGTACAAAAGACTTCCCACTATTTTTCTATAAAGTCCTTCATCAGCTAGATCACTTCCATTCACCTTCTTGAGTTTTTCACCAGTAGGCAATGGAATGGATACAGGTTTGTAGTCCTCAAGTCCAAATTTCGCAAGTAAGGACTTGGCATACTTACTCTGATGTATGAATACTCCTCGATCAGTTTGTAGTATCCCCATGCCTAAGAAATGGTGTAGGTGTTACAACCCGTCCCAAAATTTATGTGAAATTACCAAAATACCCTTAGGGGCAATGTTGACTTTTGTTGACTTTTCCGTGACGACTTGTGAAAGTTATTTTCTTTACATATTCTTGTTGTACTCGTCGATACGAACGCGTGGGCGCAAACGGAACTCAATTCGGAGTTGAAACGAACGTTTTATGAAGTTTTAAAGTGTAGGGGCATTTTGGTAATTTTCCACTCCGTGTGTGGAAATTAGGGTTTTGGCTGACTGCACAGCAGCCAACCCTTTCCCTCACTTTTCTGCACGTATTCTTTCTCTTCCTCTCTTTCTCTCCCATTTTCTCTCAAAGCCAAAATACGTACCGAGAGCCACCATCCTTGAACGAATCACAAATCTACCAAACCAACGCCCAAGAATCATACCAGAGTGTTCCTCTCGTCATTTTGGACGAGACTGTGATTTTAGTTTCAAGAAATTCGACCCCGATTGTTCAAACCGACGTCGGAACGGTTTCGGAAACGAAACGTCAATTTCCTGTGCAATTCAGGCCAAGGTAAGCCTCGAGACCATTACCATTGGTTTAGTTGGATTGAGTAGGTTCAAATTGATATAAAATACGTCAATTTTGGTGCAGTTTTGAAGGAGATCGGAATTAGGGTTTCCCGAAGCTTTCCGGCCAATTTCAGGCCATCTCCGGCCACTTTTCCGGCCTCAAATAGGTACAAAAATATTCTACTCCTCAATACCTTCAATTTGATATATGGCACGTCAATTTTGGACAAAGAATGAAGAAGATATGAATTTTTGAAGTTTGGGACATAATCGGTATTAAAATTCCCAGATTCCGGCGAACCAGACGGCGGCGGCCGGCGGACGGCGGACGGCGGCGGAGCTCCGGCGACCGGCAAGAGGAAGGAGGAGAGGGTATATTCCGTTAAACTTAACGGTGCTGACGTCAGCAGGCGCGTGGGGCGCGTGGCTGACGTAAGCAGCGCGTGGGGTGACGTCAGCAGGGCGCGTGGGGCGCGTGACGCGCGTGGGGGACACGCGCCAGCGCGTGGGACCACGTGCCAGCGCGTGGCGACACGTGCCAGCGCGTGAAGCCACTCGCCGGCGCGTGAAATGGTTTTTCGGCGCGTGTGGGCGCGTCAAGGGGTTTCCGGGCGCGTGCCGGCGCGTCCAGGCGCGTGAGGGGTTTCTCGGCACGTGGAGCGGTTTTCCGACCGTTTTCCGGCGCGTGGCGGCGGCGCACGGCGGCGCCGGCGGCGGTGGACGGCGGCGGTGGTGTTTTCGGGGCCCGGAATTCATTTTTCGAGCCCGTTTTCGCAAAAATAATATTATTTTTGGGGGGTTCTTCTTTAGGGCTTAATTTTAATTATTTTTAGGGATGTTCTAATTTATTCCCTAACTTTAAATAGGTAATTCTTCGGCTCCGCACACCCAGGAGGGCAACACCGAGGGAGATTTCACTCCCGATCACCTGTGAGTGGACTTTTGCTTTCTTAAATGATTTCTATGTTTAGAAATGGATTTGAATTTGATTTCTATATGGTTTTAAGTGGTTTTCGAAGCGTTTTATTTATATATATTTATTTATAAATATATATACTTGTTGATAATTGATTATGCAACCATACTTGTTTTATTTATGGTTATTTACTGGAAAATGGATTTTAGTTGGTGATTTGATTATTTATCAAAGTATGAATAAATATTATGAAATGGTTTACACCATGTTTACTTTTGCATAAATACTAAATGATCTTGATATATGGTTTTGGGGGAAGGATTTATTTATGCAATGTTATATATTTGGGAATTATGAAAGGGATATTGTCCATATATTCAAACACATGAGTATGTATGTATGTTTTCAAACACACTAGGTATGCTTTCACTACGTTGTAGTACCGTTCTCATGGCCATAGGACAGTTCTCACATGTATGGGTCACACGCACTGTACTCCAGGGGTATTGTCCGGTAAATACCTTAGTGCAAGCTTGTCTTACGATTATTGTTGTTGTTTATGGGGAAAAGGCCCCACTGCGTAATGACTCGGGTGTGACGCGCTGCGGCGCCAGGACTTACATGTGTGTGGTACTAGGAGTACAAATTATTGATTAACGTATTGGACTTGTACGGTGATTGAGAGGCTGTTCCTCAACCCGTGCATGTGTGATTGCGTATATACCTTGTGTCGGTTTTCCGTACTATATTATTGGTTATATATGATTTGTGACTTACGGAAATGTACATCTTTCGAGATATTTCAGTATATGTTTATAATACCTTTCGAACTATACTATGATAGTATATTTTTTTACGATTATACTGGTTTTTCAAACAGGGGGTTAGTACTTTGAAAACAGAAAGGTTTGTGAAAACTTTCATTTTTGTCCACTCACACTTTTGTTTTTGCGCCCCCTTCAGGTCATAGTGACACTACTTCTGGCGAGGTCGAGGATACGTGGCAGCTCTGATCGTTCATCCCAACTGTGTAGGGATCTTTCTTTATCTTCAGTTTTCTATAATAATATCCATCGCTGTTATGGATAGAGATTGTAGGAACTCAGTTTACTTTTATTTTCCGCTGTTCAAAATTAGTACGCTCTGAACCATTTGCATATTGTCGTTGGATTTTATCTATATTAATACAAATTATTTCTTCTCCATCAAGTGTTGACATGCATTTAATGGCTTCGTCACTTACGAGTGTCGGCCAGCACGCTCGCACTCGGTATCCACGTGGGTATCGAGGGTGGGGTGTGTCAGTAGGAGTCCAAGATCTGACATTTCATACTGCTGCATAATTTCTCTTTTGAACTCAGTCAGCATCTTCTCACTGCTTCTAGTGTAGATAATGTCATCAACATATATTGAGACAATTATCAAACCTTCTTCACTATCTGATCTTGTATACAGAGTGGCTTCACTTGTGCTTCTTGTGAACTTGCACCGAGAAAGATATGCAACAATCTCACTGTACCAGGCTCTAGGTGCCTGTTTAAGTCCGAATAGGGCCTTCCTTAACTTGTAGACTTTGTGAGATGCATTCTTCACTTCAAAACCTTCAGGCTGCTCAACATACACTTCTTCATTTAGTACACCATTCAGGAATGCTGACTTAACATCCAACTGAAATAGCTTCCAACCCTTCTGAGCTGCAAGAGCAATAAGGGTTCTATTGTGTCTAACCTTGCAACAGGTGCAAAGGTTTCATTGTAATCAATCCCAGGTTTTTGTGCATACCCTTTGGCTACAAGTCTTGCCTTGTGCTTTTCAATTGTTCCATTCAGATTAAGCTTGGTCTTGAACACCCATTTTACACCTATAACAGGTTTATCAGCTAGCCTCTCAACGAGTTCCCAAGTGTCATTTTTTTCAATCATCTCTAACTCAGCCTTCATAGCTTCTTGCCAAGCTATATCACTTGCTGCTTCTTGATAGTTCTCGGGCTCTATAATGCCATGTGACACCTTGCATATATATCTTCCAGAGTTTTCAACTTTACTGGAGTGGAGCTAGATGTGGAACCTTGACTGTGGCTTTCTCCATTTCTCTTAGCTGACTCATTAACATCATTTAAATGAGAACCATCAGAATCATCAAACTGGGTAGCATCAGTTTGTTCTTCTCTGACTTCATCTTCAGTTCCATTTCCTTCAAGATTGAAGGGAATTGTGATAGACTCCACTTGGTTATTCTCCTAATTCCATGACTTGTCTTCATTAAAGATCACACTCCTTGAAAGTACAATCTTCTTGAATTGCAGATCATACACTCGATATCCCTTCTCACAGCTTCCATATCCCATAAAGACTCCCTTTTTGGTTCTTTCATCAAACTTACTCCTCTAGTGTGATGGGACATGAGTATAGCATATGCAACCAAATACTTTCATATGCTTTATTCCAGGTTTTCTGCCCGTGAAAGTTTCAAAAGGTGTCTTGTTCGACACAGACGTTGTGAAACATCTATTTTGAAGATATACAGCTGTACTTACACCTTCTGCCCAGAAAACCACTGGAATTCCTTTCTCAGCCATCATGGACCTTGCCATTTCACCAATCGTTCTATTTCTTCTCTCAGCAACTCCGTTCTGCTGAGGAGAGTGGGCAATGGTTAGTTGCCTCTCCATTCCCATGCTTGCACAGTAATCCAGAAACCCATGTGAGGTGTATTCACCACCTCTGTCACTTCTCAGCTTCTTCAGACTGAACCCACTTTGTAATTCAACAAAGGCTTTGAATTTCTTGAACACATTGAAGGTATTAGATTTGTTTCTGAGGAAGTATACCCAGCACATTCTAGAGAAATCATCAATGAATGTGATGAAGTACCAATTTCCTCCAATGGACTCATTTTGCATTGGTCCACACGTCTGTGTGTATTAGTTCAAGTGGATGACTTGCTCTCCATGACTTCTCTTTCTCAAATGGCTCTCTGTGATGTTTCCCTGAAATATAACCTTCACACACATCTTTCATCTCTGTCAGAACCGGTAATCCAAGTACCATTTCCTTATGTTGCATCATCTTCATGCTAGTAAAGTTCAAGTGTACAAGTCTTCTGTGCCAAATCCAGGAATCTTCAACCACATATGCCTTCCTAGCAATAGGCGCTATCATTCTAATGAAAGAGGAAAGCATCGATTTCCTGCCATGATCACTTTTGCTACAACATTGTTGAGACTACTATCATCGAAGATAATAGCCATATTACCCCCAAATAATACATAGTACCCATGCTCCATCATCTGACCAACACTCAGTAGGTTTTCATCCAAATCTGGAACCAGCAAAACTTCATGTATATACCTTTTTCCACGCTGAGTTTCAACCACTAGGGTGCCTTTACCAGTTGCCTATACGAGATCTCCAGTCCCCATTTTGACTTTGCAGGTCACAGATCTGTCAATGTTTATTAACACATATTCTTGGGATGTCATGTGATTGCTGCAGGCACTATCCACGAACCATACACTTCTATCTTGCATAATCGAAGAGTGACAAGCATAGAACATGGTTCCCGTGGTTACTTCTTCTTCCTTCGCATAGTTGGCTACTTGCTTGTGACTATCACAGTCCTTTGCAATATGACCAAACCGGTTGCATTTTCCACACTTGGCTTTTCCTTTGTGTCTACACACGCCAAAATGATACTTGTGACAAACTTGACACTGTGGTTTCACGCCACTTTGACTGCTACTCCCTTGCTTGTTCTATGAATTCAACTTGTTGTTCCAATTTCCTCCAGAATAATTATTCCAGCTTAAGCCATTGTTGCTGTTCACATTTCCATCTTGAGACCAATTTGATCCCTTCTTGTATTGTCCCTGCCACTTGTGATTGGCCTACTCTGTGGACCTTTAGGCGTACCAGTGCCTTGGCTACTACCAACTCTGAGACTACTAAACGCTCTCTCAGTTCCCGTTAACCTATCCCTTTCATCATGCAGGTTTTCCCTTTTATCATAGACCTTGACAGATGCAATGACCTCTTCAACTCTAATGTCATCTAGATCTTGAGTTTCTTCAATGATAGATACAATGGACTTATATCTTCTACTTAGACTCATCAATAGTTTCTGCACTATCCTTTTTCCAGGCACATCTTCACCAAGAGATTTTAGGTTGTTTATAATTCCAAAAAATCTAGCCAAATAATCATCTAGACTTTCACCATCAGTCATTCTCATATATTCAAAATATGCCCTTACTGCTTGGAGTTTAACAGCTCTTACCTTTTTGTCTCCTCTGAACTCTCTTCTCAAAATGTCCCAAGCTCCTTTTGCAGTCTTCTCGTTTCTAATGTGAGGGAAGAGCTCATCAGTTAATGCTCCTTGTATGAGACTCAACGCCTTGGCGTTTTTTTATTTTGTCTTCTCTGGAGATGGTGGGTGCTTCCTCTGGAACTTGCTCAGCCATGCTTTCTTCATCTCCAGGTCCTTCTTCCTTCTGGAAAACCGGCTGTGGTGGTTGTGGTTGTAGCCCTGTCTTTACTACATCTCATAGGTCGTGTGCTATGAGGATAGTCTCCATTTTGACAGCCAAAAAATCGTAGTTTGCACCATCAAACTGCGGAGTTCGTAAATCTCCACCTGAAGAACCTGATCCCACCATTTTCTTAGTGGATATCAATAAACTAACAAATAATAGGAACCACCTTTATCCCTTGCTGGGAACTTTCCAGAAAGAATATCTCTTCACAGTTTACGCCCCTCTCAGGAATCAGACCTATAGCTCTGATACAATGTAGAAATGGTACCAGGCATATATTGTTTGATTGATAAAGCTTTAAGCTTTCAAATGTATTTTCAGAAAGCTAAAATGTATTTCAGAGAGAGAGAGCTTGAGAGGAAGCAAGAGTCTGTATTTCTTGATATTGAACAATAAGAATTACAATGAATATAAATCTCATTGCTTCTGCAAGCATTGATGGTTCTGCACAGAGTACATAGACACAGTTCTGTCCATGTAGACCATGAAAGTGACATAACAGACTAACAGTTGTATACAGGACAAAACCAACAGCTGTAGCTGTCTGAAACATAAAAGAAACAAACGACTAAACAAACAAACGACTAAACAAACTAGCTGTTGCACGCTATACTAAAAACAGCAAACTTCAAGTCTTTAGTTTCTTGCTTCATTTGGAAGTCATCGAAATGCATCTAACTCCATCAGGTTTCTTCTTAGCTTCCATCGGGTTGCTCCCTTCAACTTCATTTGTAGGATTGACTACTGCAGGTTGGAAGTTTAAGCTTGTAGCAACTTACTTCTCAACAGTTTGCACGTGCGTTCTAGTTTGGCTGCCCAATCCAGTTGGATGCAAATGGCATTGAAGGAGATAATTTTCTTGATATTTTGAATAATCTAATGAAAAAAGCTGAAGGGTGTGATCGGCATGAGGAGTTTGTGCAGCAGCTTGTATTTGGCTGTTGGAGAATATGGAAATGTAGGAATGATTTGGTGTTTAATGGTGCTTTGATTTTGCCGATAGATGCAATTCTCTTAATGCAAAATCATTGGTCAGAGTATATGGAGGCGCAGCTGCCAACTCCAGAGGATGTTTTGTCTGAACAAATACGTCGACCTAATAAAGCAATGTTGCACTGGCAGAAACCAGCTTTTGGGAAATTGAAAGTGAATCGTGATGGTGCCTGGTATGCTAGAACTGGAATTGGAGTGGGATGGGTGTTAGAAATTATGTTGGATGGTTTTAGATGGGAGGAGGAAGAGGTGGTTTTTTGGCAGCATCTAGCCTTGCTGTTGAAGCGGAGGCGGTGCGCGAGGCGATAAAGGTATGCGTTGAAAATGGATTTAGGCAGGTGATAATTGAATCTGATTCTTCAATGCTCATTGACATGCTGCGTGAAAGAATGGTGACTGATGCAAATTTAGATGGCTTCATTCAATACCAATTAGCTAAACATTTGGAGTCGGTTGAGTTTTTGTTTTGCTCCTCGTCAATGCAATGGAGCGGCTCACTCAGTGGCCTCATTTGAAACTAAGATTAGAGGCACCCATAGACGGGGTATGATGTTTCAGAAATGATTGTTTAATATTTTAGTCAAAAGTGTAAACATTTCGATTCGTGTTTAATAAAATCTTCTATCGCGTGATAAAAAAAATAGTATTATGTTTGTATTATACTATATAATCGATTCGGTTTGGTTTACCAATGGATTGGCATTATTCAACCTAATTTTTTACTGGTACTTTCGGTTATCAGATAAAATATGGGGCTAACTACATTTTACACCCTCAAGATTTGAGGTGATTTTTAAATTGGGCCATGAGGTTTCAATTTTCTCACCTTGCCCCCTAAGAGCAGCTCCAGTCGTGGTTCTTCTCCCAGGCAAATGGGCCACTTCCAAAAAGAAGCAGCTCCAGCGATGCCTCACAGCCCAGGTAAGTGGGTGGAGCCCACGGGCCTAGGAAGCCCCCCAGACAAATCTGGCCCAGGCCTCTACCCAAGAGGTTGCTGACGTCATCCTAACGTCAGCCATTTTCAAAGGCTGATTGCTGCTGCCCAACGAGCAGATTTGCAGGTAGAGGCTAACGGCTAGTACACGTGGCACAAGCTGGCCATTAGATCTCCAACTGTCATAAATCCAATAGATATAATTAATTTTCGACTAAAAAATTTATAAAAAAAAAAAAGAAAATAGTCAAAAAATTTTTAAAAATCAAGAAAATTAATGAAAAATAAAAAAAAAAATTTCTATAAAATTGTGGAAATAAAATTGTTGGAATTAGTGAATCCTTTATTTTCAATCACACCAACAAACAAAGCAAAGTTCAACACAGTTACAAAAAAAGCAAAGTTCAACATACAAATAAACAAAGCATACTTCAAAACACAAATAAACAACTAGAAACAAAGCAAAGTTCAACACACAAGTAGCTTTGCTATTTATTGCTAGCACCACAAAGTTAGCTTCATTCGTCGTGAGCACCATTCAATTCCCACAAGTGCTCGATCAAGTCACTTTGACGCCTATTGTGGATGTAAGAAGATTGCATTGCAAAATAACGTTGAATGATCCTGTCGTTGTAACAGCCATCCCTTTCCAACAGGCCATGATGCGCATGTTCTTCATTGTTATCACATGTAAGATAAATTCTAGTTCTTGCATTGTTCATCGTATCTGATTCAAAGTCTTCTGGTTCATCATAATCATACTCATCCTGCACAATCATGTTGTGAAAGATGATACACGCCATCATGATGCTCCGAAGCTCCTCATCATCAAACAAACGAGCAGTTCCCCTAATGATGGCCCAACGAGCTTAAAGGATCCCAAAACACCTTTCCACATCTTTCCTATATCCTTCTTGCCTCGTGGCAAAATTTCTTTCCTTCTCTGTTAGGGGATGTGGAATTGTTCTGGCAAAAGTCGTCCATGTTGGGTAAATTCCGTCTGCTAGGTAGTACCCACCCGAGTACACAGTCTTGTTGATTTCATACGTGACTTGAGGAGAAATCCCTCGCAAGACGTGGCTGAACACTAGAGATTGTCCAAGGACATTTAGGTCATTTTGAGATCCTGGGACCCCGAAGAACACGTGCCAAATCCAAGTATCATATGACGCCACTGCCTCCAGAATGATACTTCTTGTTCCTTTTCTATTTTGGTAATCTCCATGCCAAGTACTTGGGCAATTTTTCCATTGCCAATGCATACAGTCGATGCTTCCAATCATGCCTGGAAACCCTCGATGCTCAGCTTTTTGTAAAAGTCTAACGAGGTAGGCTGTCGTGGGTTGATGAAGGTACTCAGCCGAGTACATTGCTTCGACTGCAAGACAGAATCTCTTCAAGGACTCTAGGACAGTGGATTTTCCCATCCTTGTAATTTCATCGACCTGGTCTGCAGATGCGCCATAGGCAAGCATCCTCAAGGCAGCAGTAAGTTTCTGCTCCGGAAGAAGCCCCAAAACATTCGCAGCATCCCTCATTTGCACAAAGTATGGATCGTAATTGCACATATCATGCATGATTTTCTGGAACAAGTGAGGTTGCATTCTATATCGGCGTCGAAAATCCACTTCTGAGTACAGAGGATTTGAGATGAAATAATCATCCAACAAATTCTGGCGGGTCGTGAGCCACCTGCTTGTTGGTTTTGTTGCTCGAGCATCACCACCGTTTGAGCGACTAGACTCGTGTGTGCCTCTCTCACCTTTCATTGTTAGGCACATCTCCTTCTTCGCTCTTCATCTTCTCGCTCATGGATCTCTAGTAACCTCCTTGTGTTAGACATTGAAATCACAATTAATTTTCTAAAAGTTGAGAATTGGGGAGCATAAATGATAAAGATGATTGGTGTGAGCATATCATGTGGTTTGAAGGCTTTTTATGGACAATCTAGATTCAACTTAAAGATTAGATAAGGACACGTGGCGCGACGAGAGTGGTTGAAAATCTAATTGGAAATCTGAACTTAGACTTTTAACAGATAATGACACGTGTCACGCTGAGAGTGGTTGAAATTATTATCGAATATCTAAAATCAACGAACCATATTCAACCATGAATAGTGGTTATTTATATTATTTTAACATTATTTAGGGTTGTATTATTTTAATTGTGATTTTTATTTTTTTATTTTTTTTTAAAAACTTGTGAATAGTAGCTACCTAGGCAACTCATAAACGGGTAGAATTGCACAAAGGCAATTACTATTTGAGCAATGAATAGTAACTGCCTAGCCCCCCCAACCCCTTGCCTAGGGAAAATGGGTGGAGTTGCTCTAAGGTTTTGAAATTGTATCAATTTACATCTTTTATATTTGAATGTATAATTACCTATTAAATTGATAAGTTTTTTAGGCTACATGGTATAAATGTGACTTACATGTCAACTGAGTTACGGATTTCATGCTCACTGTGTCATTAATTTAATGAAAATTCAAATAATTTATTAGCCAAAAGGTGTAAATTGATACAATTTCAAAACCTTAGGGGGCAATGTGAGAAAATTGAAATCTCGTAGCCCATTTTAAAAATTACCTCAAACCTTGAGGGTGTAACATGTAGTTAACCCTAAAATATGCTATCAGACCATTGGTTTGTTCAATTTTGTTGGTTTACATAAGAGATCAGTTTCTTTTTCACTAAAATCAAGTACTAACAGATTTGTTTCTAGTAATATATGAGTTCGCTTCGATATTCTCCTATAAAGCAGGGTCTGATTTTTATACATCTTTTTTAGCCTCTCATCTCACGCACTATCTTTATTTCATGTCATCAAATTTGAAGAGATCTAACAAAAAAATCGAACATGATTAAAACGGTGATTCCTATTTTATTGTACAAAAAGAAAGCACGTAAGATCATCAATCATGAAAGGCATGCACGCAGTAGCAGAGCTACAGTGGGTGCATTGGATGCATAACTCAATATTTTGCCTTTGTTTTTTGGTCTTGATCCCTATAATTAGTTTAGGAAAGTCTTGATCCCTATATCCGCTCCCAGCTAGCTCATCCTATCTCATGCCGATCTCCCCCTTATAGAAACAACTATTCCTTCTTCTATTTTCTTTTGATTCCTCTATCTTTCTTCTTCTGGAGCTCAAAATAAAATTTCAATTAAACACACAATACCTCAGCTAATCATTTATGATTTATCTGAGCCTTGTGTTAATCTCCTTTTTGAATATTGTAAGAACTAAGTAAGAGTGTACAACTTGCTATACTTTCATTAAGGATTTTGAAAATCACTTTCCACATTTGACAAAAAAAAGATGGTTTTCTGGTTCCAAGGGGTCTGTAAGATAGCGAATCTAAGAGGGTACAAAAATATGCATACGTCGAAGGAGATTCAAAATTAATCTTAGACTGCATTGGTGGCAGGTGCTCTATCCCTTGGAGACTGAAGATGATCATTGCCGACGTTACTTCTCTTGCTACGCTTTTCAATTATATTTCTTGGAAACATGTGTTTGAGGAGGCGGATTTCTTAGCTAATGGCATTGCGAAGTTAGGTCACGTACACTAGGAATGGAACTATCATTTGGAACTGTACCATCCCTACTTTAGCTAAAAATGCTATTTCGTTCAATCGTTTAGGAACTAGATAAACTAGAGGATTATTTTTGTAAGCTTTTATTTCCTATGAAAAAGAAAAAAGCCAGGACATCACCTCATCCATCCCAACTTGAGCTATAAGGATGATGAACTAGTGTCTTTGTGTACCAACACAGAGCAATATACAAATGAATGTGTCCCTATATATAGTAAAAGGATTGTTCTACCATATTTTTAGAGATTATAAAACATAAATATCTTTGTCAATCTAGAATATTTAGTACATTAGTAGTCAATACCAATTAATCATTGTTGGTAAAAAGACGTATACATGACACAAAATAAGAACATATGTAATCGCGACAAGAGAAAATTTTTAGAGTAGCTCAACTGAGTCCAAAACAAAATCTTAGAAGTATAATCCTTACTCCTTAGTACACCATTTCAATTTCATGTTCATTTTTCACGTCACATGACATTTAGGTTTAAACCTTGATGAAGCAACAATTACAAGAAAACCGGAAACTCCAATGAAATTTTACAAAAATAAGAAACAAATTCAATGGCGTGATCATGTTCTTGATTCATCGAATCCAAAAAGGTACAAAAAGCAGCAGAAAGTTAGATTATTAGGGTGATTTTGGTGTCCATCGATCAAGCACCAAAAAGTCCATAACCTTTTTTGAGTTTTTGAAACTTTGATTGACAATAACAGATTAACCCTTGTCCCCTTGTGTAGCTGAAAAATGAGCGAGTCATTTCACCCATATATATCCATGTATGAGTTTTCCTATTACTTGCAGATTGTTCTATCGAAAAGAACTCATAAAATAAGTTTAGTATATCGTCCAGTCCAAAAATACAATAATATATGTAAATTTTCACATAACTTTATATTATTAGACTAGAATGTTACAACGCGATGAATTCGTTTCATACAAGTTGTTTTCTGGGATTGGAGAGAGATACAACAACTTAATCATAAACATAAATAACCACAGCAAGGGGTCAAGTGGAAATGCAGTAGAATTTCAAGTCAGATTTGCTCCTTGGTGTTGGGTTCGAGGCACGAAGCTAGCAAAAACACGGACGATTTCCTAGTTGAAAGCTTTGGAAGGACGTGTGCCATTTGACTGAGGCCCGAGGTGGATTGAAATGCCTTTAGCCTTTCCAAGACCCCTGTTCGACAAATAAATTCACACGGCGCTTAGTTGTAGGCCTAGTGATTTATATGAACATTGATTGGGAGATTGCGAGCGTGCCACTACTAGGTACCACTAGCAGACGGTGTATGTGTGTGATTTGAGATTGCGCTATTTAACTTATAACCAAAAGATTGTGCCTTTAAGTGAGAGGCTCAACTTAGGTTCTTTATTTGCCTTGCTTGTTAAGGACTTTAATTGTTATGTAGATATATATAACAAGGCTTATATGTTTGAAATATAGATTGGATATAAACTGGTTATATTCAATCCGAATGCTTTAATAATAAAGACAGTAAGCAGTAAATAAAGAAAATACAGTTTGCATCAAAGTAAACATATATAAACTGAATTGAAAGTTTACGAATAAGTAAATACAATAAGTAAACAAAGCTGTAAACATCAACCAAAGTGTGGTTGGATTGCATATAAAGCCATCGAATTGGCTTTTATGCCCATCGGATTGGAGACAAAGCCATCGACAAAGCCATCGGATTGGCTTTTATGCCCATCAGATTGGAAATAAAGCCATCGACAAAGCCATCGGGATGACTTTTATGCCCATCGGATTGAAGACAAAGCCATCGACAAAGCCATCGAAATGGCTTTTATGCCCATCGACTCTTTGGGAAGAAGAGAATAGCCTAAATGAGATTCTTTCTCAGGCTTAATCGATACCACAGAGAGAAGTGGCAGAGCTAATTCTAAGATCGGGGGTTTCCTGATCTAAAAGCTTTAACACAAGTTGTCGAAGCTTTGTGAATGGTTGGTTGCTTAAAGCCTTATATAGGCTTATGAAAGCTTGTTGCTGGGTTGTATGAACTGATGAATGCCACTTCTTGGCTTTCAAGAGAGAGGTTTTCCTCTTTGGTGTTTGAAAGGTTGGCTTTCCTTAGAACATGTATGTTCTGAATTTTGTTTGATTGGTTGAGTGTCCCTAGCTCTCTGCCTTTGCTTCTAATATATAGAGAGCAAAACCAATGTGAAAGCAACACAACTTGATGCACGCACCTCAACCTAATTCCACTTGCACAAAGATAGATAACATTAATTAACTATCCACTTGCACAAAGATAGATAACATTAATTAACTATCCACTTGCAGATACCCAAAATATCTTGGTGTAAGTTTGGCCTAATTTCACAATAACCCCCACATAATGCCATAATTTGGCTTTAGACCAAAATAGGGGTAAACATGACAATTTTGAGTGTAAACAACCCCACTAAAAATTTGTCCTCACCTTCAGGGTGTGAGATACCTCAGACTTCGGCAAAAAAAATCACAAACATTAATGAATGAACGTATGTATGTCATCACTTAATTACGTTCAAATTTAATAATTATAGTGTTTTGAATTCTAATCTCCCATGATACCACTTTTTTTCTTTATCAGACAACCAGCATCAACTTGGTAAATCTAAAGAGATTAGACGCGTTTTCTTTTCTTTTTCACTTCTTTCATTTTTGTTTTCATCTGAGGCAAAAACCATCACTATCCTTAATCGAAAATCTCCACTAAATTCCTATCCATGAGATGCTTCATCAAGATACCTTTTTGTTGATTAAGAAGCAATAAAAAGATAAATGAATGATGATTATGGTATTAACAAAAAAAATACGTGATTTTTTGCTAGTACAAGCGTCTTATCATATTCAACCTCTCTTATGTTGTGACGCAGCAATAACATGAAGGTGGACTAGTTGCATACATGCACTTGTTTATAAATTTAAAAACCGTGCAAGTGAAAAGAAGTACCATACATGCACTTGTTTATAAATTTAAAAACCGTGCAAGTGAAAAGAAGTACGAAACGATATGAACACGATCAAGAAAACAGATACACAAAAGTTTAACGTGGTTTAGTCAATATGAGTTACGTTTACAGTTTGCTAGAGATTTTCACGAATATGAAGATAACCAACTACAAGCTTTTTTCTCACACTCATTCACTCAAAGGAGAGTTGTGGCTATTTCAGACCTATACGTGACTCCGCTCTTCTCTAGTTTCTAGTGAAATAATCTTAGTCTATTCAGAGTGGGGTTCTAATAACTATTAAACTAACAACTAGTGGACTCAGTTTTTTTTTTTTTTTTACAAACGATAAAATAATTACATTAAAATCATCTAAACTACAAGGAAAGAAATTCAAACTTGAATGCAGTGGTTATATAACAACACTTTAGCCAATTTGGTTAAGCTCAAATTTACGTGCATAGTTATCATTTATTTCAATAAAAATTAAACAAAACAACAAAACGAAGTCACGATTGAGCTACATTTTAAGCCTCAAACTTAAATTTTGCACAATTGAGAGGTTACATCACACATGAGAAGAAATTGAAGTCACACATGAGAAAGAAATTGAAGTTACACAAAAACGATTACAACTCCACGTGAATTCCAATGTTGAAACAAAAGAACGTGAATAAAGAAGGAAAATTAACAAACAAGAAAGTATTCGTATGGAGCCCATATGATCACATGCACTGGATTCCTGTAAGGCACTGTTTGGATGGCCGAAAGATAATAAACTAACAATTGCTCTTGGATTAAGCTATCTGCATTCTGCAGTCTGATTGAATAATTGGATTTAATTTTGGGCCACTGAAATGGTGTTATCGTCGAGTGCCATGTGATATATAAAGCTTAAAGACAAGTTTGGTGGGAGCAACACTCACATGTGCTCGGATACTGGTAACCGTCAACAAAACTCCTTTTGTCCAATCCACATATGAAATACCAGAATTTTAATCAATAAAAACAATTTGTTGTCTTCACTAGTTCAAGATATTATTGAGTAGTTCGAGAAATGAACAATAAATATTTAACTATAAAAAAATTGAACAATTGACTCTAAAAATTGAAGAGTAAAAATTGTTACATAGTAGGTTGGACTACCGAAAATAAACTCCAATAAAAGAAACCAATATTTTCTGAGCTCTTACTTTCTTTCTTTTTTACAATTTTTTTGTGAACTTTTATTTTACTTTTCTTATTGGTTTTTTATACAATAATATTATAAAGGTGTTAACTGTTACAACCCGTCCCAAAATTTTGTGTGAAATTACCAAAATACCCTTAGTGGTAAATGTTGACTTTTGTTGACTTTTCGAGACAACATGTGAAAATAATTATTGAAATGGTTTCTTACATGATTTTAAATGTTTTGGGACATGATTATATATATATATATATATATATATATATATGTTGGTATTCAATTATGCAACCATATGGTATTTATTTATGGTTATATATTATGAAATGGTTTGAGATATGTTTATATACAGGGATATAATTTATGAAATGATTTTGAGGGTTGAATTCATTTATATGGAAATATTGGTATTTAATTATTGGCTTCTACACATGATATACGTATGTATGTTTTCAAACACACTTGGTATGCTTTCACTACGTTGTAGTACCGTCTCAGGGCCGTAGGACAAGTCTCACATGTTTGGGTCACATGCACTGTACTCCAGGGGTATTGTCCGGTAAATACCTTAGTGCAAGCTTGTCTTACGTTTATGTTTGTATTTGGGGAAAAGGCCCCACTATGTAAGGACTCGGGTGTGACGCGCAAATGCGCAAGTGCTTACATGTGTGTGGTACTAGGAGTAGAATTTAATTGAATAACGTAAAGTGCTTGTACGGGGATTGAGAGGCTGTTCCTCAACACATACATGGGTGATTGCCTATATACCCTGTGTTGGTTTTCCTATATCTATACAATTGATATATTTTTGATGAAACGATCTATTGGAAATATGACTTGTGATCTACAGATTTTATATTGTTATACGTTTTCAGTTATACTTATAAAGTACGTTTTGATACATACTATGATAGTATGATTTTACAATTATACTGGATTTCAAATAGGGGGTTATTATGTTGAAAAGAGAAAGATATTTCGAAAACTTTTATTTTTCGTCCACTCACACCTTTGTTTTTGCGCCCCCTTCAGGACCTAGTGATAGAGCATCGGGCGAAGTCGAGGCATCTGTGTGGCAGCTCTGATCATATATCCCGACCATGTAGGGATTCATCTTTTTCTTTTCAGTTTCTATAATAATATCCATCCCTGTTATGGATAGAGATTTTAGGAACTTATCCTATTATTTTGTTTCCGCTATTTCAAATTAGTACGCTCTGAATCATATGCATATTGACTTTGAAATTCCGCAACTTTATGGTAATTTAATTTGTTTCAACTAAGTGTTGTCATGCATTTAATGGCTTCGTCACTTACGAGTGTCGGCCAGCATGCCCAAACTCGGTATCCACCTGGGTATCGAGGGTGGGGTGTGTCATTAACACTCAAAACTAGGAGGTCAACAAAGACCAGTACGGTCAATCCTGTAAGGCTCGGTTTGATATGTATGAAAGGATAACAATGAGATGTGAGTGCTTCACCCTTAAAACTAGGCTACATCCACTATGATGATTTGTTTCTATATATGGGTCGGTTTACAAGTGTGCTCGGATACAGTGTAATCTTAATCTCTCTTTTTCTCCGAACCCTTCTAAGTGAGGTTTGCTCCTCTTATGCAGGCCTTGGGTGAGTTCACTACTCCTGTGCCTTCGAATACGTGGCCCTCTCCGCATTAAATGAGTTTGAACATGTAAGCATAGTAGGCAGGCTATTCCTCAGTTGTTTGGGCGACACCTGGAAGAGTGGGAGTCATTTTAGGTTGGTGACTTTGAACCCTGTGAGTTGTTTGGGCCACACCTGGATGATTGGGAGTCATTTTAGGTTGGTGACTTTAAACCCTGTGCTAACAACTCCCGACCCCTGTGCTCGGCCTATGAGTGGTTGAAAAAGTCTTCCGCCGAGACTGGGTCTAATAGACTTTATGTCTTCTCTTAGACCTCTGCACTCATCTAATCCTCTAGTCTTTTGGTGGTCTGGTCTTCAAGTCTTGGTGCTCTGGTGTAGCCCCCAACTCTGTGCACAAGGAGGAAGTGGTCAGTCTCCTAGGTGCCTAGAGTGCACGTGCCATGGTTTAGCCGGCGGAGTAATCAAGGCGTCTTTGTATTGGGCTTGTAGCAGACAGGTGTGACCTCACGGGATGTGTCCCTGCCTCATGTTGTTTCAATTTTTTAAGACGGCGTGAGCATTCGGCCAAGTGTCACGATCTGGTTGCTTTAGGATCCCTTTTTGGACTACTGAGATCAAGCGTCAGTTGTCTATATATACTCTTACTCCGGGGTAGTTTTGTTTTTTACTTTTCATTTCTTCAATCATCTTGATGCCAGAGTACATTCATCTTTATTTTTCAATCGGAGCACCCTTTATCCACCTTCTGCAAACTCTTTCAGGTAAGACTTCACTTCCTTTCTGTACTTTGAGTTCGGTGTGGCAGTTTTCTGTTTAAATCTTCTTGAATTGTAGATAAGGTTTATAATGTTGGTTACCACCGGTCTAAACATTGTCGTCGGAGTGTTTCTCCAGTAGATCTAGTCGGCTGGGCGGTCGTAGATGTAGGCTTGGTCGGTAAAGTTAATGGGTAGTACTTTTACTTGACTCATAGACTATTAGGTTGGAACCTCATATTAACGAGGAGTGACCAGGCTGGTAAATAGGTATTTAACTTGTGTGCGATTTATAAGCGTTGTTTCTAAGATCCAAAAAAAAAATGTGTAGATACCGAGAACAACTGTTCAACCAAAATGTCGAGTGCGTCTGATTTCGAGAACGACAGTCGGGAGGCGTTTGACTACGATCAAGGGACCAGAAGTGACATTGACTGGGATGAAATGGAGGAAGCTGTCGTTGCTCTCAGGGACTGGTTACCAGTAGGACTTAGCAGTGACTTCATTCACTGACCCCTAAATCCGACCCTTATTATAGATCTGGGGGATTCCTCAACGTCGCCTGAGAGTGGCGAAGAACCTTTCTCGGGTTACCTAGAAGGGGATTTGGAGGAAGACGAAGATCGAGTCGGGCCCAGTTAAATGGGCAACGAGGGCCCGTTCAACGATGCGGACTACTCTGACCAAGTTGCATTTTCCCTTGATATCCTGGTGTTAAGGCCCAAAAAATTCACGCAAAGCCCAAAAAGATTGAAGGCCCAAATGTTCTATACGGTTATATGGTTTTATCCTAATCTCAATTTTATTATATATATTTATCTAAAAGATTAATAGTAAGCAAGCTTTTACCTAAGTTTAATTAATTCTCACGCCATGCCAAACAAGGAAATATATCACGCCATGCCAAGCACAATCTTTTAAACCCAACACCTACAAAGCTCACATGGATCTAAGACATGTGGTTTCACGGGGCTTGCTTGAGGGGTTGAGGTGTGGAAGGTTACGGAGGTCCACAAGTCCCATGGAAACTCTTCGATAATAGAGACTTTGGTCTACTTGGGAGCACCAAAGTCCAAGCCTATTGCTTAAAGTAGTCCCACGTTGGGTAAGCAAATGAGATAATTTTCAACACCCTATTTTAGTCGTGCACTACTCTACAACAACATATACACCCAAGACATATATATTCTCTTTTCCTGCACCAAGACATATGTTTTACGTGAACCTATTCCTGCACCAAGCTATTTCACCCATTTCCTGCACCAAGACATATGTTTCCCGTGAACCTATTCCTACACCAAGTTATCTCACCCTTTCCCTGCACCAAGACATGTTTCCCGTGAAACTATTCATGCTGCAACCTATCTCACCCTTTTATCCATAGGACATTAAGAAGATTGCGTTCCACCCTTTTAGCCGTTGGAAATAAGCCATTTCCGGTGCCTCCTATTATCCATAGGAAATAAGAAGGTTCCAATCCATCCATTTGCCTGCTGGAAACAAGTAGTTTTCGGCACACCATTTTACCCAGCAGAAATAAGAGAAAGTTTTCACTCTCTATAAAAGCAAGCCAATATCAGATGAAGGAGGGGGAGGCTCAGCTGCAAGCAAAAGAGGAAAACCCTTCCTCCCAGCTCCTGGAAATCTCTCTTTAAGCTACAACAAGCTTCCTGCACCAGCAATAAGCTTAGCCTCAAGCTTCCCACTCTCCTGCTTCCAATTGTTTCCTTTCCATCTACTGTAAAAACACCAAATCCATAAGTCAAGCCTTAAGTTCCTCATTTTCCTACACATGAACCCAACCACCATGACTAACTCATTCACCACCAAAATCTCTTAGAAACCCTCACACTAAGCTTAAGTCTAATTAACACCAAATATCATCTCATTTGCTAAACTTGTGGATCTTTAGCTCCCCACTTCAAGCTCTCATGCCAAGCCTTTTTCAACAATAACTTGTCACTTCAACAGCCCCCGGAAGAAGAACTTTGACAACCGCAGAAAGCACTTCAACAACCCCCCGGAAGAAGAACTTTGACAACCGCAGGAAGCATTTAAAAAGCCACCGGAAGAACTTTGATAGCCGAGGGAAGCACTTCAAAGCCGCTGGAAATACTTTATCATCGCTAGAAGCATTCAACGTAACATCAAATCAATCACTTAGGAGCTGCCGGAAGAACAACAAAGTATTCCCTAGGACTCGCTTCTCCTTTGGGATGCTTTGGGCCTAGTTCTCGCTAACTCAGAAATGGGGCGCAAAGACTTCGTCAACCTATTTACAACACAAACCCAGTAAAGCCTTCCAACAAAAAAGACCCCAACATAAATGGCGACTCTGCTGAGGACTAGGCTATTTCTCTTACAGTTGCTCCTTCCCTGCCACCAGTTCTATGATTCATTGTCATGCCTCTGTACTAGACCAACAATGAAAGATAAGAACATTCTATTTTCAATTTCATTTTGGTCATTTCCTTGTCAGAGTAAGAATACACAAAGATTACTTATTATATCTCTTTTTTGTGTTCATTCTCAAGCAAACTAAATCTTACAAGAGAGCCCACAGAGCTTAGGCAAATCAAACGTTCATTGTATTGAGGTGATGGAAAACACCAAATCCATGACAAACTACAGATCCGACGGCTTAGGGGCTCCCTGCCTACAAAAAGAAAAAGGTTCTTTCAAATTTAGGCCAAGCTAAGAAGGATTCCGAAGAAACAAAAGATTAGTTTCGTCTATCTTCATCTTGAAGATAACCCATTTCTTTTCTTTTATTACCTGTAACATGCCATGCATGTGATAGTAGTACCTTAGATGCTGGAAAGAGAAAAAAAAATCAACTCTTCTCTTTCCATGCGTGACAAAAATAAAAATGTTGAGAAGAAAATAAAAAAGGCTTTCCTCCATTCAGAGCACATCAGCCAAAATCAAAAGGGAAAAGGACATCAAACAATTTGCTTTATATCATCCAAGAAAAGGCAGCAAACGAAACACAAACTCGCAAAAACAAAAGAAAATCATCTACTCCACACATGCTTTACACTGGGAAGCCGATGAACTCGCAACCCTCACTCTCGCAAATCTTTCATGGCTAGTTTCCAAGCACTGTGCAACGAAACGGTCACCAATGATGAGATGAGAAGATACAATGACCTGGACGACCGAAGTCAACCTATCCTGATCAATTCCGAGCGGGGATCAAAGGACCCTTCATGGCGTATCCCATTGATCAGATTGAGAGCCTACTGTCTCAGGAGAAACTAGAGGAGCTCAGGGTTAAGTTCCATATTTTGAGCGAAGCCGTGTTGCCTGCGCCAGTGAGGGGTAACAAGCCGAGCCGTCCACTCCATGGATGGGTAACGCACTCGGCGGAGTTGTTCAAGTCGGGAGTCCAACTACCTTTCCACCCATTCCTCCAATGAGTCATTGCTGACACTGGCCTAGCCCCTCACTAGTTGAACTTGAACACCTTCCGCTTTTTCTTAAGTATGTACGTGCTTTAGGTCGAGCACTTCATCGGTCGGGACATCTTCCAAAAGGGTCAAGTCATTCACTACAGTTTGTAGGAATATACTCGAGGGGAACAGCTTGGGCAAGTCGATCCTGGTAAAGGACGGGAGAGTCAATGAGTAGGCTGCTCTGGCCTTTGACATGCAAGTAAAGGTAAGCATTCGAGTTCTTGTCAGTGGCTCTCTTAACCACGTTTTACAGATGAGTAACCTTTATTGTATTTTTTCTCCAGTCCATGTTTGCCCAATACCGAGCGCTGAGGAGGATGCTGAACGAGAAGAGGCACAAGGCTTGCTTTGAAAAGTCGCTCAAATAGGTGCAGGAGGTCCTAAATGCCAAGGAATCCAAGCTTGACTGCTCGAGAAAAGCAGCGGAGGCGGTGAAAAAGGGAGTGATCAAGCTGCAAAAGAAAAGCTAGCGTTTGGAGAAGGAGGTCTGCAACACAACTATCAGTCAGACTTGAGATCGAGCGTGAGCTGGCGTTAGCTGAGGAGTCGACTCGGGTTGCCAAAGCTAAGAACGAGCGCCTCCAAGCCACTTACAACAAGACCATCTCCAGAGGCACCTTTAACTTGGACAACTTTCTGAAAACCTCGAAAGGCCTATCACTCTCCAGGAAGCTCATCCTCAAAAGGTACATGGACTTTTACAAGAGGGTGAAGGTGGTACACTCTGAATATGACCTGGATGTTGGGAGCATAGATGAGAAGGAAGGGTTTGAGCAAGGGGATAAGGCCGCAGCCAAAAATTCTACTGAGCACCTTTCAAAGCAGCCCCTACCTTCAACTGCCCCTCAGTCAGTGAACCAGATTATCAATTTGCCAGAGTAGGACTCTCAAGCCCCCTAAAACACACTAGACCAGACCAAACCAGCTCCTTACTATTTTCAATGCTTTCCTTTTATTTACTTTTTCGAGCAACAGAACAATTTTTAATTCATTGTACTAAGTATTTTATATGGACAAGGCCTTTAAGGGTCGTTTTTCATACTTTTAAGAAGTGTGTCTATGTTATTATTTATTGATGTATAGATGTTTGATGGAATGTGGGTCTTGCTTAGCGTGATAGTGAGGTTTTGCTTTAAGGTTTTCAACTCTTTAGTGATCGGGAAGATACATATGTGCAGGTTTCAATGATGGGAATCGGTCTGGACAACTTTGTTTTTCAACAAACTTCTTTTTTTTCATAAAAGGAAAAGGCGCCTCCGCGCATTATAATTTACACCTCCCAAGCATGGGGCTTGAGCACGTCTTCCTTACAAAAACGTGGTCCATTGTTCTTACCACCTTTCCAATTGGCTCTGCTAATGTAGGGTTAATACACTTCACTTAGCAGGCTAGCCGTCCAAAAAAAAAAGAAAAAGCTAAAAAACTCATCCACGCAGCACTAGGCCCACTTTCTAAGGAAAATACTTCTTAAGGTGCTCGGCGTTCCATGGGTAAGCCAACGAGCAACCTTCTTGGTCGGTCAGTTGATAGGTGCATGGTCAAACTACCTCGATCACCTTGTAAGGCTTTCTCGGTCGATCAGGAAATCCAAGCTGAGAGCCTATTGCTCACGATTCTTCTTGTCATTAAAGAACTTGTTCTGATGGGTGAGTTCATTCACTTTAACCGGCACCATTGCTTCCGACCCAAAAGCCAAATAATAGGGCGTTTTACCGGTAGCAACTTTGTGGGTAGTTCAGTACGACCACAACACCTCTGGCATAAAGGCCAACCAATCACGTTTGACCGGGGTAGTGGATAGCGTTCGGATGATATGGTGAAGAAAAACGAAGGTCGATCCCATACCCTGAGCCATAGCTTCTAAAGCTCGGGTTATCGAATTGATAGGCGTTGTTCGTTATGATCACCTTGGGTGCCCCGAAGTGGCAAATTATGTTATGCCATACAAATGCTTGGATCTTTGGGTCAGAGATTCAAGCAACAGGTTCCAGTTCAGCCCATTTGGTGAAGTAATCAACTGCTACAATTCTAAACTTGACCTTTCCCGCCGCCTCTAGCATGGGTCCTATGATATCGAGCTCCCATTGTGCAAATGGCCACTGGTTAGACATAGAAGTGAGGCGCTCGAGTGGTCTGTTTTTGGACTCCGCGTAGTATTGGCATGGTTGGTAGCTCTGTGCTAACCTTATAGTGTCTACCTGCATTGTAGGCTAAAAATAACCTAGTCTGACAGCCTTTGCTCTGAGCGTCCGGGCTACTGAATGGTTGCCACATACTCCCTCATGGATTTCTTTAAAGACCTTTTCTCCCTTCTCAGGTGTTATGCATCGTAGATAGAGCAAGAAAAACCCTCGTTTGTAGAGTTTTTTGTTACTAATAGTGCACCTGGCCACTCGGAATCGTAGGCTTCAAGACTTTAGTCAGTCCTCTGGAAGACTCATGAACCATGAACTATGTAGTTGAATATCAGAATCATCCACTTATCCAACTCGTCGATTTCCATGATGGAGCACTTTGGTCACATGACACTTTGTTTATCCAAGTGCTCGATGGATACCGATCGCTTGATGTCCCCTTCGGAGGCGGATGCTAACCTTGCCAGGGCATCTGCTCGGACATTTACCGCCCTAGGGATTTGGGTTATCGTGCATCCTACGAATCGCCTTACCAATGCTCATTCTACTTCTATGTATACTTCCATGCTCTCGTCTTGGGACTGGAACTCCTCATTTACCTGGTTCACCACCAACTGTGAGTCGATGTAAACCACGATATGCTCAGCTCCCAATTCCAGAGCTAGACGTAATCCTACCAATAAAGAAATTTGAATCGCATGGCGTATTCAAATTCTATACGGTTGGGGGTAATGAAAAGGTAACATGCCCCACTGTTGCTCTTGTTTGACGATCCGTCTATGAACAACCTCCACTGCCCAGGTAATACTTTCCGGGCGACCGTCCCACTCAAAAAAAGCGATCGAGTCGTTCAACATGTTCTTGCTTTAGCTTGTCGGGGTTAACTCTGCCATGAAGTCGGCCATCGCCTGTCCTTTGTGGGCGTGTCTTGCTTGGAACTATACGTCAAACTCCCCTAACTCCACCATCCATTTAATCAGCCTTCCCAAGATCTCGGGTTTGTTAAGTACTTACCATAAAGGGTATTCAGTGAGGGCCAGTTTCTCAATCTCTGGATAACAAAGCTCAACTCCTCACATTGTTCGGCTAACATAGTACACTGGGCGTTGCACCAACTCTTCTTCTCGAACTAGCACTAAACTTATAGTCGATAGTGACACCGAGAGATATAGGTAGAGCAATTTCCCATGCTCTGGTTTAAAAAGTATTAGTTCTCGGTCAATATAGTCTTTCAGGTGGGTGAATGCTCATTAACACTCAAGTGTCCATTCGATCTTTTGGGACCCCCCTAAGAGCTTTGAAGAAAGGTAGGCAGTAGTCGGTGGATCTCGAGACGAAGCGATTTAAGGTTGCTACTTGACCAATAAGGCTCTAGATTTCTTTCTTTGTCAACGAGAGTGTCATGTCAATGAGCGCTTGGATCTTCTTCGGATTGGCCTCTATCCCTCTTTGACTTACCTTTAAGGGTAAGAACTTTCTTGAGCCGGTCGCAAAAGCACACTTTACAGGGTTCAACTTTATTTAGTAGGCGTCAAGGATATCGAACACTTTGGTGAGCTCGATCACACGTTGGTCCTCCTTCCTGCTTTTGACGAGCATGTCATTTACATAAACTTCCATTGCTTTGCCAATGTGGTCGGCAAACATCTGGTTAACCAGTTGTTAGTAGGTGCCCCCCTCATTCTTGAACCCAAAAGGCATTATGTTCCAACAATACAGCCTTTGATTGGTGATGAATGTTGTGTCGTCTTGGTCGGCAGGGTGCATGCGGTTCTGGTTGGAAATTCTTAGTAGTACCCTAGTTGGAAATTCTTAAGATAGTACCACAATCTCTACTTTTTCCATAGGCTCAGGGTGTTCCCCTCTTTCATCATCTCTTGGGTCCGAGGTGGGGGATTCCACAGAGCCAACGAGCAATCCTACGAATCGCTCTATATTGACCTCAGTCTTTAATTTCACTCCAAACACGTAATATACCCGAGCTGACGTTTGGTTGCCCTTAACGATCCTCATTCCCTAGGGTAGGGAACTTCATCACGAGCATCCGTTTGTTAATGGTCACGTCCATCTCGGTTAGGAATGGTTAGCTCAAGATCACATTGTAGGAAGAGAAGGGCAATCGGCCACCGTGAAGTTAGTTGTTGAACTGGCCCTTCTGGGATGACTCACAATGGAAAGGGTGAGACTCATCTGTCCGATAGGGTGTATTAAGCTTATCACCAAAAGCGATAAGGGGAGAAACATATCCGCACAAGAGGTCGCGGTTGACTCCTAACTAGTCGAAGGTAGGGGGAAAATTACATTCACCGAGCTTTCATTGTCCACAAAAACCCGGGTGATTTCACATTTTGCAATCTCAACAGTGATGACCATGGGATCATCATGTGGTTGCAATACTCCAAACTCGTCCTCCTCACAGAACGTGACAGGCGCTTTAGTAGGTCTTCCCGCCTTGAGTGGTGGGTCAGTGGTACCAATCGAGAGGGAATGTGATTATGTCTGGTGAGCAAGCCAAGCGTAGGTCTTTCGTGCTCGATTTGAATCTCCTCCTAGTGTAGAGCCTCCTAAAAGGGTATAAATTACATTTCGTTCGACCAGACCATTACTCGAGGGCGCGACTTGGGATTGGGAGGTGCTTGGCTGAGCCACAGTGTGATCAGCTACATATTCTTTGAGCTGCCCTCGCCGAATGAGTGCAACACCCTAGTGTAGGGAGTTAACGTTAAGCCTGTTAAGATCTCCTAGTGTAGGGAGTTGCCATTCTACGAGAGGAAACATCTTTCCTTGGAGAATACTCAAAGGAGTATAAGAGTTGAATTTGTCGAACCACTCGGGTTGGCTTTCAGCCCTAGGCGGGTAATTGTTGTATTTCCTCTTCTTTGTTAGGCGGTCGTATGTTGTTTTTGTCTTTTGTCTGGTCAGGGGGAGCTCGTGTTGTCTGCTTTGCCAGACTGTTCCCAGATTCTTGTCTTGGTCTTGTTCAGCTGCTTGGCCCTGGAGTAGCTAGTCGCCTCTCGATGTATGTCCTTAAAGGTCTCCGGGGGGTTTCTGGTTAGAATGAAGTAGAAGTCACCCTCACGAAATCCTCTCATAAAAGCATTATGAGTCGTGGACTCGTCGCACCCCTTGCATCTGTCATACTGGTTGTTAAAGCAGGAGATATAATCACTCAATGACTCGTTCAGGCTCTGTTTTACCGACGCTAGATCAGTCGAGGTGTACTTCCTTTTAGAGATGATCATGTAGGTATCAAGGAAAGCTTGCCTGAGCTCGGAGCAAGAATTGACTGATCCCGGCATAAGTTGTTTGAACCAATCTCTCGCTACTCCTCTGAAGGTGGTCAGAAATATACGACACTTTGTTGTGTCGTTGTTCCCTCGGCCCTCCACCGCATAGATGAACCTATCGAAGTGGTCATAAAAGTCAGTGAGCCTTTCATAACTCTGCATCTTTAAGACCCTAGTGTCGCCACTCGTCGACTCAGACAGTACAACCTTGGAGAAGAGGAGTGGGACTTCCTCTTCAAAATGGTCGAAAAACTTTAGGCTTAGAAGCCTTCTCAATATCCCCTAGCTGATCCCACACTTTTCATTTATTCGCCCATTATCTTCTTCAGAGTGATCCTTAAGTCAGGACGCTCGGCTGAACTCTCATCTAGACCTTTTTCTATTGCTCGAGCAGTCTCCCCTACTCAGTTTCGAGTATTGGTTATGATTTCTCGAGTGTCTTTGCCTCCACCATGGTCGGTGTCCAACGAGATGTGGAGAGCACTTACCAGCACGGAATCACTCGGGTAATATGTGCCTTTCTGCAGGATACTCTTTATCCTCTCCTTGGTCTCAATTATCTGCTCCAGGAGGTAGGTGTGCTTCTCTTGGAGTATAGTATTCTGGGCGTGGATGAGATTTCCCACCTTGTTCAACTCGGCTACGCCGATGGTGATAGTCTTTATCTTCTCTTCCAAACTCGTTAGCCTAGCTTTCTATTCCCTTCTTCTCCGCCGGCTAACTCCCTCACTCTTCTGCTTGTCATGATACCCTAGAGGGTGTATATGACTACTTTGCCCGAAAGTACTCAACTGGGTAGAAAACACGATTAGATAGTCAACGCTTCCCACAGACGAAACCAAACTGGTAAAGCTCAAAACTAGAAGGTCAACAAAGACTAGTACGATCAACCCTGTGAAGGCTCAGTTTGAGATGTATGAAAGGATAACAACGAGATGTGAATGGTTCACCCTTAAAACTAAGCTACACCCATTATGTTGATCTATTTTATATAAGGGTCAGTTTACAAGTGTCCTAGGATATAGTGTAATCTTAATATCTCTTTTTCTCCGACCCCCTCTAAGTGAGGCTTGCCCCTCTTATATAAGCCTTAGGTGAGTTCACTACTCTTGCGCCTTCGAATACGTCACCCTCTCTGCATTAAATGAGTTTGAACACATAAACATAGCAAGCAAGCTACTCCTTAGTTGTTTGGGCGACACCAAAAAGAGTGAGAGTCATTTTGGGTTGGTGACTTTAAACTCTATGCTAACACTGCCCGACCTCTGTGCTCGGCCTATGAGTGGTTGAAAAAGTCTTATGCAAAGCACTGGATCTAATAGACTTTATGTCTTCTCATAAACCTCTACACTCGCCTGATTGTTGACGCGTGGCTCAGAGCTAGTGCTCAGGTGGTTCCGCTTTTGGGGCTTTGTGCCCTACAGTTGTCAGGTTCACCAACTTGCCTTAGGTGGTCGATTTTGCTTTTTGATAAGCGCTTGTGTTCTTTGTCTGTAGTTAATTCCGAGCAGTAGGCAATTAGTTCTCCTCTTTCTTTGTTGGGCTTTTGCTTGGGCCCATACCAGTGGGTCCAGTCACCATTGTGGACTACTTGTAAGGTATAAAAAGTACCCTACGTTAACAAAAGGGAGTTGATTAAACAAAAACAAAAACAACAGACATGATTAAACATGGGTGTGTATGAGAATAAAAATGGTGTGTATTTCCCTATTCTATACAAAGGGGATGAAATATTCTAATCTAAGGGGAGGATGAAGTGAGATGAGCCACACAATAGGCCATTGGTTTAGCCATAATAAAGGATCGAACTTAACACAAACATAAAATGTCCACAATTAGGTATCGAACTTAATACAAACATTAAATGTCCTCGTCAATCACGTGATAGCAAAATTCCACCTTCTTTGGATTTTGTCGAAATTGTACCTACAAAAGAGATAAACACCTTAGGTTAAAGATCAAAGTCACACGCCCAACGAGGGGGGATGGGGGTTTAGCCAATGAACCTCCTATGCATAAGTCAATATCTCTGAAAAGAGTGAGTGTTTAGGGATTAGTGTTTAGGGATTAGTTGCATAGCAAAAGCTTACCAAGAATTTGGTGTACAATGAGGTATTTATAGGAGCAAGGTGGCTGGCCACATGTGTTAGGTTTGTCATGCCATGTGTTAGCGTCCAATTGGCCAAGGTGTGTTATTTGTTAGATGCAGTAAGAAAGTATATTTAAGATGTTGAGATATCTTAAAGATGCTTGAGAACAATCCCAATATATTATTAAATAAATTAATAATATCCAAGAATTATCTTTGGAGAATCCTTGATTGGATTTGATTGCGCTTCCTTGAATAAAAAAATTTGTCTTCAAATTGGAAAGCTTAAAGGTGAGAATTAGTTATTAATTTCACCTCTAATTCCCTTGTCTTTATTTTCCTTGCCATGGGTAGTTGAGATTGGAGTAGTTGTAGTCAATACTTAGGGCTTGTAGCTCGGTTGAACTATCGGTGGAATAAATGCGAGCCTCCTGCTCTTGGATCGCTTTGAATGAGCCCACTAGCCTTTAATACTCCTTGGACTAAGGTTTCAATAAATATGGGCCTTGCCAATTAGTGAGGGCATTCTAGTCAATAGTGAATGAAAATTCACGTGTCAACTCCTCAATTTTCTAGATTATTTTTTGCTTCACAAATGCCCCCACATCTGCTATGCTGCTTGTAGGAAGTGCAGAAGATGTAGAAATCTCAGGCTGAGTTAACATGCCAAAAATTGATTCCTTGACTACATTGAATTTTGAGCCTTAACTTGTAGTATAAGTCTTTTGGAATTTGGAATCCAAGTGAGAAAGAGAGAAAACCAGAGAGAGAATTTTTGGCCCCCTCTCATCCGATTTCCTTCTTTGCACATCTTCGAGATGTTGTTCGTGTCACCATCAGGTAAAAAGAATCTTTTTCCTTATTTTGTTGTTGCCGCTGCATGGAAGCCTTGAACTGGAAGGTTGGGGCTCGTGTGAGAGAAGATTGGAGGCAGTGCGGGCTAAGAGCCACGTGTGGTGTTATGGCGCCGCTTGAGCCGTGAATGGAGTTGCAAGTTGGAGTCGTGGGAAAGATGGCACGGGGTGGATTCGCGAAAGAGGTGATGGGAGCTGGTGCTGCGACAAAGATGGCGCCCGCTAGAGCCGCAGGGCCTCCCTGGCAGGTTGGTCTGCTGCTGTAGATAGAGTAGTTGAGGATGAAGTTCAAGACTAGAGCTGCTGAAGATGGGATGACGGAAGTGCGAGCTGCTGGAGGCGTTGCAGCTACTAATCAGCCAGAGATTATCCAAGTGGCTAATGAGTAATCTGCATTAAGACTTAAAGAAATTCTATACTTTGTTTCTCTTTGTTTGTTTAGCTTGTGTTAGATTTTGGTGGCCTTCGTGCGAGTTTATCAATTTGCTAAAAATTTAGTAAACTACTTTCTTCACTTTACTTCATCTTCGTCATTCAATTGCCTTGAATGTCCTTGAAACTTTGCTTGCTTGAAGCGTCTTGCCAAACTTTAGTCATACAAGTGTGAACTATTTGCTCAACTTTGATCAAAGCAGACGTGTCTAGGATGCAAGTTTTGGCTTTATGGGGCGTGAGCTATAGAGTTCATTTTATGATGTCGTCGTTTGGCGGTGTGTTGCTGGCGCTACCATGATGTCCCTTGATTTCATAGCTCGAAATAAGGTCGTTTGACATGGGAACCTGCTTGTGCGACTAAGGCGAGCATACCCAAATGAGTGTTGTGGAATTAGTTTACCCTCTCACACTGGAAAGCATACCCATATGAGTGTCGGGGAATTAGTTTACCTTCTCGCACAAGAGAGCATACCCATATGGATGTCGAGGAATTAGTTTACCCTCTCGCACTAGAGAGCTTGAATTTGATCATTGAATATGCAGTTGAGCAGAGTTTCTAAACGAACTTTACATAAACAAGACTGGAAGACAACTAGAATAATCCTCAGCTTGTGAGGTCTTACTCGACGATCTGTTTGAGACTTTGAACTTATTTGGATATGCCTGATTGGATTTCAAGTAATAACGAGAATAATCTTTAACTTGTGAGGTTTTGTTGATGCCCTGAATGTTGGAAATGTGCCCTAAAACCAATCATATGATGATACTTTACGGACATTTCAAATGTTAAACTAATTTAGTTTAATATAAAGGGCATAGATTATTGTTTATAGTAGTCTCATATAAATGTTATATGCTTAAACAATAAGTCCAAGGAATATGTGCTTAGTAGAATGTAATCTAAACAAGTTAGGTTCATGAGACCATTCTCGATCATAGACATATCCTAAACGTTCCAGATGAATAGGATTGCCAATTGGGCATTGACAGTCCGTTAAGATCAGTACATGTTATGTCTTCTCTCAGGGAGAGTGACTAGTCTCGAGTCATTGGTGTAACTGACACCAAGACAAGCATGTAGGTGCTCAATATAGAATGAGTCCACTGAACACGATCAACGATGAGTTTTCATGATCATGTCACATGAGAACTCATAGTTGGGATAATGCAAATTAGTCCTTTGACCTGAGGCATCACAGTTGTCTTGTGGTGAGGTCCTTAATCTTTGATTATGTCAAAGTCACCCCATCCGAGGGTGTCCACGGCATAGTTGGGGTTAAGCTACTTAGCCATGGAGGCAAGTGAATGCGCAACAAGGGATCTCTAACCTTCAAACCGTTTGAGGGAGAATACTCTAAGATATGATTAAGAATCTCTGGCCAGAGTATGAATAAGATTTAGGAAGTCGTTCCAAATCATATTCAAGGTAATCATATAAGTAAAGGAATCACATTGGATAGTAGACATGAATAAACTATCAAACCAAACAATGTGGTCGAGAGTATTGTATTAGAGAAGGACCGTATTGCATTGCAATCCTAACTGAATAGGTTTCTCCACCTCTTCTGATTAGCTTGGGTAGCCATGACATACTGCTAGGTGTCACTCATGGTTTGTGGTAGCCCTAAAGGTGTATGATCACTAAAGGGAGAATTGAAAGTAAGTTTCAATTCACAAATGATTTGAAAGAGTTCTAATCCTCCACTGCCTCGCTAAAAGGAACCTAATGGATCGTACACCGTGTAAGGTAGAGTTTGATGCGTAGAATGGAGATGAGTAAGAATAATTAAATGGTTTAATTATTTATGGCAAGGATTAATTAATATGTTAATTAATCAAACGAATAAGTTCGTTATAGACCTCGGGTTAGTTTTGGGCTTCAAGGCCCAATGGGCTTCGAACGTCAAGCCCATTGACTTAAGTTGTATGACAACTTAATGACTAATAATACATTAGGGCCCAAAGAGCCCAATGAACCCACATGGCCGGCCATTTGAGAATGTGTAGCAAACTTGCTTTAATTGCAAGTTTGCCACTACATTGTGGAAATGATATAAAACAAGTTTATAACATTTCATACTTAGTGGTTTTCTTTTGGAGAATTGAGAGAGTGAAAGCTCTCTCTTCTCTCAAAGAGGCCGGCTCCCTAGAGGAGAATAGCTAGCAATCTCTCTTCCCCTAGGGCACTCATCTTCTCATCAAGGCTCTCCTTGGTGTGGAGACTTAGAGGTTCCCTACTTTGGGAACTTGGAGAATCCGATTCATCCATCCTCATCCAAGCAAGGAATGAAGGCCCTCTCCATGGGTGATTAGCCTTTGCTTATGCAAAGAGGAATCTTCAAAGGTATTTGATTTCTCAACTCAAAATTTGTTTTGATTTGTGTCTTGGTTCACCATATCTACTAGGCTTTGAATTTTCTTGGGTTAAGTTTCGTTTTAAGTGCATAGAAGCATGTTTCCGCCTTTAATTGTTAAATGCATGCTTAATGATGTTGCTTAATGAACTCGGTTAATCCGCAATTTTCCCTTCAAGTGGTATCAGAGCCTAGGTCTAGTAGATTGGTGAATCCTTTTGGGTTTTGTGATTTCATAGCTTGTGATTTAAATGTTGTAATTGTTACAAGATTTATTCTTGCTTCTTTGAATGTAAATTTTGTTGGAAAATTTGCCATCTCAAATGTTGTAGATGTAGTTCATATGAGCATGAATTTTGGAACTAAAATTTGGTGCCATGAATTTTGGGAAATTCGGCCAAATCCAAAGGTTGGATTTTTGGGTTCTTGTTAGACTTGTTAAAATGGTTTTAATGTGACAATAGGAACCCCTAAGTGCCCTATTATGGTAATATGGTATTTCCCTTATGTTTGACATTTTTTGGGAGTGTTTTTTGGATGAAAAATGTTCATGGAACTCTTGTGGGTTTTCATGAATGTTCTTCATTGTTCTTGAAATGTTCTTGGCAAAGACAAAAAGTTTTGTGGTTTGATTCAAAATGTTTGTTGTTTTTCAAAAAGTTTTGGTTTGTGTTTTGATTGTTGTTGGCTGATTTTGTGTGATTGAAAAAGGAATTTTCAACCCATACCAATCACCCAAATCCCATACCAATCAAACTTACAAACCTTACCTCACACTATTCACACCATACCTTGTCTTCCACTAACAATCCCACTTCTCTTTGTTTCACTTCCAAAACCGGCCACTCCCATAATGGGAGTACTTTTGGGGGCTTTTATGCAATTACATAAAGTTTTGATACTTTTGTGTATTTGCACTTTGACCCGAAAGTTTGCGTTTTTACGTTTAGGCCCAAAATCACTAAAGGGCAAATTGTTTTGTTCCTTTAATGAAATTTTTGTAAATGTTGAAATTTTTGGGTTCTAGTTGTAATAACATGAAGTATTGGACTTTTATGTTTTTACAAAGTGACCCCAAAAGTTTATGTTTTTGCAATATGGCCCAATAGTTGAGGTTATTGCATTTTTGGCCCAAATTGGAAGAGAACAAAATTGTTTTGTCTCTTTAAATGAGAATTGGATTTTCATTTCATTTAGCTCCATTTAAATCAATTCTATGGATACAAAAACCAAATGAAAATGTTGCATTCTTGTTTAATTAGTTAAAGTGTTAATTAATTAAAGGGTGATTATGAACCTAAGCCTACGATAATTGAGCTATGTGAAAGGCAGTTTCAAAATTGTTTGAACCATGGGAATGTGTAGATTAGATTTTGGTTGTAATTTGATTTGATCAAATGTTGTAAAAGAGCATAAGCTCTTCTTTAATTTAATTGTACTCCTTTCTTGCTTTATTTGATATGCATGAAATTGGAGTAGTTGGGGTCCAACGCCCAATAAGACAACACACGTTAATGTGATTAAACGTATAACTAAAATCAATCACCGTCCCTAGTCCGTGATCCAACACTAGGCTCGTGTTGGATCAAATCAAAGGTTCATAGTCATCCTAAGGCCCTAAGGCAACTATATAGTCCTTAAACGAATGCAAACCTTATGTTAGTAGTACCATATACTCTTGCTTTAAAAACTGTTTTAAAAGCTTAGTGGGAGTATCATATACTACTAAATCAATCAAATGGACCGATAGTTGCAATAGGACCAAATTGTTTTAATTAGATTAAAATGATTATTTGTATGTGATGAGACCTAAAAACCCTCAACTAAAATATTAAGTTGATAAGCGTGGGAGTGCTTTGAACACTCTTTCGTGGCCTTCCATCGTGGTAGGCTCCAAGCGTTTGTGACTTGTACACCGACTTCACCCTATCATGGGGGAGTACAAAGTGCATGCTTACACTCAGGAGGAGTCTATATGCATACTTGATGTTGTGAAGGTAGGCAACGAGAATAGCCAAGATCATATCATTGTGCGGTTGTTCTTGAACACCTATCAGAACTTGCATGGTGGGAATGACTTAACTAAGTGCAATGGTGCCAACATCATATCATTGTGAGGCATCATTCTCTAGAGGCCAAATAAGATGGGTACTTACATTAGATGTAAATGAGTAAGTGTACTCTCTCATTATTATTGTTGCTAGCCAAGATCATATCATTGTGCGGTGGGCTTGGTAATAGTGAGCCTTCCCATACCCTACTAAGAGTTTCCTCCAAAACTCTCGAATTCCGATGAGGGATATGGAATTTGCTAAAATAGTGGGTGGTGCTATTTGATTCAAAGACCCGGATCAAATGGCTTAAAATCAATCAATCTATTTTCGTTATGTATTTATTTACCGATATATTTGCAAACGCTATCCAATACTTGACAAACAAAAGCCGAAGGCCTTAGTTTCCGGACTTGGTACCACAATCCCATAGATTGTCTTGAATGGATTGTATATGTACCTAAGTAGTCTCATTCTCACAATCTTCCTTTTGATAACGTATCATTGGAAGAACTTGTTAGATAGTTGGAAATTATGTTTGGAACATAATGGTTGTTTGACAAAAATAGTCCATAAAGATGGACTTATGATGATTTTGAATCATTAAATGTTAAAGTGTTAAACCAATTAAGGAGACAGAAACAAGGCAAGGACTTCACCTTTGAGTCCCTATCCAAATGGTTCATTAAGTTTATTGTAAACTATATAGTGATCAATAACCGCACTCTCTCCAAAATCGTTTGATGTGTATAACACAATTGAAATAAGTTTCAAGAGAGATAGTGGGAGTTTAGGGACCATGACTATTGTAGTCAATGGAGAAGTCAAATGAAGAAGGCAAATTAACTCCAAGGGAACAAACTTTCTTTATGAAAGGATGGACATTGGGAGGGGTATTTGCAAGTAATGACTTGCAAGTGTCAAGAACACATCTTTCGAAGGTGTTGTAAATGTTCTTGAATAATTCAAGACAGTTGGTTCTTCTACTTAAATGCTTGATTCTGTATTTGTGACTATGTTTTACAATCGTTGTAAAAGTGTGGCAAATAAGAAGTAGAAGATTAATGAGAGAAGAGAAAGTACTTCACATTCGGAACGTGAATCAAATAAAGATCTCTGCGAAAGCAGATAGTACTTACTTCCTCATATGAACTACCAAAGTAATTGGATTAATGTAATCTAATTGATTGTCTCTATAGTAGAGATAATGTGGTAATGTTAACTGTTTAGAATGGAACGATGCTTAAAACCCAAAAGGTTACAAGGTAGTAACTAATCCCAACTGAGTTGTGACACCTCTGTAAACATAAAATACGAGTTGGTCATAGATGGATGCTTTGGATCGTTAGATCCGGATCCAATGCCTTCTTGTTAAAAATGTATAGAGGCGAAATGTTCGAATCTTTATTCTTTTGGAAAGAATAAAGAATCACATAGTAGTTGAGGTTAATTCATTTAGATGTTAGTGGTACTTGACCACAACATAATACTACTCATGATATATGACATTCACCAAAGATCACTCTCGGTTGGACTATCGTGTATTTTGAATAAACACAAGTCCGAATACTTTGTAAAAGGTTTCAAAGAATTCAAGAATGTAAGATGATGAGTAAGACGTCTAAAGTATTTACCTCCTTAGATTTGATCCAAGGAAGTATAACACTTTAGAAGAGTTTTTCTTGAAAGATATCAAGGAAAATTAGCATCAGCAGCGCGTGGGGTGACGTCAGCAGGGCGCGTAGGGCGCGTGACGCGCGTGGGGGACACGCGCCAGCGCGTGGGACCACGGGCCCCGCGTGGCGACACGTGCCGGCGCGTGGGACCACGTGCCCGGCGCGTCAAGCCACTCGCCGGCGCGTGGGATGGTTTTCGGCGCGTGGGGCGCGTGCGGGGTTTCCGACGCGTGCCGCGCGTGCGGCGCGTGAGGTGTTTCCCGGCGCGTGGAAGCGGTTTCCGACCGTTTCCGGCGCGTGGCGGCGCGTGCGGCTCACGGCGCGCCGGCGGCGGTGGACGGCGATGGGGTTTTTGAACTCAGGAAATCGTTTTCGAAACCGTTTCGCTACAATAGTATTATTTTGGGGGGTTCTTCTTTAGGGAAACTAATTTTAATTGTTTTTAGGGATGTTCTAATTTATTCCCTAACTTTAAATAGGTAATTCTTCGACTCCGCACACCGGGGAGGGCAACAGGGAGATTTCACTCCAGAATCACTGGCCAGTGGACATTTACTTTATAAAATGGTTTTTATGATGATTATAAATGTTTATGATTTTGTTTATATGGTTTTAAAATGGCTTTTTAAGCATTGTTTACTTATATATATTTATTTGTACAACCATAATTGTTTTATTTATGGTATATACATATTGGAAAAATGGTTTGTGTTGGGATTATTTATCAAAGCATGATTATATGTTATGGAAATGGGTTATACCTTGATTTCACTTTTGCATAAATATTAAACGAGTATTTTGATATATGGTTTTGGGAAAGGATTTATTTATGCAATGATAAATGTTTGGGAATTATGAAAGGGTTATTGCTTATCATATCTATACGTAGTATGTATGTATGTTTTCAAACACTAGGTATGCTTTCAACTACGTTGTAGTACCGTTCTCATAGCCATAGGACAAGTCACACATGTTTGGGTCACACGCAACGTACTCCGGGGTATTGTCCAGTCATACCTTAGTGCAAGCTTGTCTTACGTTTATTGTTGTTTATGGGGAAAAGGCCCCACTACGTAAGGACTCGGGTGTGACGCAGCTGCCCAGCAAGTGCTTACATGTGTGTGGTACTAAGTACAAATTAGTGGATAACGTAAAGTGCTTGTACGGTGATTGTTTGTTCCTCAGCCCATTACATGGGTGATCAGCGCATGTACCATTTGTGTTGGTTTTCCGTATTATATTATGTTTAAATTATGAAATGTGGTTTATGAATATTTTACATTTGATATGTTTTGAGTATACTCACAAAGTACCTTTTGAACTATAGTATGATAGTATGTTTTGCGATTATCTTTAGTTTCCAAATAGGGGTTAATATGTTAGAAAGAGAAAGGTTTCTTGCTTTGATTTTTGTCCACTCACACTTTTGTTTTTTGCGCCCCCGCCGGGACATAGTGAGATAGCATCTGGCGAGGTCGAGACTTCTACGTGGCGGCCTCGATGGATATCCCAACCATGTAGGTTATCTTTACATTATTCGGTTTCTATAATAATATCCATCCAGGTTATGGATAGAGATTTTAGAACTTGACTCCTTATTTTTAGCTCATTGTTTCGAAGTGTGCAGCTGAACCATATGCATTTGACATTTGAATTCCGCAACGTTTATTACAATTTAATTTTGTTTCCACAAGTGTTGTCATGCATTTAATGGCTTCGTCACTTCACAGTGTCGGCGGCACGCTCGCACTCGAGCATCATGTGGGTATCGAGGGTGGGGTGTGAGTTTGGTATCGAGCATAGGTTCGGAGAATTCTTATGACAAACACTTTGTGTGCATCATTCTTGTACTGAGTATCTCGGTGTTTCCGCTCATGAGGAAGTATGCCACGCCGACGTCGGCCAGATTTGGCCAGAGCTTAGCCGGGTGGGACAAGTCATTGCCTTGATTCGGGCGCGAGGCCGTACTTTCCACTGAGATTGCTCGTGGGTTAGGTGTATGGGAGCTTGAGGGTGTTGCCACAACGGGTGAGACTGCCGAGCTATGGCTTGAGAAGGTAGAAGACCTTCCGCCGGTATGAATTGTCGGAGGATCGGCGAGTTACTCGGTTTGCCTTCTTCCTCCCCTTTGGGAGTGCCGGAGTTGGTGGGACAACGAGAGTACTTTCCGCAGGGCATTCCTATTACTTGGGAGCGGACCCAAACGGAGGTTGGGCGCGAATTTTCACTCCTGAGTGCGAAATTCGGGAAGAGGAGGGAGTTCTTGGATGCGAACGAGAGGGACGCATGGCCAGTATCGGGTATAGGACACGGTTTCGTGAGCTTATGAGGTATTGCCCGGCGTGGAGAATGTGCGGCGGAGGTTGCGGACTTCGGTTTCGCGGGGGCGGCGTGACATCGGAATCATGCTGCGCTCACTTAGGTGTACGACTATCGAGATGGAGTGCAGGTTAGCGTTGGACATTGGAGTCAATGATCGGTGACTATCTTGGGGGCACTAGTACGGGTGGTGACGGGGACGTCGGCAAGGGAGGCCCTGCATTGGCGGTCCGAGGAAGCGGCGGGCTTCGAGCGGTCGAGCTGAGTTTTACGGTGGAGGTTCTAGCTCAGGGTTCTCGATACGGTGGAGGACGCATGGGTAACTCACGGTATTACCAGCTGGTTGACTCGACCCGGATCGACCTTTTACGTGGGCGTTGTAGGCGACATTTGGTCCTTGTCGGATTGGATCGGTGGTTGCCATAATTGCGGGCGATGGATCATTGGCGTCGTGAGTGCCCAGTTACTTGACGACGGGTAGTGGTAGTGTGGCTTCAAGACCCCAGCGGAAGGCCGATCGAGTGGTGGTAGTCGGCGGGTGGGACGAGAATCGGAGTCGAGAATGCGGGTGCGTGTCTAGCGGCGGTACTCGGACTAGTCATGTGAACCGCGGTGGTCCGTTTCGAGAGACGTGGTGGTGGTCGTGCGGAGGCCGTAATGGAGGCCGGAGCACATGGCAGAGTCTACAATCTTTCTCGGCGGGATGCTCGCGAGTCCCGGGGTGTTTATCATGGGTACGTTAAAAGTTTTCGATTATCATGCTAGAATTTTAATTGTCCCGGGTGCTACTCACTGCATTATATCTCCATGTTCGCTAAGAAAGTAATCCCTGACCTACTTCTGCGGGTGTGGTTAGTTATTGCTCGGCCTATGGAAGGCCGGAGACTAGTGCCGTTCAATGGGAATTTAGGGATTGTCCGGTTTCGTTGGTGACGAACTCATGGGCCAATTTTATTCCCAAACATCATTGACTTCGATGTGCAGGTATGGATTGGTTATCCAAGTATCATGCCATCGTGGATTAATCGTACCAAAGTGGTCACATTCCAAATCTGGGTAGACTGGGGTTGTCTTCCAAGGCGAGAGAAAGGTGTTACGAGCAGTTTGATTTCATCACTCGGGCGAAGTTGTTGCGGAAAGGGTTGTCGGGGTACTTGGCCCATGTGGTGATGAAGGAAGATTCTCGGAGTCGCGTGTCGAGGATGTTCGCGTGGTCAGCCAAGATTATCCGACGTTTTCTGAGGTTTCCTGGTTTAGCTCGACGGAGAGATCGAGTTTACGATTGATCGATACCAGTGCGATCCTATTTCCCGAGCGCCGTATCGTATGGCTCGGTAGGTGGGAGTTAAAGCCAAGCTTCGGAGTTGTGATAAGAGTTTATTCAGCCCAGGTACTTCACCTTGGGGTGCTCTCGGTGTTGTTTGTTAAGAAGAAGGATGGGGTATGCGTATGCATAGACTACGGGCAACTCAATCGGGTGACGGTGAAGAGCCGTTATCCATTGCCTCGGATTGATGACATGTTTGATCGGGTGAAGGGTGCACGGTTTCTCCAAGATTGATCTTCGTCTGGATATCATCCCGATTGCGTATCCGCAAGGATGATGTGCCTAAGGCGCCTTCCGAGCGAGATATGGACATTATGAGTTTACGGTGATGCGGATTCGGATTGACTAATGCTCCCGGCCGCATTTATGGATTTGATGAGCAGAGTTTCCGGCCCAGGTATTTAGATCGGTTTGTGATCGTGTTCATCGAACGACATTCTAGTTTACTCCAGTGAGACCGAGCATGAGGAACATTTGAGGAGGGTTTTGGAGTTTGAGGGCGAAACTCGATTTGTCGCCAAGTTCGGCAAGTGTGAGTTTTGGCTGGATAGTATCAATTTCTTGGGGCATGTGATCTCTGGCCGGGCATTTTTGTGGATCCACGAAGGTGGAGGCGGTGGTGAGTGGGAGCGTAGACTAATGTGATTGTGGTCGAAGTTTCTTGGGTCTAGCGAGGCTAATGCAGCCGTTTTGTGCGAAATTTCTCATCTATAGCCGGACCTCTTACCAAACTCACCGGGAAGGATGTTAAGTTCATTTGGGATGGCCGGTTGTGGCGGAGTTTCCGGGAACTTAAGCATCACCTTACTCATGCACCGGTGTTAGTGCTTCACGATGAGGGCGGTGGGTGATATCTACGGATGCTTCGTTGCATGGTTTGGGTTGTGTGTTGATGCAACATGGTAAGGTCATGTATGCATCCGGACAACTCAGCGTACGAAATGAATTATCCTACTCATGACCTAGAGTTAGGCTGCGAGTGGTCTTTGCTTTGAAGATTTGGCGACATTATCGTATGGGGGACTTGGAAGTATCTTCACCGACCTACAAGAGTCTCAAGTATATCTTTACGGAGTGAGTTGAATTTGAGACGGAGGAGATGGATGGAGTTGATCGATGACTATAACTGCACATTGATTACCATCTAGGGTAAGGCGGAATGTAGTGACCGACGCGCGAGTCGCGGAAATCCCATGGGCGGTTGGCATCGGTGCGAGACGACCTACATTCCGATGTTGGAATAGGTTGAGGAGCACGGGTGCTATCCTTAATGTGGATAATCATGGGCGTTGTTAGCTCATTTCGAGGTTAGATCTGTTTTGGTGGATAAAGTTCGAGACGGGGATTGATTACGAGTGTATACGGCTTAAGGAGGAAGTTCTTGGCGGTGTGGGGGACGAGGATTATGTGATCGGGGAGGACGGATTGCGATGTTGGGCGATCGTTATTTGTACCCAAAGGGGATAGTGGATTGAAGGGAAATCTGGATGAGGCACACATCTCGGCTTATGCTTTGCATCAGGAAGCGTACGAAGATGTACGGTACCATCCCGGCCAGGTACTACTATTGGTCGGGGATGAAGGGATATCGCCGTCTATGTGGTCAGTGTTTCACTTGCAGGCGAGGTGAGGCGAAGAGACGAAACAACCCGGGGTTGTCGCGGGGCTTCCTATCCCCAGCTTTGGAAATGGGAGAATGTTACCATGGACTTCGTGTTTGGGTTCTAGCCTACCCAGAGCAAGTGTGATGTATTTGGGTGATCGTCGACCCATTGTGAAGACGGCTCATTTCTTGCCAATTCGTCGGGATTGCAGTGAATAAATTGGCGAAGATGTTCATTGATTAGATTGTTAAAACTCCATGGTGCGGTTTCCATCATATCGGATAAGTCAGGGTTCACTTCCAAATTAAGGCATTTCGGGGCTATGGGAACAAAACTACATGCAGTGCGGCTTTCCACCCACGGACGGATGGTCGGTCACGGAGACGGTCGGACCTTGGAGGACATGTTGAGAGTTTCGGTCCTTCAATTCGGGAAGTTGGGATGATCACTGGCGTTGATTGAGTTTGCATACAACAGTTTTTCACTCTAGTAATCGGTATGGCACCGTTTGAGGCGTTGTATGGTAGGCGTGTAGAACCCCATTGTGTTGGGTGAAGTAGGGAGCGAACGCAGGGGCCCAGAGGAAGTTGGTGAGCGGCCCACTACGAAAGATTCGAGGTGATTAAGCGTAACTGGCGGCCCGGGGCCAGAACATAAGAGTAGCCCATGAGATAAACATTCTAAAGGACCGTGAGTATGCGGTTGGCGACTTTGTGTGTTTTTGAGATTGTCGCCACAGGAAGGGTGTGGTGAGATTCGGTAAGCGGGGTGCGCTAAGTCCCCGGTACATTGGTCACTATGAGATTGTGGGGCGTATTGGGCGCGGTTGCTTATCGTTTGGCTTTGCAATGGAGAACTATCTCGAGTACATGATGTCTTCCATGTTTCTATGTTGAGGAAGTATGCCACCACGAGTCTCATGTGCTTCGGCCCGCAACCCTTGCGGTTGGATGAGAGGTTGAGTTACGAGGAGGAACCGGTGGAGATTTTGGACAGAAAGATAAGGTTAGAACGAGGTGATACCTACGGTGAAGGTTAGGTGGAGTAACCACGAGGTAAGGGGAGGCTACTTGGGAGGCGAGGAGCCTATGAGCACGGGTATCACATCTATTTTAGTACTTTTGTTTGTAATTTGCGGACGAAATTTTATTTAAGGAGTGGGTGGTACAACCACGTCCCAAAATTTATGTGAAATGACCAAAAATACCCCTAGGGTCGATGTTGACTTTTTGTTGACTTTTCGACAGAGCTTCTAAAATTTATTTCTTTACATATTCTTGATGTACTCATTAAGGCACGAACGCGTGGCGCAAAGCGCGGAACTCAATTCGGAGTTCCAAACGAACGTTTACGAAGCTTTAAAGTGTCAGGGGCATTTGGTAATTTTCCACTCCGTGTGTGGGAATTAGGGTTTTGGCTGGCGCGCGGCCCGGCCCCTCCACATTTTGCACTTGCGTTCAACTCCTCTACGGCACTTTCTCTCCCATTGTCTCCTACAAGCCAAACAACGAGCCCAGACAAACCTAATCCTTGTTGAATCACAAAACCACCAATAAGTCGCCCAAAATTCATACCAACGTGATCCTCTCGTCATTTTAGGACGGGCTGTGATCTTGAGGTCTGAAGCTCGAGCAGCGTTCAAGCCCAGAAGTCGGAACCGGTTTGAGCAAGCTAATCAAGATCCATTTTAGTACAAGCGAGACCAAGGTAAGCCTCGAGACCATGCGTTGTTTTGTTGGATTGAGTAGGTTCATTTGTCTAAATACGTCAAATTTGGTGCCGTGTGGGAGAACGGAATTAGGGTTTCCAGAAGCTTTCGGCCAATTTACGAGGCCATCTCCGGCCACTTTTCCGGCCTCGAAATAGGTATAAAAATATTCTACTCTTCCAATACCTTCAATTTGATATATGGCACGTCAATTTTGGACGAAGAATGAAGAAGATCACAATTTTTGAAGTTTGGGACTTAATCGGTATTAAAATTCCCGATTCGACGGCGAGCTCCGGCGACCGGCGAGGAAGGAAGGAGGAGAGGGAATATTCCGTTAACGGTAACGGAATATTCACCTTGACGAGGAAATATTCCTAACGGCGAAAGGTATATTCGTTAAACTTAACGGTGCGCGTCGGCGGGCGCGTGGGCGCGTCGGCGGCGCGTGGGGTGGCGTCGGCGGGCGTGGCGACACGTGCCCAGCGTGGGACCGTGCCGGCCGCGTGAAGCCACTCGCGGCGCGTGGGATGGTTTTTCGGCGCGTGGGGCGCGTCAGGGACGTTTCCCCGGCGCGCGTGCGGCGTGCGGCGCGTGAGGTGTTTCCGTAGCGTGGAGCTTGATTTTCCGACGTTTCGGCGCGTGGCGGCGCGTCGCGCGGCTCACGGCGGCGCCGGCGCGGTGGGCCGGCGCGGTAGGGTTTCGGGCTCGGAAATCGTTTTCGAGCCGTTTTCGCTACAATAGTATTATTTTTGGAGGTTCTTCTTTAGGGCTTAATTTTAATTATTTTTAGGGATGTTCTAATTTATTCCCTAACTTTAAATAGGTAATTCTTCGACTCCGCACACCGGGGAGGGCAACACCGGGGAGATTTCACTCCGTCACACGTGAGTGGACATTTACTTTATAAAATGGTTTTATGATTATAAATGTTTTATGATTTTGTTTATATATGGTTTTAAAATGGCTTTTTTTAAGCATTGTTTACTTATATATATTTATTTGTACAACCATAATTGTTTTATTTATGGTATACATATTGGAAAAATGGTTTGTGTTGGGATTATTTATCAAAGCATGATTATATGTTATGAAATGGGTTATACCTTGATTTCACTTTGCATAAATATTAAACGGTATTTTGATATATGGTTTTGGGAAAGGATTTATTTATGCAATGATAAATGTTTGGGAATTATGAAAGTTGTACTTATCATATCTATACACATGAGTATGTATGTATGTTTTCAAACACACTAGGTATGCTTTCACTACGTTGTGGTCTGGATTCTCATGGCCATAGGACAAGTCACACATGTTTGGGTCACACGCCTTGCTTTGTACTCAGGGGTATTGTCGGTAAATACCTTAGTGTAAGCTTGTCTTACGTTTATTGTTGTTTATGGGGAAAAGGCCCCACCCTACGTAAGGACTCGGGTGTGGCCAGTATTTGCGGCTGGTGCTTGTATGTGTGTGGTACTAGGAGTACAAATTAGTGGATAACGTAAAGTGCTTGTATACGGTGATTGAGAAGTGTTCCTCAACAGTACATGGGTGATCGCGCATGTACCTTTTTTGTGTTGGTTTTCCCGTATTATATTATGTTTAAATTATGAAATGTGGTTTTATGAATATTATTTTACATTTGATATGTTTCGGTATACTCGCAAGTACCTTTTGAACTGGTATGATAGTATGTTTACGATTATCTTGGATTTCCAAATAGGGGTTAATATGTTGAAAAGAAGGTTTTGCGAAAACTTTGATTTTGTCCACTCACACTTTTGTTTTGCGCCCCCGCCGAGGACATAGTGAGATAGCATGCGGCGAGTCGAGACTTCTACGTGGCGGCTCGATCGGATATCCCAACCATGTAGGGATTTATCTTTGTTATTCGGTTTCTATAATAATATCCATCCTCGGTTATGGATAGAGATTTTAGAACTTGACTCACTATTTATTTCATTGTTTAAATTAGTACGCTGCGAATATATGCATTTGACATTGAATTCCGCAACGTTTATTACAATTTAATTTTGTTTCTACCAAGTGTTGTCATGCATTTAAGTGGCTTCGTCACTTACGAGTGTCGACGGCAGCACTCGGTATCCACGTGGGTATCGAGGGTGGGGTGTGAGAGTTTGGAGTGGGAGGCTAGGTTGATAGGTATCTCCACGAGTGCTAGAAGTTTAATAGACGACATGCTCAAAATTTAAGTCAAGCCAGATCGAATTTGCAGGAAAACAGGATAAGAAAACCCACGGTTTGACTACCGGTTCATGGTGGATTGGTGAGTTCGGTTTGAACCAGGTTTGGTCTAGAACCAGGCGGCTGGACCGATCTGGTTGAGCGGGTTGGGCGCTGAGGCACGGGCACAAATATGGGTATGGGTCAGTCCGCGTGGACTGCAACTCTATGGGTTGCACGGATTGGGCCTGCACTGGATTGGGAACTGGTCGGCCCACCTGGGTTGGAGGCATTACTGCATGCACTGACTGGATTTGAGCCTGTGCCACTAGCTCGCGTCTTGGACTGTAACAATGGCCACTGTTGTTGCAATGGTGGCTGCGACAGAGGCCACGGGAAGAGGCAGCCACCTAGTCTTCGTGTTCCGCAACGTATAGCGGCGGAGTGGGGCTAAGGCATTCCTATTGATTCCATTCTTCAATCCAAATGCAGGCACGAAAGGAGTGTAGTTTGTCATGGTTTCAGAATTTTCAACCATGTTTTCCATTCTCTAGGGCACGCGAATCAAGAAATTTTAAAAATTCGGAGATTGGGTACGTTAAAAAAAATCAAAGAGGTAGAAATTTAGAAAAGGATAGCAAGAGATTCTTTGACAATTTTCAATCAAGCTCTCAATGAAATCACTAATTTGTGCTAGCAAAGTTCGGCCGTCTTCAGATTTGACAAAATTGTACCTACAAAAGAGATAAACACCTTAGGTTAAAGATCAAAGCCACGTGCCTAGTGATGGGGGGTGTTTGGCCGATAAACCTCTAATACCTAAGTCAGTATCTCTAAAAAGAGTTAGTGTTTAGCAAAAGCTTACCAAGAATTTGGTGTAGGATGAGGTATTTATAGGAGCAAGGTGGTCGCCCACATGTGTTGGTTTACCATGCCATGTGTCGGCGTTCGATTGGCCAAGGTGTGTCATTGATTGGATGCAATAGGAAAACATCTTTAAGATGCTAGATATTTTAAAGATGCTTGAGAATAATATTAAGATATTATTAAATAAATTAATAATATCCAAGAATTATTTTTGGAGAATTCTTGATTGAATTTGATTGCAGTTCTCTGAATAAAGGAATCTGTCTTCAAATTAGAAAGCTTAAAGATGGGAAGTATTTATTAATTACACCTTTAATTCTCATGTCTTTATCTTCCTTGTCGTGGACAGTTGAGTTTGGAGTAGTTGTAGTTAGTAGCTCATAGCTTCTAGCTTGGTTGAACTGCCGGTGGCATAAATGCGAGCATTCTGCTCTTGGATTGCATTGAATGAGCGTACTAGCCTTTAATACTCATCAGGCTAGGATTTTAATAAATATGGGTATTGCCAATTAGTGAGGGCATTCTGGTCAATAGCGAATGAAAATCCATGTGTCAGCTCCACAATTTTCTGGATGATTTTTGGCTCCACAAATCATGTACTTCAAATTTTTCAATCTTTCATTTATAAATGAAAAATAATATCAAAAATATCACTAGATTGCAGAATAGTTGTTTATTTGTCTTATTGGTTTGTTTTCATTTCCAAACTAAACTATAGCATGGATTTGAAAGCACAATATAAGAATGGGTCCATAGGAAATAGGTTTTAATTAGCTAATGTTGATTAGTGAAAATGACTTTGGAGGGGTGGCCTTTTGCAAATCATGTAGTGGTAAATATGATTTGGGGGGTGATTTTCGAGTAGTCTCATGGTCATGGCCCTGCATCATCACAAGGAGTAAAGACTAAAGAATAACAATTATGATATGAGGGGTCATCCTAACAACTACAATTGACCCAAGGTAATTCAAATTTTTAATAGCTATTATTTTCTTGTAATATTACAACGTGAAAGAGTTGAAACTAAAATACCAATTGTATCCCCAATCAATAAATTGTCAGAGCACATCTTCAAAATAGAGTTGCCGAAAAAAAAAACTTCAAAATAGACATACTTCACTCCTAAGAACCCAACCAATGTTCAATTTAGAATTGGTTGAGATCCTAAAAGTAGAAGTTTAGGAAAAATACATATGATAGTAAGTTTAGGGAAAAAAAACATATGATAGCTTATACAAGTTAAAATGGACGCACCATTGTCTAGAACTCCAAAAAACCGAAAATAGACACCAAATTTATTTTCACAATCATTTTTAGTTACAAGCGCCATATGGCTCTAAAAGGTTACACATCTCTTTAATTCAAGGATGACAATGCCATGTACAGACCTTTTATAATAGAGAATGACTTAGATAAATTGGGAACATCGTTACGGTGATATCTCAGTTCAATAATACAATATTATGTAAAGTGAAATTAACACGTGACATTTTATTATTTGACCGAAATGCCACCATAGCGGTGTGTCCCGAAATGTCACATGTCACTTACATTTGTTAACTTCCCTCATTGACGTCACTTACATTTGTTACCTTCCCTCATTTCCTTGGTTGATTGTATCCCTATTTTTCCTTTACTAACTCCTTCATCTTTTTGTTTTATTAGACAAAAACAGAATTGATCGAGCACTCGTTCTCTCTTTAGTCTTCCCTATCAAATTAGCAAATTGAGGGAAATGTTTAGTCTGACTCAGCTTTTAAATTAGAGATATGACCCTTACTTTTGGACCTTAAAAACTTTGATTTAGTTTTGAGTATGTAGACCCAAGCCAAAGGCCGAAAGAGTTCCTAAAAAGAGACCATTAATATATATATTACTGTCTATTATCATAAACATCAGTTTTTAAATCCTAATAGGCTACTAGAACAAGATTATATGCTGACCTTAACATCAAAGCAAATCTAGTATTTTTCAATGTCAAAAAGCAAATTTAAAGTGTAGTGTGTGTGTGTGTATATATATATATTTATATACATATTTTTATTTTTATGTTTAGTTATTAGATTTGATCAAATTATTTTTTTTATGACACAAATGGAGCCCATCGTCTCAAGCATCTGCAACCAAAAAGTAAAAAATAATAACCAAAATTTGTTCTTTTTCTTATATAATAATATAATCAAACATTGAGAACAAAATCCGCGTGAGAATACATCAGTAGCATATTAGTTGTTTTTTTGTTCGAAATAGCATATTAGGGTCACCTAGGCTCCTAGGTGATGGCCTCCTTCACTTTCTCATTTTGTATCCATGGTATTTCTTTTCCTACTAAAGCTACATATGCTAAAACAAAAAGTCCTTTATTGTAAGAGTTTGTAACTGAATTGGTTAAAAATATTAATCTTAGTACTTAATTAAGGTTCATAACTTTTTTTTAAGATTATATCAAATAGATAAATTTGCAGCTGCAACAAGAGTATCAAACAGCCAAATGGCTCAAAATGATATCATAAAAAGTTGTCTCTCTCACTTATTACATAAGTCACGACGGCATGAGCTACTTTGTTTCTTTACAACTAACAAATTAAAAACAACAACATAAAATTGGAATGCCTAAACTTGCGTGTTGTGGATAATAGTCAACCAATCTTATTTGAAAACTTTAAAAATGAAAGACTAAAACTTTTTTATCAAAAATAGTCCTTGTACTATTTCGACATCATAATTTTTTGTCATATTCTTTAAATTCAATTAACGTCATCGTTATCCTCTTATGTAGCATCAATATCATCAACGAGGTCGAATTTCATCCATTTTTGTTGTCAAAGTTGATCATGTGCAAAATAAGCTACCAAATTTTTAAGGGTAAATTCATATTAACTCTCCTAGCCAAAAGCCCTTATCCCACCCGCCATCACTTTTTCAAATTAGGGTTTCAAAGGTGTGGTTGGTTTGATAAGGGCTTGTGGTGTGATGCGGGCTCGAAAAGCAACAATTGTTGTGATATGTGCTGGTGGGTGCAGTGTTATGACGAGTTAATCGTTTAAAAGTTTTAGTTTTAACTGAAAATTAGACGTAATTGACGTCAGAAATAACATGATGTGCAACGAAAATAATAAAGATCACATGTATTGAATTTCAAGAATAGGGATGCAAATAATTGTTAGGTATAGTACAAGGACTATTCGTGAGGAAAAGTAAAACTTAAAATACATATATTAGAGTCGCTATCATTGACGGTATAATGATATTTTTTTTCACTTGTAAGAGAAAGGTTTTATGTTTAATTCACTTGAAGACGAGTTTGATAGCTAATTTTTATGACTATCACATTATGTGGCTTAATTCAAACCCTAGAATATCGTTGTATATATAAAATAGGTTTATTTTTAACTATGACACTTGTACTTTTCACCAAATCTCACTTTAGCCCTTACACTCTATATTGACTCACTTTATCATTTGCACTCTTCCTCTATGTCCCACTTTACTCCCTACACTCTATATTGTCTCACTTTAACACCTGTACTCTTCCTCAATGTCCCATTTTACTCTATTTCGTCAAATAAGTTAAAAATAGTTGTTAATTGTGCTAACGTAGCATGTACAATTTAGTCTTTTCAACTATATTAGTAAGATCCATGAGTGCAGGGATGTGGGTTAAACTCAAACCAGGGTTTAATTTTTCTATATTAAGGAAAATAAAAAAGAGGAGAGCGATAGAGGTAAAGATTCTCCCTAAGAAAGAATCTTTGCAAAAGGATCCGAAAACATTGAAATTGATTCGCGAATCTTAAAATTCAACTTTCTCTTGTTATATTTTTTTTCTTAACAAGGAGAATTCAAACCCTAGTTTGAGTTTAACCAACTCCATTACCCATAGGTTCCACTAACATGCCACGTCACATGCCACACAACCAACGTAGTTGAAAAGACTAAATTGTTCATGCCACGTCAACACAATTAACGACTCTCTTAACTTATTTGACGAAATAAAATAAAGTGAGACATTAAGGAAGAGTACATGTTATAAAGTGAGACAATATAGAGTGTATGAGGTAAAGTGGGCATGAAGGAATAGTGTATGTAGTAAAGTGAGGCAATATAGAGTGTAGGGAATAAAGTGAGATTTGGTAAAGAGTGTCATAGCTAAAAATAAGCCATAAAAATATACCATTGAATAGATTTAATATTTTTCTTTCGAAATAGCTTTTGAACCATGACATAAGTGCTTATTTGAAAGAAAAAAAAATAGAAATAGAAACTAAAATAAAAACGAATCTCCACCTGGAAAAAGACAGACGGACTAAAAATCCTGAAACAAGACAGTTGCATTGCATTATCATCAAACCCGAACCCGCAGCCGCTCCATCCACTCCCCTCGCTCTCAGGTAGATCCCCTCTGCCGTCTTACCCTGCGACAAAACCACGAGGCCAATTTCGTCATTTCACATGAACCGTCCGACAGCTTGCGCGCGAATGTTCGCACCGCCACGAAAACTGAAAAACTTTGACTTTCGTACGAAAATTTAAACTGAAAATTACCAAAATTTACCCAAATAATAAGGATAATACTTGGGTACTCACTAGTGAGTACCCTATATACTCACTTTAATAATTTGGTCCAATGATATTTTAACACATATTTTATTGTTTTAAAAAATAAAACATATGCTATTTAATTTTTCTTGGGCTTTTAAAAATAAGGAACACATGTCATCTTTTGATTGAGCCAAATCAGAAAGTGAGTATATAGGGTACTCACTAGTGAGTACCCAAGTATTATCCAAATAATAATCACCAAAATTAAATAAAAAAATTACTTTTAATTATGGAGTAATTAATAATTAATCCCTCCATCATCTTCGGCTCGCTGTCTCCCCGTGGATAAAAAAAAATTAAATAAATAAAAAACCCTAGCGACCCGAGGAGAGACTCCTCTCGCTCTCACTGCCAGTCACTCTCTCACACACTCACTCACTGAAAAGTCGATTAGCTTCTTCACAGCTAGCTCTCAGCTCTCTCTCTCTCTCTTTCTCTCTCTAGAACTCTGCAATCACCGCAATGCGATCCTCATTCTGATCAAATCTCAGCCCGCCGTTGTTAGCCTTGATGTAAATCTCAGCTCGCTCACTCTCCCCTGCCGATTCGCCTCTCTGGATCTCTGCAAGTAACCAAACACTGCCTTCCATTTTTAATTTTAATTTTTAATAATTGTAGGATTTTTTTGATTTTGTTTAGTATATAGTAGCCGATTATTCCTTGCTTGGATCGCTAACAAAGTGATTGCTTTTATTTTAATTTTTAATATTTTTTTTTGGAATTTATGAGATTCATTTTTGCTTTTTTAAGGTGCTTAGTAATGGAAGCGACTTTTTTTGAAGGGAATGCTTTTTGGTGCTTGTTTGTGATCTTGAAGCTACTTTGCCTTATTTCTTCCACTCAGCTACTCACTCACTCACTCACTCACCTGCTAATCAAAATCTAATTTTTATTAGACTCTAATTACTTCAGCAATCTGATCTTACTTACCGTAACTTGGTACAATTTTAATTTTTTGCTACTTGGGTATGCGATTTTTTAGTTTTCGTAATGTTAGTATTTGGCTTCTTTTTCTGGGTATTTGTACTTTTCGGAATTTGATTTTTATTAGTTCCGCGTTGCTTTTAACTCCACAAACAATGAAATGCTAAATTTTGAGTCAATTTATTTTCTTTACATATCCGAGGAAGCAGTGAAATTGTTTACTTTGTTTTCTTTGAGCTCGTAATAGTGAAAAATAATCGCAGGTCGTAGTGATTGTTGCGGTCATTTTCCTAGTAATTATTGTGTTTCTCGATTTAGCATAATTAGGATCAACTTCGTATTATTGACTCTTGGTGATTCTGATGATTCAGATCTTGTGGAGTACTGAAGTTGGATACTTGAATGGTAAAAATGGTGACCGTGGAGTTTGGGTGCGCGGTTGCCGTACTGTTTTCCCTTTTAATTATTGGCAAAGCCGATGTTTACATTGTGACGATTGAAGGAGAGCCGATTATAAGTTACCAAGGCGATGTTGATGGATTTGAAGCTACTGCTGTGGAATCTGATGAAACGATTGACACAACTAGGTATATTCAAAAATTTTCTTGAATTGTTTTTTCATGGGTCTTTATATATCTAATAATTCACACACACATTTATGCATTTATTTATGTATGTATGTATGTATCTTGAATAAGAATATTATCCTATTACCAACCAATCATAGACAACCTGAGAGTGTTTGACCATTCCAAAAGGCATTGAAATTAGATTTTTATGGGGTTATTGGTTCATATAGTCCAAGTGGGGCCGTAGACTTTGGGGAGGTATCTTTGTTGGACCAAAGAATTTTCTGAATAACTTGTATGTTGTTGGTTCATACGAATTCTAAATCTTTGGTCGACGCTGCATACACATTTGTAATGTCAAGTCACGTGTTAGCAAGTTCATGGCTATGCCTAGGCATGTAAAATGTAAACTAATTTCAAGCTAGATACTGACTTTGGGAGTGTAGACCTGGTGATAATGACTTCAACCCCAATCCATCCAAGCAAGCTTGGGTGGGTTATGCTCGCACACAGGGCCTGATGCTGCCTAGCTCACTTTTTTGCTATTTTCTTGCTTTAATTATATTAGAGTCATAACTCAGCACAAACAGAGATATATCTTTCTTAATCCATCCATGAATGGTTTTGCTTGCACTCAGGACCGGACATTGTCTAGCTCTTCTTTACTAACTGTTTGCAATAATTATTTTAAAATAATGACTTCTTATCAAACAATTTATTTTAAAATGATAACCACTCAGCACGAACAGAGCTAGGTTGTTCTTAAATTATTACTTGCTGCAGAAGTAGAAAAAGAAATGTGAGCATTTACTTGAGGCCAGATGGTGGTTGTATGAAAATCGGGAATCTGTCAAAGTCCTGCAGGATTTAATTGTATGAATCTAATGACTTGGATGGAGAGCTATTGAAAAGAATTAGTACCATCACTAGAACAATGTTTTGGGACCATTTGTGAAGTGTACATCTTTCAATATGATCTTGTTGTCTATAAAGTGCACATCTTTCATCCTAAACTATCATATACTTGATGAGATGTTTCCCTTCACGAATGGGGGGGTTATCTTTCTGATTATGAATCATGAAATGGACTGATAAATAACATTTGTTGTCTTTTTTGGCCATTCTTTTGGCTTCTTTCAGTGAATCAGTCACGTCCTATGCCCGACACTTGGAGAGTAAACACGATATGCTTCTTGGCATGTTGTTTGAGGAAGGGAGCTACCAAAAACTCTACAGCTATCAACATCTTATTAATGGATTTGCTGTCCACATTTCACATGAACAGGTGACAACTTGGACAGACACTTCCTCTTATAATGTTTATATGAATGACTGATATTGATGTCTTCTCTTGCATTCTCATTTTCTTACGCTGTTCGTTTTATTAGTAGGCAGAAACATTGATGCGTGCTCCTGGTGTGAAATCGGTGGAGAGAGATTGGAAGGTGAGGAGACTTACAACCCACACCCCACAGTTTTTAGGGCTCCCAACCGGAGTATGGCCAACAGGAGGTGGCTTTGATAGGGCCGGAGAAGATATTGTGATAGGGTTTGTGGACTCAGGGATTTATCCGCACCATCCAAGCTTTGCGAACCACAATACCGATCCTTATGGGCCTGTTCCAAAGTATAGAGGTAAATGTGAAGTTGATCCAGACACCAAGAGGAACTTCTGTAATGGGAAGATTATTGGAGCTCACCATTTCGCCAAAGCTGCAATAGCAGCTGGGGTATTTAATCCTTCTATTGATTTTGCCTCTCCTATGGATGGTGATGGACATGGAAGGTTAGGCCCCACACCTCTGTTACACGTTCTTCATTGGAACCTATGCTACTGTGTATTTGCTTTCATTCTGACTTGATATTTTTGGTTTATATCAGTGTTTCATACATTTAAAGAAACATATTAATTTCAAAGAAATAAATAGATAAGTACATTTCTTAGTAAGCTTAGACACAATTGGGGAATCCAATGGTAAGCTTAATAAGGCATCGGTGAATACCGTACCATGAATAGCATCAATTAGTAACACTTCCATAAACGAGAAAAAGTAAGCTTAGAAACACTTCCATAAATGACAAAAAAGTTTTATACTTTCTTCTGTGAACAAAGAGATAAGGACATTTCTTAAATGACATACATTTCAATAAATACGAGCACATGTAGGGATAGCATTATGCTAACACATTGATAAAAATATCATACAATTATAACTTTGATAGATTTACAGAAGATGTAACTTTTGGGGTTTCACTGTTCAGAAAAGGAAAACTCTGACAACCATAAAAGTTCCTCATTTCTACAACTTGGAATTGACAGAAACCATTTTGCTTTCGTTTTAGGCAACATTTATTTTAACATTAAGTCTTTTGATTCCTTTTCCCCTTTCTGCTTGTGTCAATTGAGATGTTTTCTATCTGAAGCTTTTTTCCTCCTTTTGTATCGTTGTCTACCAGTCACACTGCAGCTATTGCAGCTGGTAATAATGGAATTCCAGTGAGAATGCATGGTCATGAATTTGGGAAAGCAAGTGGGATGGCTCCCCGTGCCAGGTGAGGAATAATAAGTTCCTCTGGTCATTTCTTGAATTAAACTATTAAAGCAGTAAATGTTATTCTTTCTTTTAATTGAGATATGTAAATTTCTGTCTTCAGAATTGCTGTATATAAAGCCCTTTACAGGCTTTTTGGAGGGTTTGTTGCAGATGTAGTAGCCGCAATTGATCAGGTGTGCAATAATTCCATAACATAGAACAAATGACGAATGCTTGGTGCACTTCTTTTTGTGTAGATATATCCTCCTGCTCACTCTGCAATATTCTATCAGTATGTATTCTTTAAAGATAAGAGAAAATTAAAAAAAAAGTATTTTTTTGTTTGTCCTCTTAGCACATCTCCATCATCTTACAGAAAAAAAGGGTAAAAGGTTTAAGTTGGTGACTGCTCACATATTTCTTTGAAGATGAAACAGATAGATGTTGCCTTGCCAACTAGTTTTACGTTCTTTTGGGTTATTACCTTTGGTTGCTATGTCTGGAATGGTGGTTCTTATTTGAAGATATTTTTTGAACAGGCTGTATATGATGGAGTGGATATACTGAGCCTTTCTGTGGGGCCAAACAGTCCTCCAGCTACCACCAAGACCACTTATTTGAATCCTTTTGATGCCACACTTCTTTCAGCTGTGAAAGCAGGTGTATTTGTTGCACAAGCAGCTGGAAATGGAGGACCTTTTCCAAAAACTTTGGTTTCTTATAGTCCTTGGATAACTTCTGTTGCTGCCGCCATTGATGATCGCAGATACAAAAACCACCTAACGCTTGGAAATGGAAAAATATTAGCCGGACTTGGGTTGTCACGTAAGCATCTGTTTTGGGAGCAAACGTATTCATTTATGTTCTTTTAACAAATTGTTAGTAGCACATTCATCAATACCTAAATGATTTCTGCGTAGTCTCCTGGAAATAAATTTATTTGTTAATCAGCTATGTAACCTAGACTTCAGTTTAAACTAACAGTCCTGATTTAGGTTAATTGTCTAATAGGTAGCCATTAAGCTAAATGCCTTTTAATCAACCTAGACTCCCCCTCAAGTTGTAGAATGAATATTGACAAATTCTCAGCTTGCTGCAAATAGAATAACAGTATGTTTACTAGGTTTTCAGAAAAATGTGGACAGCTCAGGTTCATTTGTAACAGAGTAGAAGGGGAAATCCTTTTGTCCCACAGGTACCAAAGTAAATAAGCCAAGAACTGAGAAGAGATCTTGATGAAGACGTAGTGGAACCTGTGGCATAGCAACAACAGAGAAGTTGTCGACTTTTTCTCTTTGTTGTGGCCAAAGTAGGGTAAGAATAGCAATGGGTTTAGGTCTCAGGACAATATTGCTCTGATACCACGTTGAAAAGTAAGTTTCAAATGGGGAGATAAACATCGTTGTGTTTAAGATTGAAATGAAAGCAGTACAATGATTTATTTGGGATTCCAGGGCATATACTCTGGAATCAGCTCTAACGGTTAGACCTTTATACTGGCCAACAACCCTAACTTTAAGCTTAATGCATAGTAACCAGTGAAAATGCTAAAGGCCTGATAAAAGACAGCCTCATTAGTATGAAAAAGACATGGTTGATTTCAGGTTGATTTTTGTAGTGCCTCCACATGAATCCTGGAACATTCCACGGTTGCGTTATCTTGCGACCACTTCAATTTACAGCAGTTCTCGCGTGTGTGTTTTTAATACATGCTTTTTGCATTCTAAGGCAATCATTGGTTCACATTCTACAATTTCTCATTTCCAAAGCCTGAAGTACTCCCCCCTCTGTTCCCCTTTTTGCAGCATCGACACATCCAAATCAAACGTACACACTGGTTGCTGCAAATGATGCACTTCTTGATTCTTCTGTAGTGAAGTATAGCCCCTCAGACTGCCAGAAACCAGAAGTTTTAAACAAGAACTTGGTTCAGGGGAATATTCTTCTTTGTGGCTATTCATTCAATTTCGTTGTTGGTACTGCTTCAATCAAGAAAGTGTCCGAAACAGCCAAAAGTCTTGGTGCAATCGGTTTTGTTCTTGCGGTGGAAAATGTTTCCCCAGGGACAAAATTTGATCCTGTTCCTGTAGGCGTTCCTGGGATTCTAATCACTGATGTTGAAAAGTCTATGGTAATATTTCAAATTTTCTCCTTAACGAAATGGTGTTTATTTATTTATTGAATTATTTTTAAAGAATTATAAAGTTAGATTTGTTGTAATCAAGTAATAGAGTATGCAACATTCTCCAAGTGTTTTGTGAAATCAGATTGACTACAGTAGCATATGAGCTTATTTTATAGTAATGCAAATTCATTTGTCTTTGACCTCTTTGACAAGAAAAGTAAAATAAAATTTCATTTTTGTCATTTCTTTGTAGCATATGAGCTTATAACTTACAGTGCTTACCATCTATTGCAACTTATTTGAACTACTATTTATGTCTTTGGCCCCTTTTCCTTCTTATGCATGTTCTAACTTTTCCCCTTTCCTGCAATTATGTGCACGATTGGTTCTTGGTGCTCTGGCTTCGACGTTGTTCAGGATCTTATAGATTATTACAACATCTCTACAGTAAGGGATTGGACTGGTCGTGTGAAGAGCTTCAAAGCTATAGGTAGCATTGGGAACGGTTTGACGCCTGTACTCCACAAGTCTGCACCACAGGTGGCACTATTCTCTGCTAGAGGACCCAACATCAAAGATTTCAGCTTCCAAGAAGCAGATCTTCTCAAACCGGATATTCTAGCTCCTGGTTCTCTGATTTGGGCTGCTTGGTCTCCAAATGGAACAGATGAACCAGATTATGTTGGTATGGATCTAATCGAAGCATTTAAGTGTTCTCTCCCCATATTTTGATGTTTCAAACTTCCCCCTGATGTTTTAGTACTTAGCGGTATATCATACTTTAGTCTCAAAGTGGTTTCTGAGGTTTCAAAATTCTGAATAGGTTTTGAAAATATTGGTGACTTATGGTCATTTTGCTTAGAAAATAAGGAGAAGATATTCATAATTCTTTGTCAGTAATTGATTTTTCCTTGCCGTTATTAGCTGTCATATTAAACCCAAGTCAATAACAATTGTACCTCTATAGATGCACTTGACATATTAAGGGATTATTATCTTTGACCAGGGGAGGGATTTGCCATGATTTCTGGAACAAGTATGGCTGCACCACATATAGCAGGAATAGCTGCTCTTGTAAAGCAGAAGCACCCTCATTGGAGCCCTGCTGCCATCAAATCAGCTTTGATGACAACATCAACAACTATGGACAGGGCTGGAAAACCTCTTCAAGCACAACAATATTCTGAAACACAAACTATTAAGTTTGTCAGTGCCACCCCTTTTGATTATGGTAGTGGCCATGTCGATCCAAGAGCTGCTCTGGATCCTGGACTAATCTTTGATGTGGGTATGTATTCTTCTACCTCCTTGAAATGATTTTACGCTATCGGACTTTATCTTTGTCACATTATCTGATGAAATCTCAAACCAATAATATTTTGTTTTTTAAATTTTAGGTTATCAGGATTATTTGGGTTTCTTGTGTACAACACCTGGTATTAATTCTCATGAGATAAAGAACTACACAAACTCCCCCTGCAATTACACTATGGGCCACCCGTCAAATTTCAACTCTCCTTCAATCACAGTAGCTCATCTTGTGAAAAGTCAAACAGTTACACGCACGGTCACAAATGTTGCTCAAGAAGAAACCTATGCGATCACAACCAGAATGGCTCCAGCCATTGCCATTGAAGCCAGCCCTCGGGCAATGACTCTCAGACCTGGTGCATCACGAAAGTTCTCAGTGACTCTCACAGTTCGGTCTGTGACTGGAGCCTACAGTTTTGGCGAGGTGATAATGAAAGGTAGCCGGGGGCACAAGGTGAGGATCCCAGTGGTAGCTATGGGTTACCAACGGTAGTTTGGGTTGGTAAATTAAAAATTTTAGCCGTTATGGTTGTAATATTCTTTGTAACCTGTGGGAATAAGGTGTGAGGCTAGATGTATGTGTCTGAAATATATATATGTATGTGGAATAGCTGTAAAGAGAACTGGTATGAGGGGAGACTCTTAGTTTCTTCCACTTATAAGTTTTGCTAATTTGATTTGGTACAAGTTTTGCTCCTTGCATTTCATTTTAGGACGGTTATTCGCGTTACACGAGGGCATACAATTAAATAGGTTCATCTGATGGATCATCCTGGATACCTCAATCCGAACGTAATTTGTTTAAGGGGAATGCTAGCTACCTTTCTCGCACTACTTACTGTCCATAGCGACATATATTCATCGGCCCAGTGAAGTTGACCATTCTTATCTTATGTACACTTATTTATGTTGTACCCATCCTTGTATTCAACCTTATCAATGGCGTTTAAACTTAATTGTCTTGTAAATTTACTTAAGGTTTTAAATAAAGTATGTGTATAATGCATCATTTGCAATGCGCTTATGTAGATATACTCATATATGCAAATCCATATAACAAAAAAAATCCTGGCAGTTAGAAAGAAAAACCAAAGAAAAAACCTACAACTATCGATCCTAGAGGCTTTGAGATTGGCGTCAATCCTTCTTAATCTCTTCATTATTTTTCTTTTCATGTTTCTAGTAGTGGTCACGTTCTGAGGAGGAGAGCCTTTTGTAGTACTTATGACTTACTGCTCAACTTCATATCTTAGAGCGACAACTGTTGCTCAAATTTGAGGTGGTGGTTTTGTGGTTTGTGTGTGTAGCAAAAACTATGAGGAGGAAGCTCGAAGTTTATTGGAGGTGAGAGTTTTTTGCAAATATTGCAAGATCATCAATGGGTGGTGTGGTCTTTCCCTCGTGGCGTCGTTGCAGTTGTTTTGAAGGATACACAACCATGTTTTTTTGTTGTTTATCGGTTCAAGGTCTTCATGTGATGGTACCATGTTTGCCTTGTGTGTTTGATGGTGTTGGGTAGCTTATTTTTCCTATTGGTTATGTGCAGGTCTCCCGTGGCTGATGAATCTTACTTCCTAGGAGTTTGGTTTTGTATTGTGTTTTTTTTTTTTGGGGGGATTTTATTGTATGTCCGCATGGCAAAGGATTATGAGGACATCTTCGTGATGCCTCATAACAAGGCTGCTTTGTCGAAGGATCGTCGTCTATTGCAAGTTCATCAGAAGGTGATACAAGGTTTTGTCCTCATAAGTGATATTATTATAGAATTTTTACGGAAAAAATTTAGAAATTTCTGAAAATGAGTAAAAACTAGGGGTGGGCGTTGGGTGGGTTGGTCGGGTTAGACTTCAACCCGTTGGCCAACCCAATAGATTTGGGTTGGAATTGTTCAAACCCATTGTCAGTCAGGAAAATTGGCAACCCAACCCACCCAAACCATTCTTAGACAGGTTGGGTTGGGCAGGTTTCACGGGTTGGACTTGATTGGTTTCTTTCTTACTCCAATTGTGAGCATGAGAGATAAATAATCAATAATTATGTCAAATTAGGCCTAAATTATGTAAATTTGATGTTGTTATATCACTACATGTTACTAATACATAAATTTCAATATTCAAATCAAACTTTAACAAACAAGTGCATTTAAAAGTTACTAAAATTCATGTATAAATCTATTTAATATACATGCATGTTTAAGAACTATTGTCATTCGGATGGGTCGGTTTCAATTGAGTTAATAATATTTCAACCCAACTCAACCCACATATTGAATGGGTGGTTGGGTTTTTATATAAAAAAAATAAATAAAGTTTTAATGTTTAGAACCCAATCCAACCCAACCCATATCTGGTGGGTTGGTTGGGTCGGTTAGTAAATCTACTAAAATAGTAAAATGCCCACCTCTAGTAAAAACACTATAACTCCGAAAATTTCAAAATTGATCCGATTTCCAAAATGCAAATCGGCATGAGTCTATGACATTCCGAAATTTCTAAATAAGAATTGATATTTATTTTTGGAACCTTCTGGATTGGAATTGGAAAGTCCTAGAACTGAGGGATCAATTTGGGACAAAAAGAAGTTGGGGGGCCAAAGTAGGACAAAACAAAATTTAAGGGGGCCAATTTGAATTTGATCTAGTTCTCAGCTCTTGAATGCAGCGGCTTTTGATTGAGAGCAGCAGGGCTTTGGGTTTTGGCAAGTGTTTAGTTACATACCTTTTCTTCTCTTACTACAAAAGCTTAATTGGGATTTTTCAGATTGATTGTTGCCGTTGCACAAACCCTAACTTGCTGTAGAATTCAATTAGCCACACCCACGACTCACCCAGGTACTTTCTGATTTCTCTCGTCTTCTGTACCGTAATTATACATATTTTCTTAAGTTTTTGATCCCCAATTTTTGTTTAGTTGTTCATCGAATCCAAGTTTGTTGCTTTAATCATTTCCTTAATTATTTCGTCAAGAAACACTGAAACAGAGAGCAGCTGCGTTTTGTGAGCTCAACTGTTCGTTTGAGTTCTGCTGGGAAATGGGTTTTAGTAGAAGACACCTTTAATGCAGTGGCAGTGTTGTTCTGTGTGATTCGTTTCGCGTGGTTTGTAGAAAAGGTTCTTGTTTTGAAGCACTGGATGTGTTTGATGAAATGCCTGAGAGAGAAATGCGCTTTGTGCGTTTACTTTATCAATGTATTTCTATGTGTTCTTTTTTCCATTATTAATTTTTAATTTTATGGCATGTGCAATGCGTCAAAGCAATGCGGGGTTAAGTTGGAACCAAATTCTATTAAGTTGTAATTTGCAAGGCAAGTTGCTTTGGATTTGGAGATACATGCTTACATTGGGGTGCTTGAGGTGCTTGACACTTGTGTGGGTTAACTTGTTTAGTCCATGGGAAGATTGGAGGTTTAAGATTGAGTTGATGGTCCTGACTAAGCTTGTGTCGTATTCTGTAATGATACCATGCATGTCTTTTCCATTCCATAAAAAAATTGAAGTGTAGCTGTGTTTGGCTAACCTTTTTTCTTTGTGGTGTATGTAGCTTCAACAGATGGGAGAAACATTGATCTTCTTAATTAGGGATACGTTATATATATGCATGAATTGAGTTTCCCCGGTACAGAAAGTCTTCATAGAGGATCGTTCTGAGTGTTAGTAATCATGGATTCTTCTTATAAGTTAAGCTGAAAATTTTCATATCACTGTGGAGAAACTAATGTGGTTGAGCTCATTCTTTTTTTTTTTGGAACCATAGAGTAGTTAACGATAAATGATTTAGAAGGTCTACCTTTTCTTCTTTGCTTATATGACTATATTTTAAGTAGCTGAATTCTTATTTTAGTTGGCAGCAGTGTGTATCTCTTTATCATTGTATCATAAGTTCATAACTTGTGTCTTGTCCTTTCTTTCAAATTAAAGTGCAAGATATTAGGCGTGTTGCTTATTAAATGGGGGAGCCATCGCTTTTTGATAAAATGCTCAGCCATCTCCGTGCAACATCCAAGTACGAGCATCACTTTTGTACTTAAACCTTTCATTTTCAATCATAAGATAATATATTTCTGTTATGCTAAGGCCTTTTACTCCTGTCTTTCGTATCTTCAACTTCTTCCATTGGTCTTGATGAAGTATTTAAAAGTTTAGTTTAGGATGTAGGCACTTCTTCATTCTGAGCTTTCCCTACACCGCCTCTTATCGTGGTTATCTAGTCAACTTGACTGTATTACGTTTGTACCACTCCAGTCTCCTTATGTTTATCGTCTGTGATATAAGGTATTATACTGGTTATCCAAAGGATCTTGGGCCATCAAGGGTCATCCATTTTACATCAGAACGCGAGTTTGTCCAGCTCCTTCATGAAGGCCATCCCGTGGTTGTTGCATTCACCCTCAGGTCATCTAGAGTTGGTCTCCATCATTTTTTATTTTTGATGTTAAACCTATACTCTTCAATTGAAGGTTTAAATACTCGCTTTGGATACTGCAGGTGTAATCTCACAAAACATCTTGATGGAGTATTGGAGGAAGCTGCAGCTGAGTTTTATCCACATATAAAATTTATGCGTGTAAGTAAATAAATACTACCATTAATGATTATTCATATCAAGTTTTTGCCTTCAATTATGTTCAAACATGTACGCAAGTATGAGCCTTGAAAACATATTTATAAGCAGCATATGTGTGTGAATTAAAGCCCATGCCTTTACCTTTGACCCTTGTAGGCTAATGTTATTATTGGCATTCTTTTGAAGCGGGAGGTTTTATGTTTAAAGTAGAGAGCTTCCCCCACCCGAAAAAAGAAAAAAGAGCCACGTCTTTGATGAAAGCATGATTTCATGACTCTTGAGGCAACTTTCACATATTTTTTTGTTAAACTTCCCTTAGAAACAGTAATCTCTTATCGTATATGTTTTGTTTTTGCATTGGCATTTTCAGGTCGAATGCCCAAAATATCCTGGTTTCTGTATAACGCGGCAGAGGAAGGAATATCCATTTATAGAAATATTTCATAGTCCACAACAAGTAAGACAACATTTTTCTTCTCTGCCTATTTTGCTTCCTCCAATACACGTTTTAAATTTTCTCTCTTGTTTTGAACCTTGAACTTGAAGCGAGTCCGTTTTATTTTCTGTAGCATTCAAACAAGTCTTGGTGGCATGCAATATGATCAGGGTTCCATCATGGCATTTAATTTCTCATTGTAGTGTGTTAAAGGCCATCAAACAAATTCGGGAAAAAAAGGGAACTTTATGATGTATTTGTACCTTTCTGGAAAATAAGAGAGAGTAGTGATTCTCTTTACATGGCATGCTTTGTTGATATGCTGAGGGTTTTCTTTTTTAATTCTGACTGATACCTCTTAAGACACTATGCCCCTGCTCGTCTTTCGCTTATTGAAATTTTTTCTGATGCAGGCACAGAACCAGGGAAGGGTTTCTGATGCAAATATTACAAAGTACTCTGTGAAAGTTGTACCAGTAAGTTTCCAAGCCTGCTTACAAATTATGATGTTATTTTCTTAAGAAGTGGATTTTCCTGTCACATTCCAACCTAATTACATCACTCCATATTCAAGGGAAACCCATGAATAGCCAATTTTATTCTTATGTATGCATAGAGACCCGTCATCTGTTTTCCCGTCCATTTTTGTTCTTACATGTTGTCTGTTTTGTCTATCTGCACGTTTCCAGTTCAATTACGACACAAGTGCCTATGGATTTAGAGAGTTTTTCAAGCGTCATGGAATACAGTCGTCAAGTCCACAGTGAAAGTCTGGCAACGAATGAGGTCAAGTTTGCGATTTGATTAGTTTTTGTTTATTCGTTGATCAGATTAAAATTCTATTTAATGTAAAATCCTTGGCCAATATGTAATGGTTTGAGATCTTTGAACAAAGGCTGGAGTTTACTGATTTTGTTAATTTTTTTTTCTTGACCCTTGTATTAATTAACAAATATGTTACAATAAATCTCAAACCTTATAGTTCCACCTTAGGTGAAACACCTACTTATTCTCATCGCATTACCATTAAACCTCGCGTCACAACATTTTCGTTTCAATAAACGACTTGAAATTGTCAGAAGAGAAAGGAATAGGGTGTGTTCTTGAAGGTGCTTGATGTTCTTGAAGGTGCTTGATTGATGCATTCCATGGGTGTGCCTCTACATTTCTTGCTTCTTCCTTCAACTGAGGCCCTGGAAACATGTCAATGCTTTACTACTGTCTTCGTGTTGTGTTATCGTGTCGTGTTATGATTTTTTCAGTTCTACTTAATTGTATCGTATTATATTCCGGATCCTGTCCCAAACAAATGCTTGCTATCTGGGTTTGAACTCAGTTTTAGCTCTGTTGTGCTGCCTTCGCTCTGGTACTGCCCATGTACCTGTTTTGCCTTTGCGCTTGATGAAAATTCAATCGGACAAAAAGTAAAAGGGTAGAGACTCTACAGAAATTCTCTCATGGGGATGACCCGTATTGACAACGTATTCCCACCATAATGACAGTATAATGACCATACAATATCTCTATACTATCAATATGGTGGGGAGCGTAGGAGAGAATCTTTTTGCCATAAGCCCTCAAAACCTACTATTATATCATTTGATAAGAAAGTTGAACCGGAAGGAGTGCACAATGACTTTTATGGGGTATCAATAACAAAACCTAAATATCTCCCTCCAGACGAAGGCAGGAAAAATTGTTATTTTTGTTGGCAGTTTGGCTTTTAAGCGAACTTTAAAAGTACAATTGGACCGCTGACTAAAGGGAAATGAGTTATGCACACTGTCTTTTCTTTTCAACTGCTGGATTGAACAAACCAAAAGAGAATTAAGAGTCATAGTTAAGAAGGCTCGTGCTGAATGCAGAATGGCGTATAGAAATCACTCCCTTTGTTTAAATTCCAAAAATCTTCAGGTGCCTAAGCGATTTTGTGGGTTGGCTAAAAAAAGCAATATCTTTTTAGCCACTCATGCACAGCTCTAGAAATTGCAAGTGGATAAAATGATATCTTGATTTTGCAGCAAGACGAGAAGAAAATAAAAGAATTTGACGTTATCCACATCTCATACGTCGTGAATCATGATCGACATGCAATAATACTAGCATCGACAATTTTGTTGTATTTGGCCGCCTTTTGCGACGCATTGCATGCCTAAATGTGCTTTTGGACTCCTTCCCTCGATGCAAGCTCAAGCTATTTCGAGGTAATTAACGGCCTACTCGTTGGTTGAGTCATGTGATAAGAGAGATACGAGACATAAAGGAGTTACATACGAGTTTTTCTTCATGTATGCAGCATGGTATGATGAAAAAGTACTACATTAAACATGCCTAGACATGCATGCATGCATACGGTACAGATAAAAATAACTTCTTGAAAGCGGCCGGGTGCCAAACTCTTCAAGTTGTTCAATTTCTGCATGTTGTTCTACCAGTAAGCCCATCACTCTATTAATAACTTTGCTGAGAAGACCGGAAGTTCTGCATCTGCCATGGAGCTGTCAAAGAATATTGGAAAACTTGCCCATACGCCCTTTGTGGATATGTCATCATCACGGCCAACTCATATCCTGCACCACCGGGTTTGGATATGTATAACTGAGGGTTCCCTTCTATTGAGAGAGGGACACTTTGTGGGATTTGCTCTGGATCTATTTCAATGATTCCAACTATTTATGTTTTAGTTTTTGATTCAAGATCATCCTAATAGAAAATGAGACAAATCCGAAACCGTTAATGCCTCTAGTCAAGAAAATGGACGAGCTCTTCACAAAAAAACTAAATGACAACCATTTAATTGATTAGTGGTTAAACGACTCAGATTTTAGTGGTTTTTTACAAGAAAAATCTGTGAGAGAAGACTTAAATATTTAACGGTTTGGATCATTAAAATATACAATCATGTCCACCAGCTCTATAAATAAAAGCATCCCATTGAGACCTCAAAGAGTGCCTGAACATAGCCACTAAATTAAGTCGAATACTAGGTTGGTAAAGCATTAAGCCATCTCCAGCCAAGGGTTATATGCCACATTTAGCCTAAAAATTGATAAAATCAGTCTCCAACCAAAGAGCTGAAAGAAATCAGGCTAAAAGCATCAGGTTAAGTTTGGCCCCAAAAAATAATAAAATATAAATAAGAATAAAATATAGCCCTGTCTGATTAGAGAAGAAAAAATTAGTTTTAAAGTAGTGTTTAAAATATTAATTTTTGAATTCACCCTCCGTAACTGAAAATGACCATCTATGTGTGGGGTTATATTTCAAAAGACGGGGAAAATATCTTACTTCATACACCTAACGATAGACAGTCACTTTTCTAATAATATATGAAACAATTGTATATTAGATCCATACAAATCTAGCAAAAACAAGGACAAAAAAATACTAAAAATTTACTAAATTCAAATGAAATTTTCTTTATGTCAATTACGCAGCATGCATATGGCTCATATTTTAAGGTGAAGACTTGTTTGGCAGTTGCTTGCCTTCGGCTGCCAAACAGATTATAGTTTTCCACGCAGAAACTACGACGGACGGTAAAGCTAAAGCAAACAGGGGATAACCTTTTCTTTGCTCAATTAATTAGCTTTTAAACTTTTAATTAGAGAAAACAAAGTCTAGCATTTCCTATTTCCTAATGATTGCAAACTATAATATTGATTGAGAAATGATAGCAACCTTTGCGTTTAGAGTTTTTCATTTTTTTTCAATTACACGTGTCATTTTTACACAAAAAAACAAGATATTTAATGTCTTTAACATTATATTTTCTATCTTTCATTATTAATTTTTAACCGTAAACATTAAATATTTTATTTTTTACTTAAAAAATGACACGTATTATTTGAAAAAGTAGAAAAATTAAAATACAAAAATTAGTGGAAAGGTTGCTAACACTCCCCATAATGATTAATCTGCGACCTGCATTTCACACACGAATTACGGCCACACCTCTATATTTGACCAATCATCTTTTTAAAAAATTAATGCCAATTTAGGGGTGCTAACAGCTCTTTTCTTTGATTTATGTTCTCACATATGTAGACTTAATTACAATGAAGCTTTTTGATGTGTAGAAACAATCAGCAAAACTTGTTCCTTTTGTCTCCCCCTTTCTAAAACAATTAGCAATTTATTAATCATCGTTTTTGGTAAAGCTCAACAATATGTGATAGCTACGCTCACAAATCTAGCATATCAAATCATTCATTATGCGTTCTAGGCGTGCGCGTGCTATGAAGTGACTACGTCCGAGTCCAGCGGTGTGCGACCAAGAGGAGATGAAGAAGAGACAAATAGCAAGAAGGAGAGCACAAGATGGTCTTCGAGTTTAGTAAGTAATGTATTGTTCAGTTTTGTATTTCTCTTGATTTTCTCTTAGTGTATTATTTTTTCAAGTTGCGTGCCCAAGGATTTTCCCCACGTGTTGGGGTTTTCCTCGTTAAACAAATCTATGTGCTCTCGTCTTTTTATTTTATTTAACTGTTGTTGTGTCACAAAATTGAAACTGTGTTTCAATTCTACTAAATGTGGAAGTTTGAATTACATGTCTCGTTAATTAGAGCAAATTGTCTTTCAAATTTGATTTCCTGTGTTCATCCACGTTTTCAATATTAGTTGGTTGGTATTTTAGCACTCTGAATTAATCATACATGCATTACAAATGGTTATGTCATTCATGTAAAAGCTATATAATATGGCTCATTCGATAACCTTTGCATTTTTAGTTTTTATTTTTTTCTTAGTAGAGAAAGAGAAATGGATATGGAGAAAGAAAGAAAGAATCAAGGTGGAGGGAAAGAGGGATAAATGATAGAGAATGTAACAAAAATTAGAAACAAAACCTACTAAAAATTGTTTTCCATTTTTAAATTTATATTTTCTATATCATTCAATGTACGTTTCTTGTACTTCATTCCAACCAGCATACCATTCCTTCACTTTTGCTCGTGTCTCTTTTTTCCCTTTGTATTTCCCCTCTAGTCTTAAAAAAAATAAAGTAAAGTAATTGACAGAAATACTGTTGCCATCTTATATGATGACATTGGCCAACCTCCATTTAAAATTCAGAAGCAATTACAAGATTGAAGGACGCCACTAGAGTGGAGTGGAAGCAGGTAAACATTAATGGGCATCAGTGGTACTGTGAGGACGGTTAAATAATAATGAAGGGATTATTAGATGGCCCTCATCTAAATATACACTTTTATGTAGGTGCGTAGATAGGATTATGAATTTTTATTTTTCTGGAGAAAGTTATGGTTGGTAATCTATTGTTATTATTATTTTTTTTTTTGTTTTTTTTAGAGATTAATGGGGAAGTAGAAAAGAATAAGACATGTATTGGGATATTTCTTTGAAACTCTACAAAAAATGTACTATTTTTTTTACACTCATAATTGAAGCGAATTCGAAAGATAAAACCGATTATAAGAGCGCGTGACTTTGAACTATTGATCAAGCCTTGCGGATATATGCCCTTATCTACATGTGTATCTCACACATTTGAATTCACAACAACAACAAAAAAAAACTTGTCTTTGATCCAACCACCGGGTAAGCTCTATATGGAATAAAATCCGGTTTATTTGAAGAGAATCTATTCTATAATCATACTCCGGATTATACTTTATATATTTCACTTACTAAATAACATAGAAATCAATATATTCATTTCCTGTACATCGAATCGCGATTTATGATACTATCAGAGTGAAACAAAGCGATTTATGATACTATCAGAGTGAAACAAAGGATTGTGGGCATTTGATCAGACTAAACCGAGTACCGACCATACCGAACTGATGGTCTGGTCTAGTTTCAAAATTATCCATTTACTTTTTATACTTTATGTCAAATTCGATCCGAACCTAAAGTCTCGGTAAGAAAATGGATTGAAATATGCTATATTAGTCAATCATGTTGATCTAATCCTTAATGATATGTCATGTAATTGTTACAATCAATGAAAGCGAAATGTTCTTTGGTTTCTTGCCTTCAATGTTCTTTGGTGGATGATAATGTTTTGATTTTGGAGGCACAATCTCATATCTTTTCTTTTCTTTTGTCAGTTTGTTTTTCGTTAATGTAATTGAGTCTTTGAATTAAGGATGATCCTCAATGGCTAAACAAAGTTTTAGTTTCATCATAATTGCCGCTTAATTTGCGTACAAAATAAAAAATGTGGTGAGACTTGAGAGTCTAAACAAGAAGGGATGTGGCTCAGTTTGGAACGTTCATAATAATACAACACTTAGGTCGCATAATAAAGCACTTTATGGACAGTACTGTGTTACATCCCGTCCCTAACTTTATTGTATTTTACTCCCCGACGGTGTAAATTGACGAAAATGCCCTTGGAGGCTTAGTGAGTCCTACGTGGACAATTATTTTCTATCGATGTAATTTCGTACTCTTATCGTACTTTTCAGTTTGTACACTCCAATACGAACCCGTAGACGTGAGCGGGACACTGTTCGGACTTGTAACTGACAAATTACGATCATGGGCAATTTGGTAATTTACCAAATTGTGGTATTTTCTGAAACAATGGACTGCTTCCCGTGGTTTCATTTGAAACCAAGGTGCTCTGCACCTCTGTATTCTTTTTCAGACTTTGGGTTGCATGTCGTCTGCATGCATGTGCTTGTGCACTTTTAGTGCCTTTAAAACCATTCAACTTGTGTGAAATTATCACACACCAAAACCAGACAACTCTACCTCACCCCCATTCTTACTCTATCTTCTCTCTGTGACTGCACACACACAGAAATCGTGCAATTTTGCAGAAACCAAACTCACCAAAATTTACTCAAGCCACCCAAACCTTCACCTTCACCATCCTTGATCTCATCTCAGTTCAACCTTGCACTGGTGTGCATCACCATCACCTTCCTCAGCAAAACCTAGCCTCTGCGAGCCCAAAAAACCAGAGCCCAGAAACCCAGAACTTACAAACTTTTCCGACGAACTTCTCCTCGGCCAAACACGGCAGTTCAAGCCTCGAACCTACCCAAAACCATCACATTCGAGCTCCTGGGAACCTTGGGAACACAACCCAAGGCCTGCATGTGAAGGAAACCCCGAGATCGATGAGTTTCACTTTTGGCCGAAACTTTCGAGGCCAATTCCGGCCATCTCCGGCCAACTTTCGAACTCCTAGTAGGTAAATTCGAACTTTACTCTTCACTAGCTTCAATTTGACACCAATTTTGTGAAAAATGGTTGAGAATTGAAGAATTTAGAGTTTTTCTAGATTCCGGCGGCGGTGGACAGCGGACAGCGGTCGGAAGTTGCAGCGGTCACCGGAGGAGTGACGTCATCGAACCCAGTCCTGACGTCAGCAAACTGGTCTGTGACGTCAGCAGATCCGGTTCAACCGGTCGAACCGGGGGAATATCCCAAAGGTATATTCCGTTTAATCTTAACGCCGTCAAGGAATATTCCTTAACGGTAACGAAATATTTCGTAACGACGTTAGAGAATATTTCGTCAGTCAAACAGAATATTCCGTTAAAGTTAATGGCACGCCGTTAACTTTAACGACAAGTGAACAGTAGGCGCGTGGCGTGAGACGGCGCGTGGTAGCGCGTGAACCACTGTTCCGACCATTTCAAGTCCCGAAACGAGCAAACAAAGGAGATTTCGAGTCTTTTCCTTACTTTAAATTGGATTAGACTTGTTTAATGATTAGTTTAGTAACTTCCCATATAGGTGAGACCTATCCCAATGAGCTACGAGCTCAAGCTAGATACGGTGGTTACGACCCGACGACATACCAGTGAGTGGGCCCTTTCTTTACTCCAAATATTATACTATTATGTGTTTAATTGTGATTTTATGACTTGTATAGCATGCCATGTTTTATTAAACTTGTTAAATGTTTTACTTAGCATATTATGATTTATCAATTATGCTTATTTGGCTTTATTGGATAAATGTTGGCATGTGTATACGTTTTAGAAAATTATTACTTATCACGCATATTGCACGGTGTTAGCATTGTCCGGGCCAGGACCAGCTTCACGTGTATGTTCACACGCACCGACACGCTCACTTTGGATCCATCGTCGGTGCCAGCTTGTTCTATGTCGCCTTGGCGACTAGACTCGTTGTGACGCGCTTAGCGCCAGCTTCACGTGCATGTAGTGCTAAAGCATAAACTATAAACACCCAGCCTGTCATGTAGCTACTTTCTGCATGACTTGTGTGCATTGATTATGCGATAAGTAATGTGATGTTTTATACTGTTGTTGATATCTTTTTACCCGTATCCTTGTGGGCGTAGGCCCGTTTATTTCGTTATTACCAATACTGTTAGTAAACTTATATTTTCAATAAACTACGGGTTTTACAGCGAGGGGTTATTCTAATCTAAACTTTTGAAAAGGTTTTATAGGCTCACATTTTTTTTTTGCCCCTCCAGGACCTAGATTTTAGTTGGCAGACATGACCGCGTGGCTGTTGCTGATATTACCGTTTTTACCCTCAGTGGAAGTATGTTTATTCCTTTTCAGTTGTGTTCTATATCCATCATACGGGATGAAAATATTCTTTTAAACTACTGCACCTAGCTCTGATATTTGTGTATTCATGGGTCTTAACCCACACCATACACTTCCGCTCTGTATTTCTATTAATTTAGCACAAACTTTGATTTAAATTCCTTCATTCTTTCTTTATCAATTTCTTATGACTTCGTCACTCCTCCGGAGTGATAGTCAGCACGCCTCGATATCCGGTGTCCACCTGGATATTCGGGTCGGGGTGTGTCAGTACTGTCTGGTTCGTACAAATACAGAAAATAAAAGCCTAACACCATAATCATAGATTCATATCAATTGGCTTGGAATCAATTGTCTGCATTCAAAATTGGTTTCTTGTTGACCTCTTAGTTTTTTTTTTTTAAACAAAAAAGGGACCAGCTAATGGCCAAGCCACGGCAATCCACTTTTCCGAAGGCCGGGAAAACTCAGAGAAACATTTCAGCCTCCCCTGGTCACCATCTTGTGATTCACCAGCGCTAAAAATCGAACCCTGGATGAGCCGTGTAAAATACAAGCCTAGAAATTGCCCTAACCACTAAGCCACTCCGTGGTGGTTTTGGTTGACCTCTTAGTTACGTTCACCATATCTGTCCAATGTATGTTCTTGATGGTTTCTTAATACATGCTTATTACATTTAAAAAAAAAAAAGTCATACAGATTACAAATGGATTGAAAAATGCTATATAGACAAGAAAGGATTTTTTTTTAAATCAAATTCTTCTCCTAGAAAAGTTTATTAAAATTTACACCCTTCAGGTCTGAGGTGATTTTCAAAATGAGCTACTTGGTTCTAATTTTCTCACATTGCACAATGAAATTTGATATTGTGTCAATTTACACCTTATGTCTCTTTGAATATCTAATTCTCCGTTAAATTGATGAGTATTTTTTTGTCAATGTAGTACCAATGTGGGTTACATATTAGCCTATACAAGGATCTCACGCTCGTTATGTTAAGTTACACATTAGCCCATATAAGAATCTCACACTCACCATTTAGTCAAGTTAATAGATGATCAAACAATCAATCCAACCACATATATAAATTAATACAATTTTAATAACGTATGGGGTAAAATAAAAAAAAATTAAAACTTTATAGTTCATTTTAAAAATCACCAAAAAACTCGTGATTGTAACATCCCGTAAAAAGTATGTTATAAAATAATTCCTGAGGGATATTTTGGACACGTGCGTGATTATTTTGTACACGGGATTGTGTGATCTTACTGTTATGGTGGGTGCACAATACCCGCAAAACCCAAAATATCTCATTTCTCTCTCTTCTTCCCGTCACTTTCCCTCATAATTTTCCCTTATCCATTTTTCTGATTTTCTCTCTCTCGCTCTCTCTCACCGTGTGTGCACAGTGCACATCGACGAAAACCTGTCGAACCGAGGCGAACTAAAATCACCACCTTCTTCGTATTGACGCCCTAGACTCAACGGTGCAAACCATTCATCCAAACTCCCAACTGTTTGACAGGAAAAGCTCACGGAAGAACCAGACCTTTCCAGCAATTTTCTCGCCATTCTAGACCGAGATCGGTGAAGCTACAGTACCCGCGGCCTTTCGAGGCAATTACAGGCCATTTTCCGAGCTTGTACGGCCAAACCAAAGGTGAGACTTATCCAGAGGACTACCGGGGCTACCCAGGACAGGGGGGCTACGACCCGGCTACTTATAGGTGAGTGAGTGGGTCTTTGTTTTGATAAATGTATATCTACGTATGGTTTTTCAATGATTTCTTTAAATTGTTAGCATAACTCATATCATATGCGAATGTTGGTGGTAGAACATTCGTATTATATTGCCATACATGTTTCTATACTGTTGCTCATCAGTAGATGTATAACACCCCGGGTATCAGTACTCAGTCTTGTGGCCAAGACTAGCCTTGACGTTTGGAGATGTCACTACCAGTACCGCTATGCAACTTTGGATCCATTTTAGATACTAGCCTGTTCTAGGTTGCACTAGGCAACTCGAATTTGTGTGACGCACTTTGTGCACAACGATTAGCGTTAGACTCGCATTATTGTAGTACTCAGCGTACTACTTATATACCTAGCTTGTTCCTCGTAGCTTATCTACTTGGGCTTGTGTGTTTACATATGGGTGAGCAGTCAGTCAGTCGTGCATATCGGGGAGTACCCATGTTTTGAGCATTACTATATTAGTATTTTGAGAATCATACCAGGGAGTATGACGTATTTTCAAAAACTATACATGTTTTCCAGTGAGGGGATAGTATGCTCTTGAAAACAAAGGTTTTATCAAACTTTGCTTTTTGACCCACTCACCTTTTTATGTTTTGCGCCCCTCCAGGATTTAGTAGCGGTTTCGATTACCAGTGAGACGAGAGCTTGCTTCGGCTGTGGTTGGTGGTTCTGACGCTTCCTTCAGTTTATGTAGGATTCGCTCATACTTTTAGTTAACTTTTACTTATCTATCCTCACGAGGATGTGAATGTTTATACTCTATGCACTATTTACTTTGCTCTGACTGTTATGCACCTGTAATAATGAGTCTTTACCCATCACCACACTCTGACTTCCGCATCCAACTCTATTTCTACTCACTTTTTCACTTATACATGCATAATTGGCTTTCGTCACTTAACACGTGTTGGCTAACACTTCCTGACACCTGGCGTGTCAGGATCAAAATGTGTCAATGATCCTTTTCAAAAATCACCCTAAAATTCATAGGTGTGAAATGTAGTTAGACTTAAAATTTATGAAATTGATTACAATACTTACATATATTTAATATAATTATCATCTGACGATTATATATAATTCGTGTGTATATATATATATATATTAAATACAATCATCGTCTGGTTGTAAAAAATACACATAAACATTGTAAACAAATCCAAAATTTTATAACCCAGTGGTACCGACACCAACTCCCCCCTCGCGTTGTTCGAAGGGCCCTATAAAAACGCCTTTTTCCAGTGATAAAAACAAAACCAGCCAAACACCCCCTCTTCGATTCTTAGTTTCCGCCACTTCTCTCATTCTCTTACATTTCACAAAAACAAAAGCACACTTCTCTCTCTTTCTCTCTCTCTCTCTCTGCCTCAGCTCTCCGGCTCTTCAAAATTTCAAATGGTATGTGAACCTCTCTCTCTCTCTCTCTCTGCTTCTCTCTCTTACAACGGTTTTGTGTGTTTTGGAATGATTGCTTAATTAATTGGTTTTGGATTAATTTCATATATCTGTTCTGTGTACCCAACTCAGAAAAATCAGAGATCAAATCAAGCCCAGCAATGGTTTTGTTTTAATTTACTTGTACTGGTTTCAAACCTTGATGATCAAATCAAACCCAGCAAACCCATTGCTGGGTTTGTATTGTTTTCCACTTGTCAAAATATGAGCTGTTTTCCGGCTCATGACACGGCGGTTGTTTTGGTTTTATTACTTGCTGGCTTGCAGTTGCAGCAGCAGCTGCTGTTAAAATATAATATTATACCCGTCTGGTTTTTTTATTGGAGTCTCAGACTCAGAGGCTCTTATGTATTAAAAAATACATACACAAACACACACAAAATATATATATATATATATATATATATATATATATATAGTTTTGTGTGTAAAGGAAATGAAATGGTGGCATCTTTTTTCTCTCCTTATCATTTTTTTAATGCCACTTCTTTAACGTTAAGATAGCTTATGTATCTTGTAACATGCCCACTGTTTCTAGTAGAGCATGTCCAACGTTTCAATTTAATTCTTCGATGATCACTTGGTTTAGCAATATTTTATTTTTGAGTTTAAATCTCGTCTTTCGTATTTGTTTTGTTATCAATTTTCAATTCAATTCTCGTTTTCTATTTGGTTCCATTTGTTTTTTTTGTTATTGCTTTTTTTAAGTAAAGCCGGCTTTCTATAAAAGTACCGGTAAATTTGCAGTAGAAAATAACATTCTTTTCTTTTCTTAAAAAAAGGACGATGAAAAAACTTATTTGCTAAGCAACTTTAAGCTAGTAGTTGTATGCGTAGGGACATTGTAAAACCTTTTTCCTTTCTTCTAGAAACGAAAACCTCCTTCGTGTTTTTTGGAAAGAAAACCTATTTTATTTACTGTTTTTGGGGATCAAACTTGCCTTAATGAGCAAGCAACAAATAACCCTCAGCCTCAGATAGTTACAATTTTTGTTGTTACTTTTCTTTTTTTTTTTGCAACGGTTACACACAACAAATTACTCATTTTTAGTTCTCCTTTTGCATTTAACTTGAGATTTAAATCTCCGATTGTTGTAATTTTAGCTACCAAAGAATATTTAAATCTCTCTCCAAAAAAAAAAAAAAAATCCTTCTTGTTTGTGGTGGTGGCTGAATCATGAATTAAACTCTTCTTGTTTGTGGGCCATTCTTTCAGATATTTTAGCTAATTTGTTCGAATGGTTAGTAGTTAATCACCGGAGACAATGTACACGTATTTGTCACACTGTTGTAATTGCTTTTGTTTCAATAATGTACTATCATTAAATTACTTGAAAATTCTAAATATTCTTTTCTATGTCCAATTGTTTGTGTCAATTTATGGGATATGTCCTTTTCCAAACAGCAACTTGTGATTTGGCTTTGAATCAATTGCCTGCATCCAAAAATGGTTTCCTTAAAATGTTGGTATTGCGCGTTTTCAACGTTCAAATCGGATTCTTAATTAAATAATGGGAAATGATTTGGTGTGGTGTGGTGTAGGTCAAGGAGGAGGAGAACACCAGAGTTATTTTTTTAACAAAGCCATTGTCATTAGAAGGGGATTCCGATGTTGATTACAGAGCTCCTAATCTACTTAAACGTGTTCTAAGTCTGTTTAAAAACGTACGGCCAGGATCTGATCTCGCACACTTCCAGGCAAGTCTTCTTTTCTATTGAGATTTGAGTATGATATTTTATCAAATTACATTGGGTAAATTACATTTTGCACTCTCAAGTTTTGGCCCAATTGCAATTTCATTCATCATCTTTAAAACATTGCAATGTCATACACTAACTTGTGTTTTAGTTGCAATTTCATACATCTGTTAGTCAATCCGTCAATTTAACCGTTAAATCATGATGTAGCAACTACGGGCAAAAAGAAAATTAAAATTAGAAAGCTTTTTTTCTTAAATTAATATTTGTAAAAGAATTATATTTTTAATTTTTTTCTTATGTGGTATATTTGTGACAGTCACATCAACAAAATAGTGAAATTCGCAGTTGCCACACCATCATTTAACGATCAAATCAACGGTTTAACTAACAGATGTATGAAATTGCAACTAAAATACAAGTTTGTGTATAACATTATAATGTTTTAAAGATGATGTATGAGATTGCAATTGCACCCAAACTTGAGGGTGCAAAATGTAATTTAGCCAATTACATTACACACCACTCGTTGTGGAACATACATCTGAGAACCATTATGGGTCCTACCTTTTGTGGAAAACGTGCTCCAATTATTGCGTATACACTTGAAAGGGTTTCTTTAGCTTTTCACTTGTACATTGGAAATAAACATGAAATTCGGCTAAAAGTTCGAATTTTGGGATTGACATACACTAATATTTTTGTTTAGATTTATAGACGTAAAAATTTAGAAATTTTCATAAATTCCAACTTATTATAGTAAATTTGGACGATAGAAAGACTTTTGTTGATCGTCTCCAAGTACTGCTTTTGAAATGTTTTTGGTTATAATATTTATATTTCATATATTCTATTATTAAAATTCGCTAAGTTGCAAATTTTGTTATAAGATCGGACAAAATTGTTATAGTAAATAGCTCGAAACAGCTTAGGCTAGGTATGAAGCTTGAATTTTGTAAGCTCGCTCAAACTCAGCTCACATAAGAAGCAAGTCAAGTCTAACTCAAGCTCGAAAAAAATTTAACAACCGAGTTCATGGGGCAACATGCAAATTGGGTACAAATTTAGGGGAGGAATCGGCGAATCACTCTATCTCAAAATTTGGTAAAGGTGGGAAAATAAGGCGGGTGAGGGATAGAAAATCGAGTGGTAATAGAACCACTCTTTTGTTTAGCACATAGAAACTAATTAAACTGAAAAGCCCTGCAATGACTAAACACAGTTTGTCGAAAGAAACCTTGTCTACACAAAATTGAAGCTACAATAAGTCAGCAATAATTTGATCGATTGCCGCAGCTAGCAAATTTGATTCCCTTTGAACATGTTTGAGCTCCGTATGTTTCGCATGCACAATTAGAAACTAAATTCCTCCGCTCTAAGCCTCTTTAAACGCGCACACTTCCGAAACTGGCGTTTCACCCTAAATTCCCAGTAGCAACATAGTTCCTTCAATCTGTATCTTCCACAAGTAAACTTGCCACGGACCAAGGGAAATAGCCGTTGAATGAGATCCAAGTAACCCTTTGCATAAAAAGTGTATATCTGCAACTCTCTCGAGTCTTGATTCTCGACTCTCCTCGGAGTTGTCTCTATCGCCATAAGAATTTTATCTGCTATTTTGGAGTCTATGTTCTACTAGAGCCACTCTTGTTCCGTCGTGATCCGTGTTGTTGCTGACTAAATAGATTTGGTGATGTGTTAGTAAATATTAAGTAGTAGTCCTTTGCGCATCTACTGTGCTTGCATACGAAAATAACATATTGCACTGTGAATCTTCTTGCACTTCAAATTCAGAAACTAAATATCGCACAGCAGGGTATTCTTGATTGTAAATGGTAACTGATATTTTTTACATCTTTTGCAATTTCAGCTGTCACCGCTGTTTAACATACCAAAGTCACACCTCCAGTGTTTCGGTGAATCAGTGTACTGCGTTGGTAATGATTTGTTAGGAAGGTGCAACAAAGCGGAAACCCCTCATGACAGGTTCACAGCTGTTGTGTCATGGAGCATTTCTACTTTGCGTCCTATGATCTTCGGAATTGCTCCCTACAACCCCATTCTTGGAGAAACCCATCATGTTACAAGAGGGAATCTCAACGTTCTACTTGAGCAGGTACTTCTATTTGTTATTTCTGCTGAACCTTGCTCAAATTGATGCTGCCATGATGGCCAAGCTTGAACTAAATGTCACTAACTACCTGGCGAGTGGCGAGTTTGTGGATCTATATGCATAGATTGACTAACGTTATTGCTTTTTTGGTTGCACTCTTGCAGGTTTCGCATCATCCACCAGTTACCGCTCTTCATGCAACTGATGAAAAAGAAAACCTTGAAATGATCTGGTGTCAACATCCTACTCCCAAATTCTATGGTACGCTCTTCTTCGTAAAATCATAGCAATGATTAGTATAAGAGAAGCAAACCTAATCGGGTTATTTAAAAAACCAAGTTTCAAGTGTCATGTTCTTAGAAAATAGGAAAAGAGAATATACATATTATTGACTTCTTGTAACATATAATACAGTTACGTTGCTGCTGCTGATCTTGTATCTTCCTTTTCCTTTCTGATACTCTTTGAAAATGTGCTTCTCTTGAGTTGACTGTACATTTTAGATGAAAGTGCTATTCGAGCTACTTTGCGAATCATTCTTAGGTACATCATAGAGGATATGATTTTACTTTCTAACGGTGAGATTAAACCAGAGATCAGTCTGCAAGGGTTCTTTTGTCTTGTCCCTTGACATGTTATTTTTCTTTTGTTATCTAGTTAACTCCTTAATATATTACCCGTACGAGGATGTGTGTATGTTTTCAGGTCACGCTAATCTTTTACCTTATACTTGTTGGAAGCTCAAAAACCGTTTAATAGTATTCATCCTGTCAAGAACTTTGAACTCACCAATTATAACGAAGATTTCAGTCTCGCCTTAACTTTGCCGCTGTTTATGTTAATTGACTTTTAAGTATTTTCTTTAAATATTCTGTTGTGTTTAAATGTCATATAAATCCTTATCGAGAACCATGTTGCAGGTACTTCAGTGGAAACTGAGGTGCATGGAAAACGGCAGCTGAAGCTCCTGAATCACGGAGAAACTTATGAAATGAACTCACCGAAACTCTTAATCAAGTTCCTCCCATTGCCTTGGGTTGAATGGGTTGGTGAAAATAGAATCCGGTGTCATGAGACCGGCCTTGAAGCTGAGTTATATTATGGAAGTAATTCATGGATTAGGGGAAATCCTCGAACAATTAAGGGAAAGATCTTTGACTCAACAACATTCGAGCTTCTTTATGAGATACATGGTCAGTGGGACAGGTAATTCAACGCTTCATTCTTCTTTCAAAGTGCCGCTATGTAATCTGAATACAGATCGAAAACAGTGGTTTGATTGCATATATTTAAAAAAATAAAAACCAACACTGATTACTTTGAAGTTACACCTTGATGCTACATGTACAAGTTTACGTAACAATCTTAACCTTGTCTACTAACTATACTTACGCGTAGCCTTGAAAAAACTATACTGACATTTGTGAACACATCCATATCTATCTAGCTGTAATTCTGGATCTATGATTTCAATGCAGAACTGTCAAACTGAAGGACGTTAGTAGCGGGAAAGAAACCGTTATATACAATGCAAAAGAAGCCATTTCAGGATTGAAAGCTCCGATTGTTACCGATTTGAAGGTAACTAATTTCTGCATCTCTATCTCTGAACCCTTTAGCCTGCAGTGCATGAAGTCAATGTGCCCTACAAAATATGCAGAATGATTGCTCTTCATCCACGCAAAAGTCTTTGCCTTTTTATGTGAGAAATTTGTTTTTGTTTCTCTTGTTTGTTTCCCCCAATGCTGATCAATAAGAATAAGCTACAAAAGTATAGTGTAGTTCTCCCCTTCCTAAATCCAATTCCTCTTTGTTATTGCCAAAATCCTTATCCTACATCGGAATTTTATGGAAAACATAGACTTATATGTTTCGTTTGTTAGAGATGATTGACTTGGTAGGATTATTCATTGTATTGAAGACATTTTGAAGGAAGAAATAAATGACAACTTTCATATTTTGTCCAAGTTGAAGGCTATTCATGAAGAAAAGATATCCTTAATAATTCCCACAAAAATAGTAGGATTAAAAAGAATAACTTTTCTCCATGAGTAACCTTCAAGTTGAAAAAAATTCGTACGCAAGTTATCATCCAATTCTTCATTAAAAATGCGTTCAATATAGTGAATAGTTATACCCAAGCCAGTCCTCACTATCAAACGAGGCCATAAAAATTTGAGCTACTCCCTCTATCGCCAATTAGTTTTGGGGATAAAACCTCAACTTCCTCAATGTTATCATAGTAGGTTTGCCCACGTGTGAAAACTAACAGTCACACGTATTTCACGTCACCTGATATATGTTGTCCCCATATTTGCCTTCAAATGTGGCCATGCGTGAGATGACGTGTGAGAATGTAAAAAAATTCTCCCACGTTAGAAAATTGATTAACCTTGTATAATAAATTATCTATTAGTCGGCAATGAGCATGTATAAGCTGCCGGTCATATCGGTACACATCCAATATATATTTTATTTTCTTTGGTATGTTTTTTTTTTCTTTATATAAAAAAGAAAAATATGCATGGATGATGTAGCCATTTATACATTTTCGTATGGACTCGTCAATAGTTATGTAATCAAATTTAGAATTATATATTAACTTTTTGAATAATCAGGGGGTGTGGCCAAGTGAATCAGCTGTGATCTGGGGACTGCTGAGCCAAGCAATCCTGGGGAAGGACTGGAGCAAAGCAAGAGAGGCAAAGAAAGCAGTGGAGGAAAAACAGAGGGAGCTCCTGAGAGAGAGGGAATCCAGAGGCCAAACATGGGTTCCCAGCCATTTTACTGTGACTCATAGCAAAGAAGGTGGTGGGTGGGACTGCTGGCCTATCCAGCAGTGGGTCCCACCAGCTCCTATTTCTGTACCCTTGTAACTATTCTGCATCATCATAAAACTTGAAACTTGGCATCTTCAAATTTATGTGAATTTGGGAGATTATGATGATGTTGTTGTTGTTGTTGTTGTTGTAACTGTTAGTAGCTTGACCAACTTACCTGTAATGGTTAAAAATTTAAGTTTCTTGGTTAGAAATTATGACAGTTTCCAACTACAAGTAGATGAAGAGATCCACCAAACTGTGTTTTTCTTCAAACAAATGTCCTAGATGTGGAGGTCCAGACAAATTATAACCCCTATGTTAGATCTAAGGCTTGTGCAAATTCGTAACATGTCACGTAATGTTATTGTCATTCTAAAAAAAATTCTCAAATTTATGGTGTCAGTTGAAATTATGGAATAAATTATCGTCTTTTCTATTTCCTCCTTCCCTAACAAAGAATTAATGGCTCGTTTACATAATCATAATCAAAATTGGAGGAATTGAATTGAGGAGAATTGAAATCCAAATTTCCATAAAGTTGTTTACTAAAATGTTCTAGAATCTGAATAGAAATAGTACTAATTCCATAAAATTGTTTACTAATTCAGCATAATCGGAATAGAAAACCAATATAACTACTAAAATGCTCTTGTCTCAAATTATATGTTTTTTAAATACAATTTGATATAATATTTAATAGTTAAAAGTACTCAAATTGCTTTAATACATGAACTTTAATCCTTAAGCAATGATACAGATGGATTTAACAAAAAAAATATCAAGATACAGATGAAAACGCAGAGGACAAAGGAGTTTTACCTCGCCGTATATTTGAGAGCAGCGGCAACTGAAGAGAAATTGAGATAGGCGTAAAAAAACGTAAGACAAACCTAGGGTTTTGTTCGGTTAATATGAAGGGCAATTTTGGAATTTAAAAAAAAAAAGAGGGTATAATGGAGAGAAAAAATTCATTCCAAATTCTCCCAACAACCCGAAATTAGAATACCACCTAAATGTAGAGAGTCCAATTCCTCCAAATTTTGGAGTTGGATTTCAAAATTTGCGTGGATCCCACTAACTTTGTAATTCTCTAATATTTGATAAACACCATAGTATCCCGTAATCAGTATTCAATTTTATTTTATTATTCTGATTACTTTTACGTAAACGTGTCATAAATGAATTTTCAAATTGTTGGTGGCATTTGAAAGAAAATGCTGTTCTTTAGAAGGATGTCACATTCAACTTGCTAATGGTTACAATATGAATTAAATGGTAGTGGACCTAATGGAGATGTGTCCTGCATGTCCTGTTTTTAACTGTGAAACATGACAAGAAAAATCATGTCCATGCACCCAACATTCAAAAGCTAACTTTTAAAGGACATCTCTATAATTCCAAAGATCACAGACTTAGTCTATGGACATATCAAAAAGTGTACCCACACCCACAAATAATGTTTAATCTTGAAATTATTGCTTAGAATCCGTCAATTTTAATCCTATTAGAGCAATGGTCTCGCAACTAAAAATTTGTGATCATTGGTCTCTTAATTTGTCAAAACGTGTAGTTATAGTTCTTTTCGTCAACTCCGTCAAAACTTCTGTTAAAATGAGTCTCGTGTGCTAAGCACGTGAGGTTGAATCAAGGGACAAATAAGAACTCATTTTGACGAAATTAACGAAAAGGACTAGAGTTGCACGTTTTGAAGAGTTAAGAGACTAATGATTACATATTTTTAATTGAGGGACCATTTCTCCAATTGGGTTAAAATTAAAGGACCATTACTACAATTTCCTCTAAAATTTAATATACGACAAAAGTAAAAGTGAATGATTTTTGTTTTAAGGAGACTAGAACAAACAGACATGAAGAAATTTTTTTTCTTCTATTCCTACTATTTTATAGGGATTGAAATGAATGTTTTCATAACGAGTAATTCATCTTCACTTTCAAATTGGACAAAATTTTCATTTATTTCTTCTAGATACCTCAAAAAATAGTGAGTTATCTAATCGAATCCAATCCAATTGTAGTCGCCAAAGTCGAATTTTACCGTGAATTAGAAGAACTTGCCATTTTTCTTCTACTCTTCTCCAACAACCAAAGAAAAACTTGCAAATTCAAAAGAAAAGGTTCAAATGACAAATTTGTATCCGAAGAGTTGTGAATATTTCAGATGGTGTTTTCAACGTATCATTTTTACTCTTGAACAAGAAGAAAACCAAAACAAAAAAGAACAACCACCAGAAGTTCCTACTTATAATTGCCATGATGAACTGAGATTTCAATTTTCGATTTTCAAAAAAAAAAAAAACTGAAAATTAAAAACGAAACGAGTTGTTCTATTTCATCATTCCACAAGAAAGTTCTCATTACATCAATGACCCTCCATTTTTTACTACAATATATATACTAGTGTACCCGATAAAATTGCAAAACCAAAAACTACTTGACAACAACCTCCACATGCCTCTCCTGCAAATCAGACTCAGTCCGCCTGTTCAACGATCTCTCCGTTATCGTATCCAACAGCGGCTTCCACGAACGAGCCCGCGACGATCTCTGAGAGCCATAATCCACCATCATACTCAAATTCTCCTGCTCCACAAACCTCCCCGGACTCCTCCTCGGCGACGACGAAGAGCTCCACGCAGGACTTGAGCAAAACTGGCTGTTCATGCTAGAAGAATAAGCCACAGGAGACTGAGGGGCGGATGGAGACTGCTTCCTGCTGCTCTTTGCTGCTGCAGAAGTGAGCTTTCTGGCTATGGAGGCCAAGTCCAGAGGAGAAACATCACTCTGCAATGCGGAGTAGGGGAGGAGGAAGTAGACCTGCCCTGGTTGGAGGAGGGTGTCATGCTTCAATGGCTTGGACCCACTTGAGAGGAGCTGAGATGGAGTGCACAGAAAGTGCTTTGTGGGCTTCCCTGTCACTTGCCCTACTGAGATTGGGTGCTCAAAATCCTCCACATACCCGTTCAGATGCACCACCCTCACATTCTGGAGTTCAACTTTTGTTCTGCAAGAAGAGCAACCACCCATCTTTTTTTTTTTTTTTAGTGTGTTTTGGATACAAAGAAGGTGGAGAGGCACGCCTTAAGGGAGATATATATACATATATATATATATATAGACACACACATATATAATGGATTAGGATTGGAGGACACCCATTTTTTACACACATTTTAACACATATTTTGTAGGATCCACTTCGTAATGAATTTTAATGATCCAAACCGTTTATATTACAATTCATTCATAAATCATTACTGCAAAAAAAAAATAGACAAATTCAAAATCATGAATACATTCATTTGTAGTGAAGAAAATGGACGAATACAATTTTGCAAAGAAGCACTAAAATGACTATCATAAATCTAGTAACCATATGGTTTCGGATTTAGATGTTTTTTGTTAGATATGATTTTTGAGAGAAGATCTAAAAGATAGACAGTTCAAATCGTTAACATACATTACGAAGTTGATCCTATAAAATGTGTGTCAAAAATAAGTGTCATATGATCCTAACTCAAAATAGGTGTAAAAAAAAAAGGGTGGGCCCGTAATGAGTATGCATTTATATATGTAGATAATAAGAATTTAAAGAAGGGGAAGACTTTGTGTTGTTTTTGGCTTAAATTTGCAGCATTTGGCTGGCTTCCCAACTATACATCATACATGTGGGATTTAATAGAAAAAATTCTAGTGGGGATTGTACAAATTGTATTATATGGTCTTGAGTAGTAGAATATTTCAATTGGATGTTGAAACTATTATTTTAAGTCATCCAAATACTTTAACTCAATTACCTTGAAAAAGGGGTTAACCAGCTCTACCATTTATGGGGGCTTTATCCAAATGAAATTGTAAAGGGTTTTGAGGGAGTTATAAATATTTATGGAAATCTATGAATTTTGAGAGAGTTTGTGAGACTTCACATATATTTTGAGTGAATTCTAAATGAATTTTAATTGAATTTGTGAGATTTTTATCATGAATTTTAATGGATTTGCATGATTCTCATGGACTTTTTAATAGTCATTTTTACTAGTTTCAAATTGTCAATATTCAAAAGGGTTTTGAGGAAGTTATAAAGTTATGTTGTACCTTTTATTGATTTTATTATATGGACATGATGAAGACTGGACAGGTTGAGAAAATCTCATTTTTAATCAATTGTCTTTATCTTATCTTTGATCTTATTTATTGACATAATTGATTGTTTTAGAACTTAAACTATAGGATTGTAGTCTCGAATTGATTAAGGGCTTTGGTTTTAGGTTTAAGTATCATATTTTGGCTCTTATAACTATTTTATACCCTAAATAATCAAAATTAAATAAAAATGATCACAATGAGATTTTTTTTGTAACGTCATACAGACAAAAACAAAATCTATCACATTTACTTTTTACTTGAGCAAATGCTAGCTTGCACATATACACCATCCGAACAGTCTAAGAGTTAGCAATTTTAGAACTAAATCAAAGGAAGGGTCTTTAGGGTTGTCAAACTGAAAACTCTTCAACTTAACTCGAACATGTTCAACGAGAACCAAATAAGTTTTTATTTCACAATTGAAATCTATTCGAGTCATAATCTTCTTCAATCCACTATTTCTCGAGTTTAAAGTCATGAAAGACTTGATTTTGTTGAAGAAAATTGCAAATTTTAACATTTGTAATTCGTGATTGTATTTGGGTACGAGTCATTGACCAGCAGTTGAAGCAGTCAACTAAATGGAAAGCACTGTGACATAGAATCCTTAAACTTTTGGTTTGGTCTTTGGAAAGAAAAGGTCGATTGTTTTCATTTGCACCGTGACTCACGTGACCTGTTGGCATATCTTTCGTGGGCGTGGGGCTCGGGCATTGGTAGCCTAATGACTAATGAAAGCTAGGACCCTTTTTTGAGCGAGACAAAAAATTGTATACAAAATGTTAATGGAGAGGGAACGTCTTTGCTTCTGCTATCAATCTTTTGCCTTGATTACAAATTCAGAATTTAAAAAATTAAACAAAAGAAAATTATGAGGACCCCATTTCGTCTTTATATTGTTTCCATCATGTAACGTGTTGCACTCTCATTTGATATCACATGGAGATCACCTTCTTCCCTTGAGGGGTCGTCTGATAATAGTAATATATTCGTTTTCAGTTTTTTATTTTTATTTTTTTTTCACATTTTTTGAAAACTAAACAACTTATTTGGTATTTATTTTCAATTTTTATTATTTAATTTAAAAAATGAAAACTAATTAACTGAGAACCAATTTAGTAGTTACTTCAGTTTTTAAAAGAAAAATGAACATTAAAAATCAAAAAATAAAAATTACTTTCTTGAGTTTTCAAAATTTGTGGTCATATGATAATCATTTCGTTTTTAGTTTTTAGTCATTTGTTTTTTTTGAAAACTGAAAACCCGTTTTATAACTATTTTCGATTTTAAAAAAATGAAAACTAAAAACCAAAATAAATTTTCACTTTCTAGTTTTCAATTTTTTGTTTTTTTTGAAAAATGAAAGCAGTTACCAAACGGGTTTTCAATTTTAAAAAAAGTGAAACAAAAACTGAAAACAGAAAATGAAATGGTTATCAAACGGCCCATTGACTTTCAGTTTTCAATTTTTTGAAAAACTGAAAATAGTTACTAAAGGGGTTTTCAGTTTTCAAAAAAGTGAAAACAAAATGGTTATCAAACAACTCCGAAAACTACTTTTGTGAGTTTCCAAATAACTTAATTTTGGTTTGCATTTTTCAGACCAAAAAACAGATATCAAACAAGCTTTCAATTTTCTAAACCTAAAAACTAAAATAGTTGTCAAACGACCTTTAAATTTATCAAACAAAACATCCGTTACTTCAAAAGTTGGTAGAGTTGTACCCTAAAAAATTTGAGTATTGAAGGGAAAATATTTGTTTCCATACATGTTCGTGCAGACAAAATAGAATTTGACATAAAAACACGTGTGCAAAAATATTATCGTTAAGGAACCAAGTCGCCTTCGCTTTAAAAAAAAATGTATTAATAGCGTATTTGATGAAGCCTTGGATATTTATATTCGATGGGGAACATATTATAATTTATTTGTTAACAATAATCATAAACAAAGTGACACATCCCGACCCGGATGTACACGTGGACACCCAAAAGTCGAGTGTGCTGGCCGACACCACGTAGGGTGACGAAAGCCAATTTGAATAAGTAAGAATTAATTGAATAAATTAATTATCAACGTGTACACAAATGTACAGGCGGAAGAATTTATACAAACACAGTTGTACATAGTACAAAATACGAAGTATTACAATACCAAGAAATTTGAACCTTCGTCATACCACCGCCTCGAACGTAGACAGCTCCAGCCACTAAACCTGGAGGGGCGCAAAAACAGAAGGGTGAGTGGGCCAATAATAGTCGTTTTGTAAAAACCTTTGTTTTCTGAAAATAGTAACCCCTCGCCGTCAAAATCAAGTAGTTGGTTGGAAAAACCGTTTCAGAAAACGTACTATAATAGTAGGTAGAAAAACGGGTAAGTATGATATATACTTACCGTTCGAAACGGCCAGAAAGCCACCGTTCGGCAGAAAATACTTTACCCGAAGGTTCGTAAAATAAGGATCTACGGAAAACCCGTAAACCAAATAAATGCCCCTGTGGCATCAGTGAAAATCGGTGACAACACCACCACATAAAACTATAAAAATAAACGCTCATATACACAATCACGTGAAGCTGGCGCATCTGCGCATCACAACAAGTTCGAGTCGCCCATACGACCTAGAACAGGCTGGCACCAACTATGGATTCATAGTGAGCGTATCGGTGCGTGTGAACAATCACGTGAAAGTGGTCCTGGTCCACAATCCAAGACTACAAGATAAATGCTCGTTTAGGTATTGCAAACACACAAGTTCATACAGATATATTCTGTCATGAACAGGCTGGGTGTATAAATAATGGTGCGCTCATGTACTACGATCACGTGAAGCTGGCGCTAATCGCTATCACCCGAGTTCGAGTCGCCCAGGCGACCTAGAACAGGCTGGCACCTACTATGGGTCCATAGTGAGCGTATCGGTGCATGTGATCCATCACGTGAAGGCTGGTCCTGGCCCCGGACAGTACAACAACACCGTGTAAGCAACCTAGTTGAGCGTATGAAAACAAACTATAGAAATACTCTACATAAAACAATGTGAGGTAATTTCCCGATAAGGTATGCCCTCAAACTAATCAATATATATTTGGTATTCTCGGGGCCGTACCCGAAATACCAAGCATAAAACTAAAATACGTGAAATACCAAGAATACGCCACATGGGTACCAAGGTATAGAAATACCAACTTAATGGCAAACTAGGTGAACCCAAAATACGGTAGAAGTTTACCATATCCAAGGTTCACCCAAATACGGCCCAAGGCCCGCAAACGAGTATAAAACTCACAATCACAAATAGGTACTAGTAGGGAATTAAAATACTTAATTCCCTAAATTCCCTAAAATAGAGCCGGTTCGATACTAGCAATACGTGTACAACATAATACGGAAATCACCAATTTAATGGTATAATTCCCCAAATGGAAATGTAGGCCCAAAGCCCACTAATTTCCATAGCCTACCGAAATACTGAGCCGAAACTAGTAAACCGAGTAATTACCACTAAGTACAAGTCTACCAAAAATACAATATAAATATCCATTTAAAACCACAATAATATGTAGGCATAGTCAAATATAATTTCCCAAACATAAAACACATTTATATAGTATAGGGAAAGGGCCCACTCACAAATACCGAAGCCGGGAAGTCCAAACGTACGTCCTCCGAGTGCTAAGGGTCGCCAAACCTATTTTGGAACACCCAAGATTAATAACGTAAATGAAAATACGAAGAAAACGGCGTTCGGAAACCCGAAAACGGAGTTTCGGGGTCGGAAACCCCAAAACCGCCGCCGTGGGCCGCCGTGTGCCGTCGCACACGCCGCCACACGCTGCCATTTGGTCTCACCTATATGAGGTATCACCGGTACGGTGATTAATCTCATAAAGGTAACGAATTAACTAATTAATTAAACCTATCCCTTGCTTTCTCAATTTGGAGGTCCAAAACACCTCAAAAATTAACATGCATACTACCCCGAGGTAGTACACGCCGTCACGAGTCGACCCGTGAAAACGGAACTCAATTTGGACCCTCCACGCGCCCTCACGCGCGGCTTGAAGGTCGGAGCCGACGGCTCCACGCGCAGCTCCACGCGCGGCTCACGCGCGAGCTGGTCAGCTGAGCCGGTGAGCCGGTCAACGCGGCTCGGCTCAAGCCGGTCAACACGGCTCGGCTCAAGCCGTCAACGCGGCTCGGCTCAAGCCGGTTCGGTCAATGCTGACGTCAGCAAGTCCGGTCTGAACCGGTCTGCTGACGTCAGCAAGGTCGGTCCAACCCGGCCCGATGACGTCAGCGCCGGTCGACGCTGGTCTTTTTCCGGTCGCCGTCGCCGGAAACTGGAAAAATGGCCGGGAAACTTCAATTCGTCCTAGAACACTCATTTCTCAACCAAATTCAACGAAATTTATATCAAAATGAAGCTGGAGTCAAGGGGAATCGAAATTTACCCACGGGGAGGCCAAAAACTGGCCTGAGATGGTTGGAATTTGAAGAAAGGTCCACGGGTTCAAGTGGGCCGATCTCCAGTTCAACATTTCTCGGCCAAACTCGGCCAGGCAGGGCTCGAGCAAGGTCCCTGGGACCTTGGGGAGTCGATTGGTGCACGAATCAGGGCCATCGAGGTTGGAATCGTCGAGGAATCTCGACTGGAAAGGCACGGGTGCCTTGATCAATTTCCCAGTTTCTGGGTTCCTGTCACCTTGGTTCTTTCTGGGTTTTGAGGGGCAACGAAGACGATGATGGTGATGGCTGGTGCGACAAGGGTGGTGGTAGCTCGGGGTGCCCAAAGTAATTGGGTGAGGTTTGTTTTTTGGCTTCCTGCAGAGAAGAGGAAGAGAGGAAGAAGAAGGAGAGGGACATGGGTCCAAGACCCAGACAACATCCCTGAAAATCTGGGATAAGGCCACATGGCCTGCTGCCAAATGGGCCCCAGCCCAATAATTCAAAACAGCACAAAATTAAATTACGGGAAACGTCGAAAACCAACGCCCGTAAATTATTTGTTCGGAGTCCGAACGACGTACGGCTCGCGTCTACGCGTTCGTATTGACGAGCACGTCAAGAATATACAAGTGAATGCGTCGTACAAGTTACAACGCAAAAAGTCAACCGAAAGGTCAACCAAGGGCAAAATCGTCATTTCGCACCTTCGGGAATAAAATAATATTATTCCCGGGACGGGATGTAACACAAAGTATTAGTTTAATTGCACAAACAATAATAACAAATAAAAATAGTTGTACATGAGATTGGATGTTCCCTGAACTCATTGTCCACCATTTCTTCTTAAACAGGAATTGCCACCATTAGCGAACATCCGACATATTAATACTACTGGCAAATAATGATTGTTTATTAATTATCAAATCACAAACCTTGTTTTCCATTTTCATTCTAAAATTTTCAGATCAATTTCGATCGGAACACAATTTTAAAATTTGAAATTTTTGGAATCAGAGTAATAAGTAATCTCATAATTTTCAGTACATATATTTTACACATTTTTTTATATTCTCAAACTTTTTATATATGCAATTTATTGTTCTTTCTTAATATTTGGTATATGCTTGTGTATAAATTCAACTAAATTTGTAGTGTAGTACTATGAATATATAAAAACCATGAATAAAATGCATCAAAAACTAACAATGAATACGATAAAAATACGAAAGTTAATTACAAAGTACATAATTTTAGTAAATAACTATTAGAACATTACAATATTTCGAAGGCTTTTGATCATAATAAGTTTGGAATACTTTGAAAAATTTCAAATCATAAATTTAAAATTTTCAAAATCTCTAAATGCATGCATTCCAATTTCCGTCCAATTTTTTCAAAATATTTGAATTTTGAATGGAAATTTTAACGATGAAATTGAAAATTCCAATCCAACTTGGACCCTAAGCTCATCCAAAATATGTAAAGATGGCAATGGGGTGGGTCGAGTTAGGGGTTGCCGATACCATAACCGCCCGCCGGTTATTGGACACCTCCATAGTGTTTACGGGGAACCATTAAGTTTTATAGAAATATTTTTTTCCTTGTTAAAATAATAAAAAAGTATTATAATACATGATATTGTGTTTAAAGTAAATAAACACTTCATATTATATTAGAACCAGCCTTAAATACTAAAAAAATGACTCATAAATTTAACGATGGTGTAAATTATAAATTATAAAATTGTATAAAAACCATATATTTTCAAAATCATAAAATACTAAAGAGGTATATGGGGCAATTTCGGAGTGGGGGGAGCTATTATCATATCCACCCCATCGGATTTAAAAAAGGCAGATCCTCACGGTTATCTATACCCACGGAGATTTTTGCCATCCCTAAAAATATGAGATGAGTGGAAAATAAAATAGGAGGAGGCCAGGTCAACCAAGTTTTATGTATTCATTATCTTTCTTATTTTATTTTACCAATTACAACATGTTTAGAAAATAAAATAAATGTTAATTAGCATCATTAGGTTACAAGTTACTCAATTAAAAAATAAACAACAGTCCTGATATAGATTACTTGCGAATTCTAAGTTTAAATTTACATTGTCCTTGTTTTTTCTACGAAAAAGGCCTCGTGCTGTTGACTTGCGTCAATAACCAAGATAGGGTTCAAACATCGAATGAAACTCCAGATTCATTGAATCTTTGATGGTACATGCAACCATTCATTGTTTCAGTGCATACCGTACACTAGAGTGTAATAAATTTTTTGATATTCATAAGGTGATAATAAAACAATGGATGATGGAATTTACTCAAAAATTGAATTTAATTTAGTTAAAATAAACGTAATCAATTGTTTGAAAGAGTCAAAAGAAATCCATTTTAAGGTTGTGGTTGATAATGATTTGAGTGTCATATGAGTGGGAGCATTATTAATTCTAGCTTTACTGCTTTAGTCGTTAAGTGAACATAGAAATTCTATGGACCTTTTATAGATGGGGCAACATGTTGGTGAGACTAATTGATGACTCCAAAACTACTCTTGACCCTTCCACTTCATGAAGTATATATATTGTCTGATGTGCGTGTCGGTGGCTATCAACTGAGAAATTATGAGATTCAATACCTTTATTAACGGCTAATAGGCACCCACACGGTGAATTCACTCTCAAAAAAGAAGTAAGACAAGTTACAAAAGTCGGTACTGTAATGTGATGTTAGAAAAGCAAAGGTATGGGACTAAGTGCTAACATGCACATGTTGAGCATGCATGAATTAATGTTGGAGGCACCGGCAGCAGCACCACAACTTGGCCTACCATATCAGGATAACTAGCCAATTTGGGTGTCATATTTTCTTTAGCAATTCACGTAGATTTTCAAATGAATAATTGATGGTACTAGAAATTTCAAAATGATGGAATTTAAAACGACAGATTTCAGATTCCCTATTTTGGTAAATCAATTTGGAAACATGAGTGTTGGCAAGTAGAACACTGATAGTAGCGTGAAAGTAACATCGAACAATGGTGATGACACTACGTGGAGACCAAGGGCTGGGCATGAGGGAAGCTGGGTGAGATAATTCCATCGCCACTCAGGCCTAATCAACATGGAAATCCACCATTTGCCCCCATCTCTTATATATATATATATATATATATATATATATATATAAAGAAAGCATTTAATCCCAAGATAAAGTGCCCTCTAGAAAGTTAAAAAGGCTCAAGTTTTTACTAAACTCATCACTTAAATTCCTAATAGTTCTATATTGCACAAACAAAAAACCTTTCTTTCATAAGTCCGCCCAATGTTACTATTATGTCTTGGGCCATGAAAACTTCAGGGTCCTGGGGTAAGCTGCAAAATTGTTCTTATGTACTAGGGGCACGTTTACGTATTTGTAATTGGAATATGAATAAAATTGGAATAAACTTGAATCGGTCATATTTCTGTTTACGTATTTGTAATAAGAATATGAATAAAATTGAAATAAACTTGAATCGGTCATATTTTCATTGAAACGTTTATTAACCGTCAAAAATGATAATGAAATAAAGCTAATTGGAGAGGGAGAGCTAGACCTAATCGGAGAGGAAGAAACACCAAAAGACAAAAAAACAAAAAGAAAGACCACCTTGACCTACGATGGTGGACGGCAAAAAGTTTTGTTGCAATTATTAATTGGAAAAGTAAACAGAAAGACCAAAAGGAATTGTAGTAATTTATTTTATTTATTTTTTAACTAAGGATGATATGACTTGAGGGAAGATAGGATTATACCCTAGATCTATGGTGGACGACAAACAACTGTGTTTGTGTTTTTTTTTATTGGTTTTTGTTTTGTTGGTATTTGACGTGAGATGAAGAAGAAGAGAACCCGGAGGACATAAAAAAAGAAAACTTAGAGCAAGTCCGGCCCTTTGCTCTATTGCTTGAGCAGCGTGGGCAAATCCAGATTGGATTGCTGGAGTGGTGGAGCGAGATCCACCGAGGAAGGGCCACTCGAGGACCGGCCCGAGCAAAAATCGATAGCCCCAAGCCACTTAGAGGTGGTGACGTCGCTCCTGAATAAAAAATTTTGCGTCGGGCGCGTCGGCGGCGTGGCAGCGTCCGCCTGGCCATTGCCCGAGGGTGGGGCCGCTGTCGGCCACTATAATTCTAGCGGATTGGGGAGGGAAGCCGCATGGCTTCCCTTGGGCCAGTGCGATCTCAACGGCTCTTTAATTTGAGGCCGTTGGATGCTAACTGACAATAAAAAATAAAAAAAAGGATTTAATCTCAAGCAGCAGATTTGGATCTCGGATCAGCAGTTTGAGATAATTCCTTAAAAATTAAAAAAAAAATGTTTTAAAATTGGAAAAGTTACCGTTGTGACCGTAGCCTGTCACGGACGTTGAAATTCAAATTTTGTTAAATCCAACGAGAGATTAATTAAGGGAGACCTGAGGTAAAAGAATTGCTTAAAAAATATGTAAAAATCGGGAAAAAAAAATTTTAAAAAAAATTTGTAAACTTTTTTATTTTTTCTATAAATACCTTGGCAATTTCATCTACCTCACACCACAATTCCATATTTTCTCAACATCTTTCAAGCTTTCTCCTATCTCCTCTCAAAGTTTCAATCCATTTTTTTCAAAAAAAATGACAAGCCAAATCTGAGGTACAAGCTGGAGCGCTTCTTGAAGATCATTGCGTTGTGTGCTAAGCTGGGTTCAAATCACTCATGATTCAATTTCGGGGAGATATGAGATGCGATTGCGAGAAATGTGGAGTCTTATTCATTCGCATATATTGAAAATGGGTGGCCAAAGAACCAGATTCATTGTCAGTCGTTGGAAACTACTTAGCCAATCGTTTGAGTACGTGGAGAGACGCCTTGACACAAGCTAGTGCTAATCTTGAAGTGGAGAAAGTTAGCAGTCCGGGTAATAATATATTTATTTTTATTTGTATTATTTAAGCATTTACCTATTTTCATTATAATTATTTCTTTGTATTATTTATTTGTTACCTATTTTCATTTATAATTATTTCTTTGTATTATTTATTTATTACTATTTTCATTATAATTATTTCTTTGTATTATTTATTTGTTACCTATTTTTAATATATTTATTAATCTCCCCACATTGTATAGGAACTTCAAGCACAAGCTTGGTGAATGGTGCTCAAACCAAAAGTAAAATAAAACATTCACCCAGCATGAATGTTGGAATGTTGTCAAAGATTGTCCAAAATTGATTGTGCACAATCGGTCCGGAAGTTTTCATGGCTTGACACCTACACACTCTACACACCGGTGAAGATGAAGATGATGCGAAGATGTGCGAAACGCCTCTGTTGAACAAGCCGGGGTCGACCCGTTTTCAATTAGGCCAAGGCAAGAAAGCTTCAAAGAGAGAGGTAATGCTTCCAAGAGTGATTATGCAAAGTATATGGAGACATTGCCGAGTCAAGATAGTGTCTTTGGCCGGGAGTGTAGCTAAATTTGAAATTTGAAAAGGCTAAGAGAGGGATCTGGTCTGTGTTGATTGTAAAAATTTGAAATTGATGTGAGGAAAGAAAAGAGAACTACTTGACAAGAAGAAGCGGGCGAGACAAGAAAGAATGGCTCCAACAAGATCGTGAGATTATGAAGGAGCCTTTAGAAGGAGATCTCCAAACTCCTAAAATATTTTGTAATCGGAAAACGGACGTGGTGCGCGGGAGGCGTGCAAGAGAAGCGAGAGCAAGGGAGATGGTCTAACCTTACCGCAATTGGTTAGGTAGTAGCCAATCACTTTGTTATCTTAGGAGCCCATAATTTTCCAATCAATTGGGTTGTAATTTCTTATTCATTTAATAGAGTGTTGTATGTTGTTTCCAATTTATTGATTGTGAATCATAATTTAAATTAAGGAATATATTTATTTAAAGGTGGAGAATTGTTATTATTCCAAAACACATGAGCGCAATGGAAACGATTAAAAAATTTTATCCGATATAACAAATAATATTATTTGATTATTTATAAATAAATAAAAATACAAATATTTTATTGTTATTGTTTTTTTCGGATAATGACACGTAACTCAACGAACGATTAAAAATCTTATCCGAAATTACAAATAAAATTATTATGTATTATTTTATAAATATAAAAATACTAATATTTTTATTGCCAATTGCGGGCAATTTAATTGTAGGGGTGGAGATGTAAAAAGCAGTGACGGGGGAATACCTTTGTTCATTAGGGCAGATACTTACATTCATTGGGGTGGATTGAATAGTGATTGCACAGGGGAAGAGTGAGCAACAAGTCTTGGACTTACTCTTTATACGACTGATATTACGTAAAAATATGACTTATTGATTAATATGATATAATGTTTACAATATATAGGAATATGTAAAAGAAATTTTAAATAATTATAATATAAAATTATAGTTTTATAATTACGGAAAAGATTCTGAATTAACTAAATATATATTCTAACAAAAACCCAATAAAGTAAGAGTGCTACTAAACTCACTCTATTGTCTTATTTCATCACCCACATTATAATTTCACTCACTATAAAAAGTTAAAAAATTAAAATGTTATTTCCTATTGAGAGTATCAATCCCACATTGGGGAAATGAGGAACGTTGCATGTGCTTATAAGCAAGTTAGACTACTTTTCATATGCTAATTGGTTTTATGGTGGAACCCCAACTTTCTTCATTTCCTCACCCATTATTATTCCTAAAATAACCTCAAATATAAATCTAAATTCTTTTTTAATTTTTTAGAAGATTAAATATTAAAAACTCTCTCTCATGCTCCCGCTGTTATGTTCTCTCTTTCTCTCACTGTTCCAAAGATGCTCAGCCACCACAACACCCACCATAGCAGATCTTCCATCAATTTATGTCTATCTCTCTTCTTCTTTTTATCTGAATACGTCTCTTCTCTGAAGTAAACTGGGTTCAATTCAAGTAGGTTATGATTTTCTTATTCTTTTTTTTTTATATAGCGCTTGAAGATATGTATACAATTTAATTGATATTTTTGAGATTTTTCCCCATTAAATTTTTCCTCCGTCACTCCTTATCTACTGATTTTATTCGTCATGAATTTTTTTTTTCTTTTCTTGAAAATTTTTGAGTTGGTACTAGATCTAAGAGGTGGGAGTCAAGCCTCATATCTATCAAGAAGGATTGTCATAGATAAAAAAAACTTCTAGTTTTCATAATTTTTCTATGTGATAATTAAAATAAAAACTTAGTTTTCCACCAAACGCAGGTTAGTATTAGCTTAGTCGAAGCCAAGCCGAGCCCTCATAGTTCTCAAAAATAGTCCAGTCCAAGGGTGCCAAACAACCTCTAAAAACATTATAATGAATTTATAGATAAGGGTTTAAAAGTCTTTTTATAAAGGATAAACATGTCATTAAAAAGTGGGTGGTGAAAACTAGTTAATTACTAAAACAACCTCGTAGAAAACAAATTTTACTTTTCATCATTAAAAAAACTGAGGGTAGTTTTGGTATAAAAAGTCGATTCCCATTCCTCATCCTCCAATCCCAATCCCAATCCCAACCCCTCCCTAAGGAACGCCTTTCCTCCAACATTGGGAATCCCATTCCTTTTTTTGGTTTTTTTTAATTATGTGGGAGCCATGCATATTTTGATTCCCGTAGAGCTAGTAAACAAGGGAATAACATGGACCGAGAATGACTCTCATTCTTCGCATTCCCTTTCCCTATTAGTAAACACCCCCTAATTGTATTAGACATCGCATAATTCGTATCCTAAATGAACTAAGCAAAATGTCTAATACTTTTACTGTAGTTTGCAAATCAAGGAAGGATCGTACACTTGTTCTCATGCTAATCTTATATGAATTCCAACACTGCAATTGGTAATCTACGAAACTAATACCTGTTACGATTGTATCGGCAAAAATAAAACCAAAAAGCTGCAATTTAAAGAACAATTGCTGCATTTCCATTCATATGCTATACAACTACACATATTTTCTGGTTCTTTTTTTTTGGTTAACTTTTGTTTCTTCGAGCGAGCTCCTATCCAGGCTCTATCTTTATTGCTTACCTCTGAACTTGTTTGTAAGAGCTCCAATCCAGGCTCTGTCCTTATCACTATATGCATACCTCATGCTGGAAGCCAAGAAGACAAATCCTTCAACTTTTTGGATCTCATCGTCACTTGAATGCTGAACTTGCAGAATCGGTTGTACAAGGAGAGAACGAGTCCCCTGCGGTAGCATCTCCCAAAGTCCAGAATCTGAAACATAGATCAAAAACATTTCATACTGTTGCAAGTAAATGCAGTCATTTTCGGAAACAGCGGTGATTAAATAATACCCAAGTTATAGCTACCTTCAATCTGAGAAAGGTATAGGGTCTCCTTCACATCAGAAATGCCAATGTTTTCAATCTGCTTCTCAAACCAACCAAGTACGTTGGCTTTTGAAACCTCATCTGGTATGTTCCAATAGCCGCGTACACACAATTCATTTCGAACGGATATCATCTGAAATATTAGCAACAACTACATTTGAATAGATTATACAAAACATCTAAAAACATAAAAACTTACTTTGTTTATTATTTGCTTATCACTTTCTAGCCTAACACGAAATGTAATAAAAACCTGCTATGTACCACTGCTATGGTGTTTGTATTGCGCAGCAAGATGTATGTAGCCCATGCCAAGTCCTCCTTCTGAGTATCCGAGGCATTTTTTGATATCACAAATGTTTGCTCACACCCTTGTGGGATGCTCGTTTGATCCATTGGAGTAGCACCCTGCAATAAATTCCACATAGTCAGGCATACAAAAAATGCTGAGTAGGCAGTGCATACAACAAGCTACTCGCATATTCACAAACTTTTATGAGATAAACACACACAGTATCGTGATTCAGTCCCAGTAGATGATAGTTGGGTGCTTAAGAATGTAAGATTCCTATATTCCCATGGATTGGGATTGAACTCTTGGTGTGAATTGGTCAACAAATGCTACCTAGTACTTTGAAATTTCCAATATGGGTTTTGTCAAACCCTATATATATTGTAAACGTTGTATCAGATTTTTGCAAGGAGTCACAATTCTACTCTCTTATCTGGTTCAGCCGTTGAGAATCACATATGTTCTTTCATCTTAAAAAGTAAAATGGATTAACCCTATGTCTGGAATCTTTGGATGAGGGACTTTCAAAGTACCAATGAACTTTACACTCAATTGTTAAAAGTTACATGGACACCACTAATGAACTACTCAAGCACTACAAAGCCACTACAAAAACACAACTACATGGACTTTCAAAATGACACCTTTCAACGAGTCATTTGAAATTTCTCTGAAACGTATTGCATCTAATCACTTTTAAGTCTCTCTTTCTAATTTTTGTGGTGCATTCTTAACAAGTTTAGCCTAAGTTCCATGGAACTTTAAAGTCACTCATCCAAAACACACCATAAGGGCTAATGTATCGAATCTCACCTTCGCGGTGTTACGAATTTAAGCTGCCTTTGCGTTTTTACGAGTTTTGTGCACATTGACATCTAATCAAATGGAGTTTTTAAATGTCTTGGAAATTATACCTTGAGAAATTTTCCAAGATAGGGAAGTGCTACGGAGAATGCAGCCAAAGACAGACCCAAAGCCTCCGTCCTCTGTCCGAAAACCCGAAAACAAAACAAACCCACAAAAAGTAACATAAAATCCAACACAAACGGAAACAAACATAACACAAGAAAAACTGTTTGGTTCCCTTACAACTTACAAGCTGTGCCGGGGTTGCAGTGGAACCAACAAAATGGTTCACAATCAAAAGCGAACCAAACCCATATCCAATCCATCTGGGTAAGTAGGATTCGTCCAGCCCAGGTATTCCTACACAAACCCCATCAACCAATCAACATTCAAAATGTAGAGCGAGAGAGAGAGAGAGAGGGTTACCGAGCGTGAAGCGGAGGACGGAGAGGTCGAGTTGTGGGTCGGTGGAGGTGCTTTTGGAATCGTCGAGACGAGCGGAGACCGGTAGGAAATTTGTGGGGATTTTTCCGGTGCGAAATTTGGGTGGGATTTTCAACTGAATTAACGGATTTGGGGATAGAATGGCGGGTGTGGAGTTGCTCATATTTTCTTGGGAACTTTTTTTTTCTAGTTCCAGGTGTTTGGGAGCTGAGAAAAAGTGGGAAGGAGTGGGGTGAAATGCTGACCTTGAAGAGAGAGTCCACTGGTCCAAGTTGAGATTAGGCCCAACTTTGAAAATTTGGGGAACTCAAAAATTTGCAATGCAAAATGGGAGTGATGCTCACATGCGCATCTAAACATAAAAAAGCAAAGGTTATTTGGTTAAATCTCAGTTGTTCATTCGTGAAAAGTAATGTGCGGGAGCGTATTACCATGCAAAATGGATTTATAGAGAGTGTGAGAGCAAATGTGTTTGAATGCAATTAGGGGTGTCGAGATGGACTTGAGTTATTCTCGAGGAATAATATTGGCATCCCACCCCTGTTACCAATTTTTCCTATAAACATGACATAATCGAAAACTGTTCATCACCTAAATCATCATTTGAAAATCACCTCTATATATAAAAAAAATCAACCAAATCGAAATTATTTAATCATTCATATGTATAAACCAAATGGACAGTTCACCTTGACAATCTTAATTGTTACCAAAATCGTTTATTTGTTTAATACATATGAATGATTAAACTATCACCAATTTATTTGAATTTATAAGAAATGATTTTGAAATGACGATGTAGGAGATGAACGGTTCTAATTATGATATATGTATAGGAAACATTTGCTACACGAAAAAGGTGAAACGAGGAAGTCCTACCAAGGTGGGACACAAATATTGTTTGTTCTCAACAAAGTTTTGAGCAATGAGAAGTCAAAACTAACTCCCACTGTTACATCTCGTCCCTAAAAATATTGTATTTTATTCCCCGATGTTGTAAATTGACAAAAATGCCCTTCGTGGCCACGTATGTCCTACGTGGACAATTATTTCCTATTGTCTTAATTTTGTACTTTTACGTACTTTTCGGCTTGAGCACTTCACCACGAACCCGTAGGCGCGAACGGGATAAATTTCGGACTTGTAACGGACAAGTTACGAATAAGGGCAATTTGGTAATTTTACCAAATTGCGGTATTTTTCTTTTCTGTGGGCTATTTGCCCATGGTTTTGAACTAAACCAGGGTGCTCTGCACCTCTGCTACTTTTGCAGGTTAAGTACTGCATACTTGACTTCATATTCACTTTTTGAATTTTTCACTCGTTAAATGGGCAACTCCGTGTGGGTTTCACCACACACCACCACACTCCAGCTACTACATCTTTGTCTCTGTCTTGTCCCCTGCTTTTCCCCAAACTTTGCCGTGATTTCTGCAATTGGTTTGCAGAAAATCACACAAAATCTCACACACACTCACAATCACTCAAGCCACCCCGTGGCTCTTCACTCTCAATCTTCTCGGCCTTCCTCCAACCAAACACAAACACAATCCCAAACTCATCTTCATCGTTCTGGGACCAAAAGCCTAGGCCTTGGAGCCTAGGAACCAACCACAACCGAACCCAGAAAATATGGGAAATTTCCCGACGATTTTCACAATTTTTCCCGACGAAGAACGCGTTGATTTGGACCTTGAATCAACCCAGAATCATCATCAAACATCTTCTGGAAGCCTTGGGAACCCAACCCAAGCCTTGCGTACCAGTTTTTGGTCGAGAACGGCAACCTTGACTTTTGGCCGGTTCTTTTGAGCCATTTTCCGGCCATCTCCGACCACCTTTTTGAGGTGTTGGTAAGCAAATTCAAACTTTACTCGTTCATAGCTTCATTTTGGTATATGGATCGTAGAATTTGGCCTAGAAATGAAGAAGATATGAAGTTTTAAAAATTTCCCAGTTTTCTGGCGAGTTTTTCCAGATTTCGGCGACCAGCGACCGGAAAATTGACAGGGATGACCGGTGCTGACGTCAGCGATGACGACAGTAAATCGATTCAGATTGGCCCTGCTGACGTCAGCGATGACGTCAGCAAACCGGTTCAGACCGGCGCTGACGTCAACGATGACGCCAGCGTTGACCGTTGACCTGCGCGCATGAGCCGCGAGTGGGGCCGCGGCTTAGCCGCATTTGAGCAGCACGTGGGGGCGCGTGGAGCATCATTTTCAAGTTCCGTCTTTGCGAGGTGACTCGTGACGACGCGTACTACCTAGGGGTGGTACGTATGGTAATTTTTGAGGTGTTTTGGACCTCTAATTCGAGCAAACAAAGGAGAATTTGAGTCTTTTCCTTATTTAATTTGGAATAGACTTGTTTAATGATTAGTATAGTGACTTCCCATATAGGTGAGGCCTATCTTGAGGAACTCCGAGCTCAGGCTAGGTACGGCGGCTACGACTCGACGACATACCAGTGAGTGGACCTTTTCTTTATTAAAATATTATTATTTTTAGTATGTGGTTAAATGTGATTTTTATGACTTGTATAGCATGCCATGTTTTATTAAATTTGATAAATGATTTACGTAGCATATTATGATGTATTAATCATCCTTATTTGGCTTATTTGAATAAATGTTGGCATGTCTATACGTTTTAGAAAATTATTACTTATCACGCATACCGCACGGTGTTAACACTGCTCGGGCTAGGACCAGCTTCACGTGTATGTTCACACGCACCGACAAGCTCACTTTGGATCCATCGTAGGTGCCAGCTTGTTCTAGGTTGCCTTGGCGACTAGAACTCGTTGTGATGCGCTTAGCGCCAGCTTCACGTGCATGTAGTGCTAGAGCGTAAATTGTAAACACCCAGCCTGTCATGTAGCTACTTTCTGCATGATTTGTGTGCTATGATTATGCGATAAGTAATGTGATGTTTTATACTGCTGTTGACATCTTTTATTCTCGTATCCTTGTGGGCGCAGTCCCAATTATTGAAATTTAAGTATTATTGTTAGTAAACTTATATTTTGGCAAATTACGGGTTTTACAGCGAGGGGTTACATCCCAAACTTTTGAAAAGGTTTTACAAAACTGTACTTGGCCCACTCACCTTTGTTTTTCGCCCCTCCAGGTCCTAGAATTTAGTTGGCAGACGAATTTGGTGGCTGTTGCTAATATTACCATTTTACCCCTCTGTGGAAGTATGTTTATTTCCCTTCAGTTGTGTTACATATCCATCCTATGGGATGAGAATATTCTTTTAATTTTACTGCATCCTAGCTCTGATATTATGTGTAATAATGGGTCTTATCCCACTCTACGCACTTCCGCTCTGTTTTTATTCAAATGATCTCAAAACTCATTTTAATTCCTCTATAATTTCTCTATTATCTCATCATGACTTCGTCATTCCTCCGGGGTGATGGTCAGCATGCCTCGATATCCGGTGTCCACTTGGATATTCGGGTCGGGGTGTGTCACCCACCCTCTTTTCAAAAACGATTTATCTACCATCAACCCTAACTCATCTTTCCATCTCCTTTCATTTAGAGAAAGCAACAAGAAAATGGACTTAGAAGATGACGTTTTCATTGAAGAGGTAGAAGACGACGTTTTCATTGAAGAGGTAGAAGACGACGTTTCCATCGAAGAGGTAGAAGATGATGTTTCCATTGAAGAGGTAGACGATGACCTTTTCATTGAAGATGTAAGAAAAATATGTTCAAATCATTTATAACTTTCAACTTTTTCACATCTGTTCATCTGTCCGTTCATGGTATTTATCTCAAAAAAAATAAACAAAAGCTAGTATAATCTTATTCACACAGATTTTTGTTTTTGTTCAATTGGAGCGGCTTAATTTTATAGGCATATTACTTATAATTTTCTCTTTTTGATTGGTCTACTGTAAGACTTGTTTGCAATTTAAGCTTCAAGATGTCTTCTTTAATTTGCAGCAGGTCTTTAAAAAAAGTATATGATGTAAAAATTTTTTTTAATATGAAACAATTATGTATATAGATGAAGCAGGTGAAATTCTATCACGATCATGTCCTTAATTTTAGTTTTATATATTACTTGTGTTATTAGGTGTTGATCCTTAATGCTAAAATTAAGGAGAATTTATCAAATATGGCCAAAAATTAGTCCTTAGTTTTAAAAATGTCAGTTTTTATAAAAAAAATTCAAATATAACCAAAATCCCACTTAAATAGACTTAAATACCCTCAATTTATATGAGTAATTAGTTGTTGACTAAAAGAATTCTTGTGCTATAATCAATTGTTGCTCTCAGTAATATTTTTCTCTTTTTTTTTTATTTTCTTTGGCAAACGAAGAACAAAGGTTTCTCTCTATTTTATTTTTTAATGAATAATCAAGAAACCTTTCTCGCATAGTACCCACAAAACATTAAAAGGGCAACATACTCTATTCATATAGCAAAAAGTAAACTACTAGAGTAGAGTCTTGAATTTAAAGGATTGTACGTACAACCCAAATAAACAATAAAATGATCAACAAAAAATATGTATTCATTACACCCCAAGTTTAAAAAGAGTTCTACAAAGTAGGATGAAGTGGAATGGAATTCCTGCAAGTTTGTTTATAATGGCCATTTGAACCACATTTTGAACACTTGCGAGATGATTTTTCTTCTCCACGTGATGGGATCCCCTTTTCTTTGCGCCTACCATTTCTTCTTCATGTAATTGGTGGTAGGACAATTCTTTCACGCATATCATCAGGTACTATCCAATCGATTTGATCACCAACTAGCCATATAACTTCTGCATACGCAATGACCAAAGAATTTGTAGTATAATAATGGGAACACATAGGATAACATGAAATTTGCCGGTGTCGACATGCAGCACAAGCATGTGAACAAGGTAATTGGCCAAGATCAAATTGTCGGCATGTGCAACTTTTTTCCTCTAAATTCACAATTTCAATACGAGATCCATCGTATACATGAAATGAGTAAGCTGTGATGGGCTATACCTGCATATTCACATGCACATATATATATATTACTCAAACGAAACAAAAGAACAATTGAACAAAAGACAAGTGAGATAAAAGATAAGATACAATATGTGCCAAAATTAAATAGACAAATTAAAATAAGTTCTATGTAAGTGAATGAACTAAAATACTTGCAATGATAATCCTTGCTTGTTATTTTCTCGCGCCAACTTGTCTGCCCAATCTGTCAAATGTGTATTCATTTTGGCTACCTTGGTTCGACGTTCATAAAACCACTTACGAAGAATATTGATTCTTAAATACTCAAGAAAATGGGTGATAGGTAGTTTACGAGCATCTATGGTGATTGCATTGAGACATTCAGCAATATTTGTTGTCATGATGTTGTACCGCTTTCCATCAAAGTACGCACGCATCCACTTTTCATATCCAGCCGAATTAAAATAGTCACCCACCTCAGAGTCGACTTTATATATTTCTGTCATAAGACGATTAAATTCAGGAACACGATATGCCTTAGCAGCTGTAAAATACAGTTTGTGTGCTCTCTCATGCTTAAAATTGTGCCTAAGGTTTTGACTTATATGGAATATGCATGCACCATGATGGGCATTGGGAAAAATAGTTGAGAGAGCCTTTCAAATGTTGTCATGTCTATCATAAATGAACACTAAGTCATCAATTTCCTCAATTGCTCCTCGTAATTTTGTCAAAAACCAATTCCATGATGCGTCATTCTTTGAATCTCCAACTCCAAATGCTAGAGGGTATATTTGGTTATTGCCATCCATGCATGTGGCAACAAACAAAGTGCCAAGATATTTACCCTTTAAAAATGTCTCGTCGACCACTATTACCGACCTAATAGCACTTCGAAATCCTCTTATGCAAGGTCCAAGTAACATGAAAGAGTACAAAAAAAGATTATTCCCATTTGTTTCAATATGTGTTATTGTACTTGGATTTTTGGCTTCTAACACAGCAAAATAAGATGGAAGTAATGCGTAAGATTCCTCTGGCGATCCCCTAACCAACTCCAATGCATGTTCTCTAGCTCTCCCAGACTTCACATAACTTATACTTACACCCATGTCCTTCCGCATATCTTATATGATGTCACGTGGTCTATGTACTCGTGATACACCTTCGTACTTAGACTTTATGCATTGACCAATAATAGAACTACTTGCTTGTCGATGATGGCGATTAATAACATCCAATGAGCATGAGTGCATAGTAACGTATATTCTGACCTTGAAATATGATGATTGTCTTAATTTAGAAGCACGTAGTTTCCACTGGCATCCGTTGCCGACACAACCAACTTCAAACCTTTCTTTGCTTGATCTCTTCATTTTGAACTCATAATTGTTCTTCATAGCATCAATACCCTACTTTTTTTTTTAAAATCCTCCTTAGTCTCGTACAATTAGCCTACAACTATATCTCCATTTGAATTGCACAAGTCCGCAGTGTCTGATTCGTGTACAATATTTTTACCTTTGTGAACATCTGATAGTTTAGAGTTGGGTTCATTAGATTGCACATTAATAGGCACATCATCACATAATACCATGCTTTTCAGGAGGTAACTCATTGAAATCAACATTATCTTGGAATGCATTATCAGACTCCACATGTGGCATATTCTCAAATTCTTCATGATATGATGCGTCCTCAAATTCTTGATTTCCCAAGTCATTATTTGAATCATGTAGCACATTATCTTCCAAATCACCTTGAGTAACAAAGTTGAGATCCGTTTGCAATGGGTCTTGTTCGAAGTTAGCCGATGGAGCTTTTTGATTAATTCCACTTCCAGAAGAAAATACTTTATGCTTTAATGTAACACACAATGAAATCTTCCAAGACCTCGAAAGGTTCTCAAAAATAAAAGCCTTCACGTCATTATCATCGACTATATCTGCAGGCCATGTAGTTTACATTGCGTTGTATATGACTTTCATAGTTATCTCATACTCATTTGGGTCCACATTCACAATACCATATACTTTCCTCCGAAGATAAGCAAATGAAATTTTATCTGAAACAAGTAATCCTTTCGTTTTGCAATTTTTGTACGTTGAGTCAACCCACCTCCCATCATAATTCACCAAAATTGTCAAACTAGACATTTTCCTGAAATATAAGCAAAATAATAAGACAAGAAAAAAGTGACATACACATTGAAAAAATAATGATCTACATCATTCAAATTCTCAGCACTAAGGACAATCCCCTGATTGGAAAAAAAATATATTCAACTTTGTTCCCTAAAGACCTTTTTACATTTTTTAATCTACCCAACTAAGGCATGGCAATAAGGACAATCCCCACGAACTGCTTCTCATAAAAGGTTCCTCGTATGTGATCAAATGCACATATGCCATAATAATGAAACCAGTTACAATCGGGAAAACGTAAACGAGGAGAAATGCAAAAAAAGGAACCATCTACACTCATCGTAGTTTAGGGCTGCAGTCTTCACCGTTTTCTACTAGCAGCCGATGCCTTCACTCTCTTATGCGCAGGTCTCCACAATTTCTTACGTCTAGGGTTTGCCATCAGATTCTCTAATTTTCATCTAATAGGGTTTTGGTTTTTAAGTTTTTAATTTGAGGGTATTTGTGTCTATTTAAGTAGGATTTTGGATATATTTGAAATTTTTTATAAAAACTGACATTTTTGAAATTGAGGGCTAATTTTTGGCTATATTTGATAAATTCTGAAAATGAAGTTTGTTGATGATTATACTTCTAATTTTATATAATTGTGTTAAATCTTGGAAGTTTTTACCGTGAAAGTTGAGTTTCTTTTGAAACGTAACAGAAGCAATTTCAATTTTTTTTCTTTTTTTTTCTAAGAGACAAGTTTGTAGTTATAGAAATTGATATATAAAAGGGTATTTTTGAAATAATGGTGGATGGAAAAATAATGTTTTATTTTTTTAACTTTTGATGAAGGTGAAAAAACGAGAAAAATCTTTTTAAGCCTTTTCCAAATTTTCGTCACTATTAGACCATGAACTATACAATACCAATACGCCTGGCTGTTCCTGTACTGCACATATTTCACCTGTTGACTGCATTCTATTAACACCTGCATATTTGGTTATCTTTCAAAAGAAACTCCCCCACTAAAACACTTCGAGGGGCAGCAGCAGCAGCAAACAACGTTCCCCAAAATTCAAAAATCCCCCCAAACAATGGTAATCTTCTTCTCTCCAATCTTCCACACCAAACTAATCCGATCCTTCTCTTCTTCTTCTTCGTCTTGTCGAACCAATCTCCCAGAACCCCCACCCCTCCAAACTCTACTCAAAAGCGGCTTCACTCCCACCCTCAAATCCATCGTCCAATTCCTTCTCTTCCTCTCTCGAACCCGCCGGTTCGACACCCTCGTCCACTTCTTCTCCCAAATGGAGTCCCACCAAATCAAAGGCAACTCCCAGACGCACTCAATTCTCACCTGGGCTCTCCTGAATTTGCAGAAATACGAAGAAGCAGAGCACTTTATGAGGACCCAGATGGCCGAAGTCTCGAATTTGCGGCGGAATCGGATGTGGGACTCTCTGATTCAAGGCCTGTGTATCTACCGGAAGGACCCCGAGAAGGCTTTGCTGGTGTTGCGGGATTGCTTGAGAAGCTACGGTATTTTTCCTTCTTCTTTCACTTTTTGCTCGTTAATTCGCTCGTTTAGCAATCAGGGAGATATGAGCAAGGCAATTGAGGTGCTGGAGTTGATGGCTGATGAGAAAGTTAAGTACCCTTTTGATAATTTTGTTTCTAGCTCAGTAATTTCCGGGTTTTGTAAGATTGGGAAGCCGGAAATCGCAGTCAAGTTTTTCGAGAATGCCGTGGATTCGGGAGCTTTAAAGCCTAACATTGTGACTTATACAGCATTTGTAGGTGCTCTTTGTAAATTGGGTAGAGTTAATGAGGTTTGTGATTTGGTTGGTAGGATTGAGAAGAAAGGTTTGGCATTTGATGTTGTTTTCTATAGTAGTTGGATTTGTGGTTATATTTTGGAAGGGGTTCTAATGGAGGTATTTCAGAAGAATAGACTTATGGTGGATAAAGGCATAAGACCAGATACATTTAGCCATACTATTATGATAGATGGGTTTTCCAAGCTAGGAGATGTGGAAAAGACGCTCGGTTTTGTGATAAAGATGAGGAAAGGTGGATTAGAACCCAATTTGATTACGTATACTGCTATCATGTCGGGATTTTGCAAGAAAGGGAAAATGGAGGAGGCATTTGCTATTTTCAAGATGGTTGAAGATTTGGGAATTGAAGTTGATGAATTTATGTATGCGACTTTAATTCACGGGTCTTGCATAAAAGGGGATCTCGATGGTGTTTTTGATTTGCTACATGAAATGGAGAAGAGGGGGATTAATCCAAGCATTGTCACATACAATACTGTAATTAATGGATTATGCAAATTTGGGAGGACATGCGAGGCTGATGAGATCTCAAAGGGTATACTTGGAGATACAATAACATATAGTACGTTGCTACATGGATATATAGAGGAAGAAAATATCATGGGGATTCTGGAAACGAAGAGGAGATTGGAGGAAGCTGGAGTCTACATAGATGTTGTAATGTGTAACATACTTATTAAAGCACTGTTCATGGTGGGGGCATTTGAGGATGCTTATGAACTATACAAGGGAATGCCAGAGAAGGGTTTGGTAGCAGATTCCAGTACATATTGTACAATGATTGATGGGTACTGTAAAGTTGGTAGAATGGATGAGGCACTTGAGATATTTGATGAGTTCAGAAGGACACCGGTTTCCTCCATTGCATGTTATAAATGTATTATCAGTTGGCTCTGTAAGCAGGAAATGGTGGATATGGCTACAGAGGTGTTTATTGAACTCAATGAGAAAGGTTTAGGTTTGGATACAGGTGTCTATAAAATTCTGCTGAAGGCAATTTTTGAAGAAAAAAGTTCAGCTGGAGTTTTAAATTTGGTTCGACGAATTGATAATTTGAAGACAGAAGTGTATGATATTATAAGCAATGATACTATCAGCTTCTTGTGCAAGAGAGGTTTTCCTGAGTCTGCATGTGAAGTGTATTTGGCGATGAGGAGGAAAGGGTCAGTTGCCACAAGCAAAACTTACTATACAATTTTAAAAGGTCTAATTGGTGATGGGAAAGATTCGCTAACTCAGTCTTTCTTGAACATCTTTCTGAAAGAATATGGCCTAGAAGAACCCATGGTTAGCAGGATTCTGGCTTACTACATATGTCTGAAGGGCGTTGATGATGCTCTCCGGTTTCTAGACAAAATGAAGGACAAGCCTGCAACCATCACTTTGCCTGTTACTCTTTTTAACACACTTATAAAGAATGGTAGAGTTTTGGATGCATATAAACTTGTCATGGTGGCTGGAGATGGTCTACCTATTCTGGATGCATTTGATTATTCGCTTATGGTTGATAGTCTTTGTAAAGTAGGACATATCAGCGAGGCATTAGATCTGTGTAGTTTTGCTAAAAATAAAGGGGTGACCCTTGATATCATCACTTATAATTCAGTTATAAATGGATTATGCCGCCAAGGCTACCTTGTTGAAGCATTTCGGCTATTTGATTCATTAGAGAGAATTAATTTGGTACCCACGGAAATCACATATGCTACATTGATTGACGCTTTACGTAGAGAGGGTTTTCTTCTGGATGCCAAGGAGTTATTTCAGAGGATGGTTCTCAAGGGCTTTAAACCAAATACACATGTATACAACTCAATTATTGATGGTTATTGCAAAATTGGAGATATGGGTGATGCCTTGAAGCTTCTTTATGAATTGGACTTAAAATCCCTCCGGCCTGATGAATTTACTGTTAGTATTGTAATCAATGGCTTTTGTCTAAAGGGTGATATGGAAGGAGCTCTTGAATTCTTTGTTGAGCTCAAGGGAAAAGGTACATTACCTGATTTTTTGGGTTTCTTATATTTACTAAGAGGTCTGTGCGCCAAGGGAAGGATGGAAGAAGCCAGAACCATCTTGAGAGAAATGCTCAACTCCCAGTCTGTTTTGGAGCTAATAAATAGAGTTGACGTTGAGGTCGAAACAGATTCATTAGAAAGTTTTCTTGTGTCTTTATGTGAGCAAGGCCGTATTGAAGAAGCACTTACTGTCCTTGATGAAGTTGGGTGCATGTTTTTCCCTGTTAGAGGTTCACCTAATACTCACCAACAATCTCATAAACTAGACAAGCCTTATGATAGGGAGGCTTCTGGTATAGTTGTTTCAACTTCTGTAACCTCCACCGATGTAGATTTGGATATTCAACTTTCTGAAATGAAGAAAGTAGAGAAGGTGGCGGAAAATTATGACGGTGGAGGGAGATGGTCTGAGTTTAATGATTTTGACGATTTCTATAAGCAAATTGCTACACTCTGTTCAAGTGGGGAGATACAAAAGGCTAGTCAATTAGCAAAGGAGATGGTTTCTAATTTTGGCTGGGCCAGTTAGTATAATTGAAAAATCCGGCTAAAGTGATGTTGGAACTTTCTTCCCCTTCATTGAGGAAACAGGTGCCATGCATGCAGTTGCAGGTATTTTTTTCAATTGTTGAAAATTTGCCTACTCTTTCAAGTTAATAATTGTTGATTACGTGTGTTATGTATGTGTGCTCTGTTTATTTATTTCTTTGTGTTATGCCATTTGATTTTTTAGTTTTGGAAAGGCATATCGCAGTCTTTCTGTGAATATATCCAATTGATAATATGAATGATATTATTCATTCACTTCTTCACGATGGTATCTGAAGACTTTTGGACTTCCGTTGGTTTTTTTATTAGTCTCGCAGAAAAGCAAACACATTGATTGAACGTTCTAAAAATTAACTACAGACTGTGCTTTAATATCTTGGTTTTGATACTGTTTTGATTTGCTGTTAATATTTCTTCTTTTTGGGCATATGCAATCTGTGTGTGTGTATGTGTGTGTGCATCTATGTGAACGCATATTTATATGTACGCAAATTCTTACATATATGGATGTATATATACATAACATAGATACAGAATACTCCATTGGATGATTATGCCCTGAGTATAAGTTTTGGCTTGCAACAGAATACTGTCAAGCTAAACGGTTTCAGCTGGTGGAACTTGAAGCATGAAAATTGAAAGCGATAGTAATACATAATGGTTTTGCGCCAGTTAAAATTTGCATGGCCTCATGAAGATGAAAAGGTAACCCTCTACATTGTTTCAATTCTTTGCTTATATATTTCTTTTGTCAGTTTGAATTTATTGCTTAGTTACAGAAACCTGCTGCACAGTGTGGCATTCAACCCTGATGCCGCCCTTGCTGTTGAAGGATATATTGGAAAAACTGGATGGATGTTTGTGCCTCAGGTAATTCACTAGCTCAGATGCATGAGTATTAGGTTAAAACTCTCATCCATTTTTTTGAACTTTTGACAGGAATGTGTGATTGATGTTCTTTTACTTCCCTGAAATATGGGCTACCTATTCTGCTCGGCCTTCAAAGTATGTCTGAAATTTTATTTACATTTTCCCTACTCATTTCATACGTAATAACTAGCCCGGGATGATAATCATGCTTTGTTCTGTCGGTATTTGTAAAAGAACGATTTGCGTTTTGTTGGTATCTGAAAATTTTTCCTTGAACCTCTTGCAGGTTCCTCTGCAATAAGTGCAAACTAATAATGGATTATCCACATGCTTATTGCACATATCAGTTTGTATTTTAATGCTTATTACTGCTTATCGTCAATGTACACAATCATAGAGGAGAGCTGCAGCATGACGCCAAATTAGCAAACATTTATCTCGGGTAAGCATGAAAAATCCTTAGTGTTATGCATCATCAGGTACTACGAGATGATAAGACTGTTGGAATTAATTCATGTTTAATCTAACGGTTGACATTAATTAAAAAAAATAATAAAAGATGGTTGTATTCAATAGTATGTATTACTAAGGTAATACCCGGCTAAGCAAGCTTAATTGCAGAGTCCTAATAGATTATTGCATTTCATAACAACTAGATCCTCTGCTTTCTTTTATTTCGGTGCTAAATCCTCTTAATTTTATGTTACTGGTGGATGATCATATTTTCTAAAGGTGGCGTTTTGGTAGCTATACGTTGAGCTAACAATTTCTCTTTAATCTCAGCCAAGAGACTTGGCGCAACCGGGCGACACTAGTTGGATTTAGTATTCTCCAAACTTGTATGAAATCCCGTCTTACTCAACAAATGATGTCTGGTGAAACCAACCCGCTTCTCTATAAAAAGGGGGTTTGTGGAATCATGCCCATTGTCGCTCAAGTTCCCGGGATGCAGATGTCGATTTGCTTGAAAAAGATCTGCCAATTCCTTGCTGTAAATGCAGAAGTGAGGAACAAATTTAGCAATGTTTGAAGCACAAGATATACTTTCGTTGTCTGCAATGTTTGAGGTATTTGGTTCTTTTTCATTACGCCAAACTTTCGTACTGTAAAAATCTAGATCATTCGAGTGCCATCTTATTTTTCTTTCTCCAAAATCTGCCTCGAAAGCTAAACCCAAAATTCCGAGCCTTGAATAAGTTCTATAAGAAAATTTCAACATTCGTATCAATGCGTTAGTGGCAAATGGAAAAATCGGTCTGCTGTTTTAACAACAGCGATTTTGCAGGCAGAGTTTTCGCCATTGCCGCAGGAGCGATCCACACAACCAGTAAGTCGAAGTGAGCAAAATTGTTTACAATTCACGCTTGAAGCTTATCACAATTCCACACATCTGTCGTTCCCCTTAACAAATGAACAACTTGTTTATTCCATTTGAGAGAATCATTTACTTGCCTATAATTTTTTTTTTCCGCTAAATAATATGAACGTTTCACAATCACACATCCAACAAAACTTGTTCGATGGAATAAGAGTTTTCAACAATCTGTTTAATGGAGAATAAGAAAATCTATATGACTAACACAAATGTAAGGCATAAGAGAGAAGAAGAAAAATCAGTGCTTCATATTCCTAAAATGGTCCTTATCTGGTCTGGAGGATGCCTTGCCAGTGACTTCGGATCTGAGTAGCCATTTTTGGGATCCATGATTGCCTCGTACGTAAGGTCATATGCTTCCGCCAATGATTTAGCCACTTGGATACAAGCTTCAGAACGCAACTTCGGAACCTGCATCTGCTCAAATTCAGGCAGAGAACTCTCACTTCCCAAAACAAGCCCAAAGAAAGTCTTCAAACACTCGGACAGAGAGGCTGGAGAAGTGTCCTCCATCTCTACCAATGGGGTAGTGCCAGTCTCCTTGCTGAGTGAGTCACGGAAGTAAGGCATTTTCTGTGACAAGCCACATCTTTTAAGGATGGCATCGACTTCATTTTCTACAAGGGCTTGCAGGTGTTTATCTATCATCGTTCCGAGGTTCTTCACATATTCCTCTGCAACCTCATGCCCAAGCAATGGTTGTTGGATGGCACACAAGCAATTGATGAGGAAAATCTTACAGGATGTTTCACTTGACTGCACCAATCCATTGAATAGGTATTAGGACGAAAGAAATGAAGATGATTACGCACAAGAATCACATGATCAAAGTTATAAATCATTAAATACAGGGGACTATTTATTTTGAAACATTACACCAATTTCCCTTGTCATAGCTGGTTTTTTATAAGCTTATATTTGCAGACATTGGGTTCTAGTACCAAGGAATTTTTCGTACATCTAAGATTCTAAATCCTGAGGAAAGGTAATTGACATAAGCCTTAAACCCAGTTACATGAATACAGAACAAAGCAATTGGGCTGAATATTGGAGTGGGCCACGAAAATCTTCGAAACTAGCTTGAAATTTCTAAGAATAAGAGGCACGTCGTTGGACTTTTGCTAAACCAAACATTGATGCTATATATCCTTTCCTTTGTGTGTGTAGGATCTTGTTTTTCTTGGTATAGATTGATATGGCATTCATCAGAATTTGGCACCAGGAATAGTTGCACACTAGAGTATGAGAATTACAAAATGCAACAGCAAGCCACGATATCCTAGGATTGGCTGGAGATAATCCGAAATCAGAGGCTAGGAAAGTAATGAGGAAAGAAACCTGAGATGATGGGGCAGAATTGCTGTTGGACAATAGTGCATCAACTGGTGATTTACCAAATTGACCTAAGTCAGAACTCATCCTACTTCTTCTTGAGGAGTGGCCAACTCCCTTGGACTTGTGTGCCTCTGCAGCTTGCTCACATATCTGCAATGGTAGGAGTAAGGAATTTAATTCAACATATTTAATAAATAACTGTCGATCTCAGATCTCAATTTCTGACTGCAAAGTTAAAAGATTAATTTACTCATGAAGTGCATAAGCACGGTTTTGAATCCCTTTAAATTTGTAACATGAATAATAAAAGAGGTACAACGGAATGATTTTCTCAGGATGATGTTTCAAGATATGACTTCACACTGTGGCTCTGGAACAAGTTTGGCTTCCAAGGCCAGGTGTGCTAACTTAAATTGCTTACAGGAGTGGTTCTACTAATATAGATAGCATCTGTTTGTGGGATTACACGAGCTAACCACAATAGGCGCAAAAGCACTCAAAGTGAAGTTCTCTGTAAATTTGTTCTCAATTAATGGGAATGTGACATAGTTTTGAAGCTTCAAGCATGCCTAAAAACTAGTGTCAATGTTGCTTTGACCATCATGAAACCAGAAGCAAGCTTATCAATCATGCCATTTACATAACGAAATGTCCAGTATAACGCACCTTAACAATTGGGTCGAGTAAAGCAGATATGACTGGACCAAAAGAAGGATTTTTGCCCAAAGTTGGAAGCATCATGCTGTTATGAGTCTCAACTATTTCAAGCAACAGTGAGACTCCTTCCCTTACTGCTGGTGGAGGGGAGAGATCAACAGAAACAAGGGGAGGATACCTCAAAAGCTTTTCCCCTCGGGTTTTCAGAATATCAAAGAAAGTTTTCTGAGCAGCATCTTTTAGTGTCCAGAGTGTATCAGATAAAGCTGTTTCTCTCCCAATAAATTCTGATACCTGCAAGTAGACAGACAGCCATATATTAGGGGTAAAAGAAAAGAAAGTCAGATAACATGTGGGACAACTTATTCCATTGATGAATAGGAAAAGGCATCACTTACAGTGTGGCTGTAGAACTCCAGGGTATTACTTAGTTTGTATGAAATTATTAGACTGGACTGGGACTGCAAAACTTGTTCAACTCTTACTTTAAATGGCCGGCAAACTCCCTCAAAAATTCTATCCATAACAAACATCAAATCAGATTCTGTCTTTCGAGAATCACTGTCAGGGTTCTTGGAGAACTGGTTTCTGGTTGGACTAGTATCTCCCGCAGCATCTGGATCCAGTAACACAAAGACAAGTTCCCGTTCAGATGCTAAGGCCTGCAACAGGAGCAAGAAAAGACAGATGATGAACTATAATTCACAAGTGGAAGTGTAACACAACCAATAGGTCTTTGTTTTCACACCTGATGTAACCAACCTAGCATATCCCCAACATATCGTAAGGGATCATGAGCATGAACTTCAATGGGTCGAGGCATTCCACCAGGTCCTCCACGTGTAAGAGCGCTGATAAACCGTCTAAACAATGCATTATGCCTCATGTTTGCTACCTAGAAGATTTGTAGACAAGTCAATAAGCAAGGTAATAGATAAAAAGGGAGAAATGGTTAGCACAGAGAATTACCTCTTCTGCACAATACTTGAAAAGCACAGGCCTTTCCTTGAGGCAGCGAACTGCTGTTTTCAAAAGATCATCAACTTGAGGATTATCAGAGTCACCAAGTCTTCTACATTCCGCCTGAACCCACCTAGAAGACAGAAGAAATTAAAGACTCATGTATCATATCTCATCTATCCCAGCAGAATACTGGTCTCAGAAATTTGAAACAGCAATTATACCTATAGGTAAGGTTCTCAGTTCTCTTGCCTATCAAAGAATGTTCTATTGCAAGAATGTTCTATTGCCAGACTGTAAATCTCGACCACATATGTAAACAAGAATCCACCTAATTAATGGCCTAGATCAACAGTCTTCCAACAGAACATGTTAGACCATTTGAGAAGAGAAATTGACCTCACACATATGCATACTAAGGAAGATGGTAAAAGAATAAAAACCTGCACAGACGCTCGTAGGCTCCCTCTTGGTAGACAGCCATCATATCCATGAGCTCCAGACCGGCACGCTGCAAGCCAATGGCAATTGAGGTTAGTTTCACCTTTTATGTTTCCATGATCCAGATAAAAAAAAATCAGATGTGTGAGAGAGAGTACCTGATGATGAGTCCTCAAGAGCAATTTACAGTTGGCATGAATTTCTTGAACATGATTAAGCGCCTTGAAGAAGTTCTCATTCAGTTCTTCATCCCTCAATGCACTTATCTAACAAACCCAAATCAACAAATCAATTCAATTGATTCAAATCTCAACACAAAAACCCAAACCAACAACTGAATCAATTGATTCAAATCTCAACCCAAGCACCCAAATCAATCAATTGATTCTAATCTCAGAACTTAAAAACGCAAAATGGGTACCTCTTGATTAGAGAGCTGATAATCGCGGAGGAAGCAAGAGACGATCTGCTGCCTCTGGGTGGTGACATTGAGCTCCTGCTTCAGCCTTTCGGTGGTGGCGATAATGTCACCGGTGGTGGCGGTGCAGCTGCTGAGAGCGATGGCGATCTTGTCGCAGCTAGTGGCCAAGGCACTGACCTCGTCCTCCACGCGATCCAACGCATCTTGGGCCACCAGGGAGGCCTCCAGGAACTCGAGGTTGGTGGCGAGGCCTCGCTTCTCGATGGTGGATCGAAGGTTCCGCCGCGACTGAGGGGTATTTTCGGAATAGAAAGAAGAGAGGGTGTTGAGTGAGGCCAGCACATCGGGGGAGTCGGTGCGACACTCCAAGACCTTCTTCAGCTTCCGGGACAGTCCCGGCGCCAGCGTCGCAGTTCCCATTTTTAGGGGGAGTCAGGTGGCGGAGTGGTGGCAGAATGCTGTCTGTCGCAGGCAATGGGATGGCGGGAGATGGTGGCTCCAGATTGGGAGATATAAGTTGGGGAAGGCCCGACTCTAGTAACTTTGTCAGAGATTTAATCAATTTTTAATTTTCACCAAAAAAACAAAGTTACCAATATTTTTAAAAAAATAATTGATTAAAAAATCTACTGATTGCTTAGCAATTTGTGTTAATGAGTCCACTTATACTCCGTTTGGGGATTCAAAACATGAATTTATTTGGGGTCAAACTTTAGTGGTACGTACCATTCAATGGTACGTATTATTAAATGATTTAGATTTATTTGGGACCCATTGTAAATTAATCTGGACCATTCAATAGCCGTACCATTGAATGGTACGCATCACTCAAGATTTTTCCATTTACTTGCTGAAAGTTAAAAACGTTTTTGTTTGTGTTTGGCAAACAAATTACTTCTAACTAATAGAAGTATTTTTGAAGAAGAAAAATGTTACGGCGATTATTTTTTTAGACAATATTTTATAAATTACATGATGTGACGGTTGATAATTAGATTTTATTTTTAGTGATTTAAAAAAGGAATTCAACCATCAACTGTCACATTATGTAATCTACAAAATATACTCTAAAAAAATGGCCTCTCTAGCATCATCCAAAAGCACTAGAAAGTACTTGGATTTTTGATAAAAAGAATTCAACGTATTTTAGAGAAACCCGTTATAGCTTAAGCGTTTACGAGCATAATTATTTTCTACAAAATCTACCCAAACGAGCCCTCAAAGAAGTTTGGAGCATTTTCTTTGGCTTGCAGCTTGCTTGGAACAAAGGAATTGTGCGTCTCAAAGTGGAATTTGATTCTGCTCAATGTCCATATGATTCTACAAGGTGTGAGTGAGAACCATCCTCTTGGTGAATTGGTACAGGTTTGTCGTGAGCTATTAGACAGAGGTTGGAATTGTGAACTCCGTCATGTTTATCGTGAGATAAATTTTATGGCTGACGAACTGGCTAACTTGAGTTTGTCTTATTCTCTTGGTTCAGTTTATTTTGATCAAGCTCTTGCCTCTTGTCATCATCTCTTGGTGTCAGACGCTTATAGAATCTCTAGACATCGTGATGTTTTGCTTTAGTTTCTCTTTATTGGGCGTTTAGCTCCATTTGTTTACCCAAAAAAAAGAATGATATTGTCAAAAATACACTAATAACATATATTGATACATTTTATTGGTGAGAATTTGAATCTGGCTAGTACTTATAATCATAATTTGGGAAGAAGAATGATTTCCTCTTCCTCCCATTTATGATGGTAATTTAGGTTCTTGTATCATCTTCATCTCGGTTCATGTTACAGTCTCTCTCACCTTTTTTTTTTTCAAAATATAAGGCTGTCTCCAACGGGAGGGGGGCGAAATCCCAGATTTTGGGTCCAAATCTTCTCCAAGGGAAGTATTTTGGGGGTGGGAAAAATAGGAATTTGGGTTTGAGGGTGGTATTTGGGATTGGTTTGGAACTGGAGAGAGAAGATTGGGTGGGAAAAAAATGGCGGCAGAGATGAGTTGTCCGTTGAGATTTAATGGCCCACGCGCGCTTGTGGGTTATAATCCAATGTGGCGCGCCCACACTTTCACTTTTCCAACAGTAACAAATTGTGTGGCCCAGATTTAGTGACTGTTGGAATCCAACAGTCAGTTTTGAATTTTTTTTTTAAATGTATACATTTTGAATCTAATGGCCCATATCTGTTTAATCAATTTTAACAGTAATAAAAAAGATCCAACGACTGAAATTTAAATCCAACGGTCAAAATAATATTATTTAATAAATCAAATCAGATCCAACTCCTAAAACCATCCAAAACTCTATAAATACCCACCCATTTGTTAACTAATACATAAAAAAATTAATTCTCATATTTCATTACCAAAATGTGTTCAATCATTCCATTCTCCTTCCAAGGTTGGCTCAAATGGGAGACAAAGAGAGCAATAGAAATGACAATTGGCTTCCTAGCGAAGATGTCGCCTTATGCTCAGCTTGGGTGTCAATCTCTGAAGATGGTTCTGTTGGTCGCTTTCAATCTTTGGATACGATGTGGGTGCGTATTTACAAAAAGTTTCTCGCCAACAATCTGGGCACTACAAGGGGAAAAACTCGACTAATTGAAGGAGTTAAGTCTCGCTTCAAGCATATCAACCAACAATGTCAACTATGGAGTTCATCTCTGGTTTAGATTTTCAGTATGTAGGACATCCAAAGAGTTAGTTCTCAGTATGTTAGAAATAATTGTGATATAGAATCCAATGATATCGAAGTCAAAAATATCTCAACAAATTTTTTTTTTCGGATTTTGAATTTTTTTACATCGAAACGTTTGTAAAAATAAAACAACATAGATTATACAAAAACTAATTCCAAAATTGTTTCAAAAAAAAAATTATCAAAGAAATACAAAAGTTTAACAAATTGTAAAGTTGGGGGTGGGAATTATAGGTCCCTTTGAGTTGGAGGAAAAAACTAACAAACCTTATACGTATAGATGAATAGTTCAAAATACGGGGCTAAATTTTAGGATTTGGAACCTTTGGGTTGGAGATAGCCTAAGTAAACTATAAAGATACAAAAAATATGCTTATATTTTTCACCCAATTTCTTTTTTATACAAATGATATATTTATACTAAGAGGTGAAGTAATAAATTAGTTGCGAACTAATTATTCCTAATATTTGAACTTAAGACCTCCCAATTATAAGTGAAAATGAATATCACTAGATCGTAGTACTAAGTGAGAATTTTTTTTTTTATAGTAAGTTCTTATACATTGATCCAAACAAATTAATCTTGACAAATCGACCGCCATGAGGCTTCATTTATTAAAATAAATAAAAAATTTATTGTCTTCTAAAATACTATTTACAGTAGTATACAAACTTGTTCAAAATATATGAGCTTAACATCAAATATATTATATGCATATTATTGCATATTCTTTAGCTCCAAAAGTCTAGACCATCTCTTATCAACAGAAGCAGTGCTTTGCCCACCAATATCTGCAAATCAGAATTGTCTTGGGAATTAATTAATTTCCTTGCTCAAAATAATTGCTAATTTTTTCTAGTTGTAAAGATGTTGTCACAGAACACTTACACTGCACAGTGGGATAAGATTTCTCACACAGCTCTGAACAAGTATCCTGCAATGTACAATTTCCAGCGGTGGTTAATCAATCATTAAGTATTTTTTTCGTGCTTTATGCCGGTTTTATGATCAAAAGCATTGCATTAGTAGTTCATACTTTAATGGAGGTGGCGAGCCGTATCGTGTCCTGTATTAGTGAATCAAGTTCAGCTTCATTTCCAGGCTTCACATAGATCACCTGTTGCAGCATGCACGCAGCTGTGTTAAGACACTATCTTAGGGGAGTCAGATGGAGAGAGAGAAGAGAGTTTAGAGACTTAATGATGGATCATCGCCCCCGATTTCCGGTAGTTGAACCGTGTGTTCGTCTCTGCTTGATGACAGAACCCACACATTGAATTGTGTGTCAATCTGTTTAGAGCACAACATAACAAGATGAGCGATGCAACGTATTACACTAGTCATGCAAAGTTTGTTCAACACATTACGCGACAATGTTTCAATTAACGGTTCAAATTTAGGCCTACTTTGAGGATCATTTTTTCCAAAAAGTACAGTGTTAATACATACTAACGCATGATTTGGTGGATACAGTTGATTTAGCGACTCTAGCATTATTGTGTAAAGAATAAGATTTTCGTATTTCTGCTACGAAAAAAAAAATACCTTTCTGCAGTAGGGAGAAGAACAATTGCTACATCTTCTGGTGAATGATGTTAGAACCCTTCCATCAACAGAGAAGCCAAAGCTAGCATGCTGCAGGTAGTTATGAACAGAAAGGAAAATAACACCGGTGCTTAATCGAAAAAGTTATCTTATCTAAGGACGATAATCTAATTCGCTATTTGAAAATGTGGGAATGACCTTGTGGACGCAGAGATTAACCGAAACTTGAGCATCCTTTGTATTTTCATCTTCAATCAAATCTTCCAAGCGCAGGTCTTGGAGGGAGAGAATGTAATCACAGCTCCAGTTGCCATGCCATTTCCCATCTGCCGTTGATAATCTGATCACACTTCGTGGGCTACTGCTCCTGCTGTTCTTTTTATTACTCTGTTAGTATGCACAATTATTAGTGCTATGTAGCCGTTACGCATAGAACAATGGTCGTTTTGCTAGACTTGCGTTATCAGACTGTGAATCTAAACTACAAATGCATACGAAAAATATAGATTCGGAAAAACAAAATGAAACTGTGAATCTAAAACCACACATCCAAATAAAAACCGACGTGATCAATGTTACACATATTTACAGTCCGACAATGTAAGCATCTTAATAACGGTCTACCAAGAAAAATTTACTTGTTATGTGTATGCACACAACATAAATGAAGAAAGCAAAAAGCATGAGAGAAATCTGTGTGTTTGAGGTTAGTACCAGAGAGAAAGAGTTTCTTTTAGAAGCAGCTCTGATTGTGAAAGTACGAGACACCAATTCAGAGGATTTGGGATTTGCGGGGTTTACAAAGGGAAGCTTAATGTGCCTTGCTGATACCAAATGACCAACTTCTGCCATCTTTCTTGGACTATGGAGTCTCAACACAACACAGAGAAGAAGAAGAAAATGTGGGACATGTTTTCTTGTTCAGAACCTTATCATCATAACAGAGGTGGCACTTGGAAGTTTGGGAGACACTCAAAACATGGGCTAAAATTACAATTTTGCCCTCTTACTAAACATTGTTTTGTTTATTCGACTAAGAGCTTGTTGAATACCAGATGGCCATCTCCATTTGCCTCGATTGAGTGGCGGATTCAGGATACTAATCTTGGATGGTCTCAGTGTAAAAGATGCAAGTTTTATTTAAACGAAAATCGTGCGCGTAGGATGCAAAATTTTTTAAAAGGAAATTTGTCGAGCACTTAGTGGGCCTATCATAATTTGCGTTTCATATCGACAAATGCCAAAGCAATTTGTTGAGTGTTGTCGATACGTCTTGCCAAATGTTGTTGAGGTATTTCTAGAAGGTATTTCATCAAACACTTGATGGCACAAAAATATCCCGAATCAGACATTCAAAGGGTCGTCGAATGACCTTCATAGGCGTTTTTCCTAGCCTTCAGAGGGTTTCGAAACCACCCAAATCCCTATATGGATCCCCTCCATGCCTCCATTTATTTAGGTAACCTAATTTTGTGTTAAAATTTCATGTTTTTTTTATTAAATATTATTATTGTTTGCATCATGATCCAAAGGAAGCAACCTATGTTTTTTCTCCCCTCTCCTCCACTGCCTCTTTTACTTTTTCTAGTTTATTGTGGTGAATAGTAGCCCTTTTGTGTTGATATAATCCTCGTCTAAGTCATACTTAGATCTGAGTTCCCCATCTTATTCCTCAAACCCAAAGCTTATTCCTCAAAGTTATTTTGCTTGTCAAGTTTTATTAAGTAATAAAATTTCGATCTATCACAATTCACAAACACAAAATTGTTGCAAATTATCTACCCAAACGAAAAAGTACTCAAAAAAAAATGTGACGCCTAAATGTGTTCAACAATATTAATGGAGCAATATTTGAGAGAGATCCTTAATTTTTGGCATTTCAACTACTTTGAAAGGTAAAATATAAACCTCCCTCATACCATCCCCTATAGAAAAACAATTCATTAAAATAGATGATGGATGATCAGTCCACTATACACAGATTTTGATACTCTTTACCGGAGACGGCTCCTTCCACGACATGTTCTGGACTAATGTCACCGTCATTGTCCATGAACAACTTGACCAAATCTTCGGAAAAGCCACTCAAGATTGTCAACCCTGGTTGCGGATGAGTCATCACCGGCTTCAACGGCGTGTACTTATTTGAAAATTTTCAAAACACTATGTGTGGCACTGCATCCCCGTACCCTTTCTCCTATACTTAGTCTCCCAACATATATAATTGAGCTGTTTCTCCTCATATTTTTCATCGAACACAAATACCTTCTTGATCATATGCTCAGGCTTCAGATTCTCATTCACAACGACTTGGAGAATGAAATCAAGCACCACATCAAATACATACGTCTGAATCCAATCCATCCTCTTCAAAAACTTGCACTTGTACCGAAGATCTCCACCTCGTATCAAATTTAGCTCAAATAACTTACTGAAAACGATCACATTTCCTTTCCATGCTCTCCCGTTTAGTTCAGATGCCAAAAGCGTCAAAGCCTCTGACACCCTTCTCCGAATCTCAAATACCATTGTCTGGATGCCTGTTTCGAACCATAAATGGATTTCTTCAGTTTGCAGACCAAATTCTCTCCTCTTTCTTTAATGGAACCCTCAGGCTGCTTCATATAAACTTCTTCATCTAGAGTTCCATTTCAAGAATGCAGTTTTAACATCTATTTGGTGTAGAAACAGGTCATAGTGAGCAACAAAAGTCATGATGAATCTGAATGAGTCTTTGGTCAAAACTGGAGAGAATGTTTCATTGTAGCCCACACCCTCCTTTTGTGTGAAACCCTTGGCCACCAAACGAGCTTTGTACTTTTCTAAATTTCCATTTGAGTCTCTTTTGGCTATGAAAACCCATTTGCACCCAATTGACTTGCAGTCTTTTGGTAATTCAGTGAGTTCCCACACTTCATTATTGGACATAGATTGTAGTTTATACTTCATTGCTTCAATCCACTCATTTTGTTGAGGACATGTGATTGTTTACAGGCTCACCAATGTTGACTTCAGCTTCATTCAAGTAAAGAAAATAATAATTTGAAATCGCAGGTTTTCTTGGTCTAGTGGACTTTATGATTATAACTTCATTTTAAATTGATGCTTGAACTGGTGGTTGAATTGGTACTTGAGCTGGTGCTTGTTCAATTTGTTCTTGAACTATAATATCATTTTTAATCTAGTGTTCTAAAAATTAGCCTAGGCGATGAGGTGACACTGGGATCTAGTCCAAATCGTCAAGGAAATATGTTAGGAGTTAGGCACCCGCTTAGCCGCTGTCTAGGCGGTCTAGGCGGCGTTATAGGCGGCATTCTAGGTGGTTCTAGATGGACTCTCTTGCTGGCTCGCGTAGCGGCTCCCTCTCTCTTCTTCTTGATGTTTTGCTGCATCTTATGTTATCGTCTCTGTTTGCGTAGAACTTCTATCAGGGCTTCTATCAGCAATGGAATATATGACGAGAAAAGAGAGAGAGAAAGATGGAAAGAGAAAGTGTGTTAGAGTATGCAATATGCAATTGTAGAGAAAAAGGACAGTGACGGTGCCCACTTATTCGATTTTTCTTTATCTTTTGCTAGGGTTTTTTAAGTAACTAACTTTTTATATTTTTTATTTAAAAAAAAATGATATAACAAGGCCAAACTTTCTTTTTATGAAAAACTCTCCCACCAGACAAGGCCCGAAAAAAATTATATGGACTTAAAATGTGTTACAAGACCAATAGAAAGAGCCCTAAATTATTACACATATACTCATATTTTAAAATTATTAATAAAATTATTAAAATAAAAAAAACCGCCTAGGCCTCTAAGTGCTAACCCTTCCCTACCGCCCGACTACCGCCTAGCGATTTTTAGAACATTGTTTCAATCTGCATTTGATCTGGAGGTTGATTTGCAGTTGTTTGCTGTATTTCTTCAACTGGTAAAATCTCCATTTCACTGTTGCTTGGGGCTGAAGCAAATTGTTCTAATGATATATCAGGTAGAACAATTAACTCTTGAATGCCTTCCTCTTCCTTAATTGTTGCAACTTCATCATTTTCTTATTCAAAAAAATGAAACTATGATTAACAAAACCTTCGGTGATTCTTCTATGAACTTCACTTTCCCAGTCTCAAAGAATTTACTGGTATGAGTTGGTGGAGGGTAAAGCTTCTAACCTTTGATTATATCTGGATAACCAATAGATAACCAATAAAATAACAACTCACTATTTTAATGGCATCTCCCTAAAGAAACATTGGTAGGCTTGTGGTACTCATCATACTTCTCACCATGTCTTTCAGTGTGCGATTCCTCCTCTCTGAAACACCATTTTGTTCATATTGGAAGTTAGTCCAGTGGTTATCTGAATTTCCTGAATATTAGGTTGGGTTTACGGCAACACTGGACAATAAGGTAACAGGTCAATCACTCATCTATGTTCCTTCTGGGTATTGATTGTTCCCTAGGTGGTTAAGAGTCCGGGTCTCTTGTGATTAATATACCTTTGTGTTGTCAACTTCTTAATTCAAAGAGCTGTTATTTGTCTTCCCTAAGCCACCAGTTGTGGCGTAAATCAAGGAGTCAATCTCCTTATATATTGCTGTACAATTGTAATGAACTCATGATGGAAATATACAACCTTTGTAAATCAACATGGTATCAAAGCAAGTAAATTAACCCGCATCTGCTTTACTACTATTCGAGCGTGTTCAATCTTCAAAATGGCCGAAGACAATCCATTAGGATCAGAAGCTGAAAGTTCACTGGTGCTTTTCTTTATAAATGTGCATGAGGTGGATGTCAACCCAAATCAAAGATTAAGCTCAGTCTTGTTGAATGAGTTTAATTACTTGCCTTGGTCGAGAGCAGTGTCTCTGGCTCTAGGTGGAAGGTCCAAGTTGGGGTTCATAAATGGAAGCATCGAAGTGCCTGATGTTTCCCCACCAACCTATGAATCCTGGCTTAGCAAAGATCAGCTAGTTATGTCATGGCTCTTAAATTCCATGGAACGTAAATTAGCTGAAATATTTAGTTACTCTGAATCCTCATACCAGCTATAGGAGGTAGTCAAGGAAATGTATGGCAATCAGAACAATGCTGCACAGGTTTTTCAATTAAAGAAGGACATCTCCGATCTGCAACAAGACGGCAAGCCCTTTGTGCAACTCCTAGGGAGCATGAAAAACATGTGGAATGAGTTGGAAATATATCGCCCTCATACAACCGATGCTGCTTTGCTACGAAAGAGAGCTGAAGAAGACAATATATTTCAACTCATGTCCAGTCTTGATTCAACATATCAAGATCTACGATGCCACATACTTATGAACACTGAACTTCCTTCCTTCACTAGTGTATGTGCAACAATTCAACATGAAGAAGTAAGGAGGAAAGTTATGAACATGGGTACAATGGCCAGTGTACCTGAGGAGAGGGCCTATCTAACCAACGAGAGGAAGTACAAAGGGAAGCATCCGAACTTGAAGTGTCAACACTGTAACAATACGGGCCTTGTTAAGGACACATGCTAGATTTTACATCCAGAATTAAAACCTGATTTCATGAAGGACAACAAGGGATTACAGAGGGTGAACCGTACTGCACATCGAGCAAATCGTGTGTCTACCTCCACCTTTAATTGGTCTGATCCATTCAAAAAATTCATAGCGAATCCAGCTGAACTCATGAATGAGTTTATGTTGTATCTTCAAGGCAAGGTAGGAGGGCCTGGAATTGACCGTGCAGACAACATAGACGAAGGGAACTCGATGGCATTGCTAGGCAAGTTTGTGGGTTTCTTGGCAGATACGAAACCCATACCCCAAGAGGACATGCAAGGTATCATGAAAACTTTTAAAACTGCTCTTAAAATAAATATGCTGCATGATTTTTGGGTTGTCGATTCGAGTGCCACAGATCATATGACCAACCATGTGTCAAAGTCTCATAAGTTTGAAAAATTAGCAAATTCTTCTCAAGTTTCAATTGCAAATGGTGAGAATGTAAAGGTTTTAGGAAAGGAAAAAATAAAATTAATGTCAGATGAAATTGAGTTAGTGGCTTTATATGTACCTTCCTTCCCTTTTCAACTTCTGTCTGTGGGAAAAATCACAAATACCTTGAATTGCTTAGCCATATTTTCTCCTCACAATGTCATTTTTCAGGATTGTGCCACAAAGAAGACGATTGGTGAAAGGTGTTATTTAGATGGTCTCTATTACATATCAAAGAGCAATCTCAGAGGGTTTCAAGCCAAGTTCAATGGTTTCAAGCCAAGTTCAATCCCATCCAAGATAATCAATTGTGGCATCAACGTTTAGCTCACCCTTCTCCACCCATTTTGTCAACTTTATTTCCAAACTTAGGGAAGGATGCAATTTCATGTGAAACTTGCCATTTGTCTAAGGCCACTAGATTGCCTTTTAACTCTTCCTTGTCCAGGGCTAGTAAGTGTTTTGAACTAGTTCATTCAGATGTATGAGGACCAACTAGTGAATCTTTTGATGGTTATAAGTATTTTGTGATTTTTGTTGATGATTTCTCCGGAGTCACATGGTTGTATCTTCTAAAGTCTAAGAGTGAAGTTATGGAAGTATTTAAGGACTTTCATAACCTTGTTAAAAACCACTTCTCCTTTAAAATTCAAACCTTAAGGTCTGACAATGACACCGAATACATGTCCCATATCATGAAACAATATTTGAGCACTCGTGGCATCATGTATCATGCATCAAACAAGTTGTGTTGGCACACCTCAACAAAATGGCGTAGCCGAATGCAAAAACCGCGACTTACTTGAAAAAACTAGAGCACTAATGCTACAAATGAATGTACAAAATAGATTTTGGTCCCAAGTGGTTATGGCAGTTGCTTACATCATCAATAGATTACCCAGCCGAGTCTTGGATTTCAAGTCTCCCCTAGAGGTCATGAAAAGAAGTAAAATTAACCTCTCACACCTTCGAGTCTTTGGCTGCATCTGTTATGTACACATCCAACCTCATCATCGAGATAAATTGGATCCTAGAGCTGTCAAATGTATCTTTCTTGGCTATTCATCTACACAAAAGGGATATAAGTGCTATAATCCTCAACTAAGGAGATTGATTGTGTCCAAAGATGTTCGATTTCATGAAACTAACCCTTTTTTCAGCAAGTCACGTGAAATCACAAGTCAAGGGGATGACATCTTGGATGTGTTCCCACTACCAAGAATCGAACTTGAGGCTCCACAATAACAAGATCTCAGCCATGTCAACATTGATGCATCTCTCAATGAAAGTAGCAATGACGGGTCTCACCCTGATGGTACACTGCATGAAGATGGTGACAATCACGATGATCCTCACAATATGGTACAAGATGTGAACGAGTGTGAGACAACTCCTCCTGCTCCACGATGCAATCCAATGCGTGTTAGGAAACCTCCCACAAGACTTCAAGACTTTGTCACCTACAAACCCACACATCCCATCTCCAATTATGTGTCGTACAAGAGAGTGACACCGGCCCATGCCGCATTCCTCAGCACCATATCGAGTTACAGTGAGCCTCAAAATTTCCATGAGGCCAACATCCAAGAGGTGTGGAAGGAAGCCATGCAAGAAAAACTTAAAGCCCTAGATCAACACAACATCTGGAGCATCACCAAACTTCCAAAAGGCAAGAAAGTCGTGGGTTGCAAATGGATTTATAAGCTCAAATTCAAGTCAAATGGATCAATTGAGAGGCATAAAGCAAGATTGGTGGCTCGGGGATTCACTCAAACATTCGAGGTGGATTACAAAGAAACGTTTGCACCTGTTGCCAAAATGAACGCAGTGAGAGTGCTACTATCTGTGGCTATAAACAAGAGGTGGTCCATGTACCAAATAAACGTGAAGAATGCATTCTTGCATGGTGATCTCAAAGAAGAAGTCTATATGAAATTGCCACCCGGGCATCCTCAAAGCAATGAACCGGATTTAGTGTGCAAATTGTACAAATCCATTTATGGCCTGAAACAGTCCCCACGAGCTTGGTATGCCAAGCTAAGCTCAGTTCTCACTAGTGTTGGTTTCAAAAGCAGCAATGTCGATTCCTCGCTATTTGTTCGCACATGAGCTGTGGGAAAATTGGTTGTGCTGATCTATGTAGATGATTTGATAATTACGGGTGATAATGCTAACGAGATCTTCAACCTCAAACAGTCCCTCAGACAAAGGTTTGCAATTAAAGACCTTGAGATATTGAAGTGCTTTCTTGGTATAGAAGTGGCAACCTCGCACAGGGGACTGTTTCTTAACCAAAGGAAGTACATCGTGGATTTGCTCAAGGAAGCTAACATGAGCGATGCTAAACCGGCCATTACCCCTCTTGACAACAAGCTCAAACCTAGCTTAAAAGGCACACCACTCACGAATATAAGCTATTATCAGCGACTGGTTGGTAAGTTGATCTACCTAACAATCACCAGACTCGACATCACATATTCTGTAAGTATTGTGAGCTAATTCATGCACTCCCCAACACTCGAGCATTTGACCCTTGTTAAAAGGATCTTACGCTACTTAAAAAGATCAGTGGGTCGTGGTATTATCATGAAGAAGAATGACAACACACAAATCATGGAGTATTGCGATGTTGATTGGATAGGGAACGCAATCGATCGTAAGTCCACCACTGGCTATTGTACATTTGTCGGTGGAAACTTGGTCACATGGAAGAGTAAGAAGTAAACTGTTATCGCCAGATCAAGTGCCGAAGCTGAGTATCGTGCAATGGCTTCAATTGCGTGTGAGTTGATATGGCTCAAGGGTCTTCTGTGTGATTTAGGTGTTCCTACAACTCTTCCTATGTCCTTATTTTGTGACAATCAGGCAGCCATGCATCAAACCCAGTGTTTCACGAGAGGACGAAACACATTGAAGTTGACTGTCATTATGTTTAGGAACAAGTTCAGTCGCAAGTGATTCAGACACATTATACAAGAAGCTTCGACCAACTGGCTGACATCTTCACCAAGCCCTTGGCTTCTCATCAGTTTCAACGACTTCTGTCCAAGCTTGGATCCATAAACCTTTTAGATCTAGCTTGAGGGGGAGTAATGGAAGTTAGTCCATTGGTTATCAGGATTTCCTGAATATTAGGTTGGGTTTATGGTAACATTGGACAATAAGGTGACAGGTCAATCACTCATCTATGTTCCTTCTGGGTATTGATTGTTCCCTAGGTTGTTAAGAGTCCGGGTCTCTTGTGATTAGTATACCTTTGTGTTGTCAACTCCTTTATTCAAAGAGCTGTTATTTGTCTTCCCTAAGCCACCAGTTGTGGCGTAAATCAAGGAGTCAATCTCCTTATATATTGCTGTACAATTGTAATGAACTCATGATGGAAATATACAACCTTTGTAAATCAACAGTTCAGGTATTCTAAGATTTGTTTATTGAGCCACAATACCTTCATTTTGTAAGAAAAGAGCAAAAGCACCTGGATTTCTGCCATGTTCAGTGTGTCTTCCATAATATTCTTCACCTTTATCTAATCTTAGCACTTTGATTTTCATATCCAACTGTTTTTCAACTTCTGCCTTGTAAATTTGAAAAGCTTCAAAAACACTCAACTTCTTTTTCAACAAGTATAGATATCCATATCTCGAGTAATCATCTATAAAAGTTATAAAATACTTATAATCTTCATATGTAGGTGTTGGAAAAGGGTCCACAAATGTTTGTGTGAATTAATTCAAGTAGTTTGCTGCTTTTAGTTGCACTATTTTTTCTTGTACTGACCATTTTGCCTTTGATACATTCAACGCAAACATTTGAGTTTTCATAGTTCAATGCAGGAAGTATGCCACTTTTAGTCAAATTTTCCATTCTTTCTATAGAGACGTGTCCTAATCTCTTGTGCCAAAGTGTGGATGAAGTCTTATTTTGTTGTAGTCTTTCATGTCCAATTGTGTTCACTTTTGTTTTGGATTCTTGATGTTTATTTGAAACATTCAACCAATATGTAAACCATTTCCAATGAATTGCAAGTTCAAATAAATAGAAAAACCGTTGTCATTTATTTGAAATACAAACTTCTTCTTGACGAGTTGACTTAATGACACTAAGTTCCTTCTAATTGAAGGTACATAACAGACATCTTCCAAACCAAAACATAACTAGACTCCAACTTGCTTGAACAGTTCCAATAAACTCGACAACAACTCTTTCTCCATTTCCCACGAACACTGAGACTTCATCCCTTCTTGGCACCCTCTTGCTCATCAATCCATGTAAGGAATTAGTCAAATGAAATGAAGCACCACTGTCAATCCACCATGAATCACTAGCACACTCTATGTTATTAGTTTCAAAGCACACTAGAACATTTGCTTCAAAAATCATGATGTTACTTCTATCCTTCTTCTTTTCAATCCATTTGTTTTACTTGGGGCAATTTTTCTTTATATATCATTCTTTCTTGCAGAGATAATATCTGACTTTGGGATTCTTGTTATGAGTTCAAGCTTTGGTTTTGGAAGGTCCAGCTTTGTCCGAGCCCTTCTTTACAATGAATTTGAAATCACTCCCCATGTTCACTTTCCTCTCCTGCTGCAACTTCCTAATATTTTGCTCCTTTTGAACACTGATGGAGATGAGCTCATTGAAAGTCCATTTCTCTTTCTGTGCATTGTATGTACTCTTCAGTTGAGAGTACTCAGCTGGAAGTGAATTCAGTGCCAAATGAACAAGAAAAGGATCTCCAATTGCCACTTCAAGTGCACTTAGCTTGGCTCCAATGTTGAGTATGCTTAGGATATGCTCTCTAAGTTTTGGCACTCTCTAAATTTGAAATTCCTCCTCTCACTGCATCTGATATAGACCTTTTCATCACAAGGATTGCAATGCAATTTGCCTTTTGCTACTTGTTATAATTGGCTTTGATCTCAGCAGAATCACCTTCAAGAGGTTGTGGAAGAGCATCTTCCCTACTTGCTGCAAATGTCAACATCTTGCTTCCACTTTTTGTAGTTCGAACCAGTCGAGATTTGAATTGAGTTCATAGCACTCATCACTGAATTACACACAAAATTGCATGCAACTAAGTAAACATCCCAATAGTTCATAAAACAAATTAATTTATACTTGTGTGCAAGTAAATTAACATGCTTTTAACACTAATTCATATATTAAAACAGTGACCTTAATAAGAGATTTTCAACACATGTATGCAAGATGAAAACCCTCAAAATTGCAATAATATACAAATCATGTTATGCCATTTTAATCAAACCGGAACAAATAATTCACACTTGTGAGCAAGAGAATTATCCTTCATGTTATGATCTTAATGCAATTTTGAATCATTAACCTTATTCATAAGTATCAACACTTTCTAATAAACCACCGTGGCTTGTTTTTTTGAACCAAAACTTATAAAAAAAATACCAATTGTATAGTCATGAATTCATTCATACAAATATCAATTAACATGTATGATACCATGCTGTCAGGCCCCGGACCCGGGGTCAGCGGAAAACTAACAAATATAACCCCGCGCCCGGCGCGCGAGCTAAAATTAAAAATAAAAGAATAAATAAAGAGAAACCGAAACGGGACGGAGAATAAATTCCTCTTATATACATAACCAAGAATTCTTTACAAGGGTAAAGTAAAGAAATAACAACTTCTATCCTCACATTTAATCCAATCTCATCCCACCTACCCTCTTGATTGTTTAATTCATAAACCTGCATAAAAAAATATAGGGATGAGCTTTACAGCTCAGTAGGGACATAACCTTACAACAACAAATTGATCAAATTAAATTAAGTGTCATGGCATCATATAACCAAATATCAAATCATTATCGATAACAATGCAGAGTGCAATGCATATTCTTCGTCTATATCCGTTAATTCGTATAACTAAACACCCAGATTGAAAGTTATGAATTTCGGAAGATTAATGGATTTTTTTCCCTTTTTTGTTTCTTTGCTCTGCCCGTGCTGTTCAGCGAAGAAGAAGAAAGAAAACAAGGAATTATCCCACGCTAATGCCGCCTCACCGCTTCCTATCAATTGTCCAATGAGTGCTCGACACATGGCATAACTTTAATTCATCTCAATCTCTTCTAAAATCAATTAAAAATACTTCCAAACTCCCAAAATTAATCCGAAAAATGTTACGAACTCGTAATCTCGCTCATTTTCATCCTATCACCTCAAAAATAATCCTTGACCTCAAGAAAAATTATTTACTTTCTCACCTATTCAAAATCAACCACAAATCGTAAAATTCGAAGAAACTACAAAATTCTCTGAAAGTCATAACAACATTTTCTAAGTACTTTAAAAATTCAGGGTCTTACACATGCAGAACAATTACAATTAATCATGGCAATACTAGTCAATTTACATAGTCAATGATATAGGCAGATAAACAAATATCGATTTGTTTTCTTATAGTGCAAGCAAACAGATGAAAACTAGAAACTGATAGGTTTCAGAAAACATAAAACATGTATGAATCCTTTCATTGCAGTAGTAAAACATCGATTTAGAAAGAATATTAAAAATTGGTAATTGGTTTTGATCGTACAATCAAGAGCTCTAATGCCACATGTTGGCCTGACATGGTTGAACGATCAAAACACATAACCTGAAGAGTATTGACTGACCTGAATTCCCAACAGCCACTAGGACTATATAGTTGTTAGGGTTTTGACTTTTGTCCATCCCTCCATCACAGCCATATAATATGTTATCAGTTTTGGTGAATAATATCAAAATGTTATCAGTTTTGGTGTTTGGAAAAATAGATGGACAATGATTTGTCATATACGTAACTTCCCTTTTAAAAAACAGGTACAAATTGTTGTTGCTTCAATGGCTTTACACAATTTTATTAGGAATCCTTTTATGACAGATCAAGAGTTCCAACCTCTTATGACGATGATGATGAGCTACTTTCGTCTGGACATGAGGAAGACCATAGAGATGAAGAGGTTATTGATGCAAATTCTATTCATAGGCGATAGATAGATGTTCAACGAGAAAAAATTGCAAATCTTCTTATGTATAATTAATACTTATTTCACATTTGATTGTCATTCAATTAATATCAAAAATGTTTTTTCATTTGAGAACCAAACACTCTATTTAATATAAAAAACGCTTCTATACAATACAAAAGCACTTAGTTGATTGTTTGCCAATCAACAAACTGCTTTTTTATAAAAGCTTTATTGAAAAGTGCTATGAACAAAAAACACTAGAGAGTAAAAGCATTTTATAGAGTAGCACTTCCAAACGATTTCTTAATGGATTAGACAATTAGCCGCACCGGAGTCATAATTGCTTTCCTCTAGGTAAAAGCGCTAAATCACTATATGCCAAAAAATAAAAAAAAGGTTTTTTTTTTTTATTGAAAAGAAAAAAGGTTATTGCAATGTATATTTCGTTCACATAAACCCGCTCATTCATCCTCTCCCTTTCTCTCTCTCTCTCTCTCACACAGACACAGTGGCTTCGAAACCCTAGAAGTGGTGGAATCATCTGGTTAGAACCCTAAGGTACTCTCTCTCTCTCTCTGTGCTTTAAACCCTTATATTTTCGTACTCCCAAAAGTTCGAAGATCCCGTTTGTCGCCCACATCGGAGGGCAGGGCAGGGCGGACTAATCTCTTAACTAGGCTTTGCTTCAAAATTTTATGTTTGTTTTGCTTAATGATGCAATTCTTATTTATATTTATTTTCGGGTGCTTGAATTCTATCTGGGTTTGAGGCTCTCATTCAATTAATACTAAATTTTTGAGATTCAGAAGATTTCTTTATATTTGGATTTAGAATTAGTGTCTGTGGTGAATATTATATATATAGATGGGTTTCTCGGAGTCGTGTTGATCAATTTGGCTGTCTTACTTTCAGTATGACCGTTTGTGTTCCCATCGTTTTCGGGTTCATCTTCGAAAGTTTTGCTAGTCTGCATGAATTGGGTTTTCTGTGTTTAGTAGTATAACAGCTCAGTACTTACAAAAGTGGTCTTATGCGTATATATAAATGCTTCGACAATTAATACGAGTTTTATTGAAATTTGTAGTGTGCAGGTTGTGGTTAGCACAAGGCTGTTTTGATGCCCGTTAATGAGCCGATTTCATAATTAAGTGTTCTGTTTTCTCAACGGAAAATGATAGGGTCCATTTTGCCCTTACCAGCTCCTCCTTCTGATGGGGACCTTGGGCCGCTTCCCGAATCCCAAGTGACTGAACTCAATCAGGATGAGAAGCAATTGAACGAGGAGCTGAGCAAAGCCAACTCTACTTCAGTTGCGACGCATACCAGGGCTATTGGTATCATACATCCTCCTCCGGACATTAGAAACATTGTTGACAAAACTGCCCAATTCGTGGCAAAGAATGGACCAGAATTCGAGAAAAGGATTATGGCTAATAATACTGGAAATGCAAAGTTCAGTTTCTTGATTTCGACAGATCCCTACCATGCATACTATCAGCATCGGTTGTCTGAATTCCGTGCCCAGAATCAGTCTTCTGGACAGCAACCATCTACACAGCCTGCAGATTCTGCTTCACCAGAGTCTGCCCCACCAGCTCCAGCTGCAGATGGTGAAGCAGGAACCCCAAAGCCTGATCCCTCTGCCCAGTTTAGACCGGTCCGCAAAGTGCTCGAACCACCACAAGCTGAGGAGTATACTGTTCGTCTTCCTGAAGGTATTACCGGGGAAGAGTTGGATATTATTAAGCTCACAGCCCAGTTTGCAGCTCGAAATGGGAAAACATTTTTGCAAGGATTGACAAGCAGGGAAATGAACAACCACCAGTTCCATTTTCTGAAGCCTATGCATAGTATGTTCACATTTTTCACTTCTCTTGCTGATGCGTATTCTAAGGTGTTGATGCCTCCGGAGAATTTGCAAGATAAGCTTAAGAAAAGTGTTGCAGACATGACAACTGTGCTCGAAAGGTGTGTCCATCGACTGGAGTGGGAGCGTTCACAAGAGCAGGCAAGACAGAAGGCTGAAGATGAGATTGAGCAGGAAAGGATACAAATGGCTATGATTGATTGGCATGATTTTGTTGTGGTTGAAACAATAGACTTTGCAGATGATGAGGATGAGGATTTACCTCCTCCGATGACCCTTGAGGAGGTTATAAGGAGAAGCAAGGTTGCAGATATGGAAGAAGACGTGGTTGAGCCTGGTAAGGAGGTGGAAATGGAAATGGATGAAGAAGAGATGCAACTTGTTGAAGAGGGCTTGAGGACTTCCAGACTTGAAGAGAATGATGATGAAAAGAAGAATGAGAATATGGTGACAGAGGATCCAGAACCACCAATGAGAATTGTGAAGAACTGGAAGAGACCCGAGGACAGGATCCCTGCCGAAAGAGACCCTACAAAGTATGTCATTTCCCCAATCACTGGAGAGCTTATCCCTATCAATGAGATGTCTGAACACATGAGGATTTCTCTCATTGATCCAAAATACAAAGAGCAAAAGGAAAGGATGTTTGCTAAAATTCGGGAGACTACTCTTGCTCAAGATGATGAAATCTCAAGAAACATTGTGGGCCTTGCACGAACCCGTCCTGATATTTTTGGTACCACAGAGGAAGAAGTTTCTAATGCAGTCAAGGCTGAGATTGAGAAAAAGAAAGATGAGCAACCAAAGCAGGTCATATGGGATGGTCACACTGGAAGTATTGGCCGCACAGCAAATCAAGCAATGTCGCAGAATATCAATGGAGAGGACCAAAATGATGGTCTTAACAATGATGCTAGGAACCTTCCTGGTCCTGCAGCTCCTCCTCCAAAACCTGGTCTGCCTTCAATTCGTCCTCTTCCTCCACCACCTGGTCTTGCCTTGAATCTACCTCGTCCTCCAAACACAGTCCAGTATTCTGCTCCAACTAGCGGCGGACTCCCTGCACCTCCACCAAGGCCCTCAGTTGTCCAATATCAATCAATTCGACCACCTGGACCTCCAATGCCCATGAGTTCTGGACAGCAGTCCCTTATGCTCAATCGACCACCTCATATGCCTCCATCCATGTCTATGAATGCACCTAGTATTTCTGTACCACCTCCACCTGGTTCTCAGTTTACACCAATGCAAGTTCCCCGACCTTATATGCCTCTTCCTGTTCCTCCACCTACAATGCAAATGATGCCACCCCCACCTTTGCCTCAGGGAATGCCTCCACCACCACCTGAAGAAGCTCCTCCACCGCTTCCAGAAGAACCTGAGCCAAAGCGGCAGAAGCTTGATGATTCTATGCTTATTCCAGAAGATCTGTTTCTGGCACAGCATCCGGTATGGATTTTTTCCATGTCCTTGTCTTTCTACTGCAAATTCTTTAGTAAGTGAAATACTATTGTAGAATGGACTGTTGGTAGCCTGACGGAAACTATTCCTTTTTGTATTTTTATTTTTGGTTACAGGGACCTGTTCGCATCACAGTATCTGTGCCCAATGTTGATGAAGGTAATCTAAAGGGACAACTTTTGGAGATCGTGGTGCAGTCTTTATCAGAAACTATTGGTAGTTTGAAAGAGAAAATTTCTGGGGAGATCCAGCTTCCAGCAAACAAGCAGAAGTTGAGTGGAAAACCTGGTTTTCTCAAGGACAACATGTCACTTGCATATTACAATGTTGGAGCAGGAGAAGCACTTACTCTTTCATTAAGGGAGCGTGGTGGAAGAAAGAGATGAACAGATTATTTGACTAGGCCGATTAAGGTTCTTGCTGGAATTTTCTTGTTACCATGAGAATGCACTTTATCATGTGGGGCCCTTTTATTCTACTTTCTTTGATGTTATATGGGAGATTATATGTTCGTCATGTATTGATAGGATGATTTTGCTGGACATATTATTGTTGTCTTTAAACTGATTGCTAGTGTCGTATCTACTACAGATTTGATGCGTCGGCGAGTGTCTCTCAAGGGCAATGGGAAGTTGATCAGTCTCTTTTACTTAGCCAGAGCAAGCTATATAGTTAAATATCTAATTACTGCACCTTTTTGCAATGCAGCTCTTTTCTCGGAAAATATGTGCCCATCATTTTATTATGGTTTAGATATCCCTAGAAACATGCTTGGTGTTGGAAAACCCTTGTTTATTAAGTTATTTTCAATCTTCACCTTCAATTATTCTGCTGAAAGGTTTTGCTGTTGGTATTTCGGGTCTTCTTTTCTTGTATTTAGTTTCAATTTGTAGAGTTAAGCTACACTCTGCATTTAGCAAAGGGCACAGAAACTTGTGTTATTTTGGACTGATGTTATCCTTGAACCAGCCATTAGCAAGCAGCGGCTGGTAGAGTTGTTATTTTCTGATGGTGGTTGTTAACTACAGGATAGAGGCTTAGAGGTACTTGTTGCCCATAAATGGGTCTGTCGTCTGCGCAACCAGTTAAAGTGTCTTCTTTAAGCATCTAAGCCAGGTAAGATGCGTTTTTCATCTTTACCACATTCATGTAGAATTCCTTGTCCTATTTCCGTCTCAGATGGCTATCCTTATACACGCCATTTCTTTTTGCAGCATGGACTGGAACCATCGGGTTTGATTGCAGTACCATGTTTAAAGGAACAAGCAGGATTTTATATTTTTGTATTTTCCATAGGATTATTAGAGTAGTGGTCAAATAGCTCCCCTAGGTTATGCTTGATATTGGATTTGGTGTTAAAAGTTTCGTGCTAGTATAGAAATCCGGAATGATGCCCTAAGAAGAGGCGCCGGTAACTATTCAGTTATATACTAACTTGGTGCTGGCAGGCTGGCAGGCTGGCAGCACAATTTGTGTTGAGCTAGCAGTTGATTTGGAACCTTTATATCATATGCTGTTTTTGTTATGGTCTTCTGGTTGCTGTTTTATTCTATTGAGATATAATTTCAGTGACAAGACAATTAAGTAAAATCTTAACCGTACAGATTGCTCGGCGTCAAGGTCGTGCATAAGGTCCCTTCTGTCAGCTGACGACACAAAGTCCAAATCCAAGTCGTCCTGTCCACCCGAAATTTGAAACGTCACTGTTGGACCGTTGATAATCCAACAAGATCTGGGCGTTGAGTTCCATTGTAGCACATTATCCATAGTCTATCAGTCATTGCAGCTCGGATCTGCAACCCCCACATCGATATCAAATTTGAGACTGTTACTTAGTTGTCTTGCTATGCTAGCGTAATGTATGGAGTCCATGATAACTCAACCCCTTCCATGTGATCTCCAACAGTCAAATGTGCCCCAATTGGTTATACTTGTAGAGATGATCACTTGTGAGTCCGGCGATTAGGGTCGAGTTCCCGGTCCAAGTACTCTGCCCGGCTTTCCATTCAAGTGATTTTCATGTCCCTTGCATCGATCTCTGATAGCTAATATAATTGTACTTAGGGTGGCGATTTTCGCACTTCTATTTGTTGCCCTAGCTGCGATTCTCCTTTATTTTCGTGCTTTACTTGAATAGAAACAAGGAAATTAAAGTGTAAAAAAAATTGGAAATCTAACTGTACAATGTAGGAGCGTGAAAATCGTTACTCTATTTTATAGTGTGGAATGCGGATGCACGATTATTGCAGTGTAAAACTTGTTATAAATAGGAAGAGAGCCTGCTTTAAATTACAACAAGAACAATACTTGGCTGCTGCCAATTCAGCAGCCAGTGCTGCATACAATCAATTCCGTGTGGACATGTGTTTAAGTTTTGATAAAAAAAATTAAAACTTGGACACGTGTCCATACGAGATTGGTTGTATGCATCACTGGCTGCTGAATTGGCAGCAACCAAGTTATTTCCTTACAACAATTGAGATATGATAAAACTTGTTATAAGTGCAAAGTCATGTTTAATTTTGGTGAGTTATAGAGAAAACCAGCCTTGCACGTAAAAAAATGTGTTCTAAGCATTTCTATAAACTTTAATGCTTGTGGGGTTTTCTAAAATCTCTTAAATGACGTTAGAATTGATAATATATTTGCTACAGTTATCATATTTTTCATATATCATTTGTATCACCTCTTTAATAGAGGAAATGACTTATAGGGCACGTACGCCACGTGATGGTATACTTGTACTATGTAAGTTGTTCTTTTAATAGAAGTAGGATTCATCAATACAAGTGGGTCCCACCTCCATTAGAGAGGTGGTACAAATGTGATAAGTGTAGCTTTTTATATGTAAAAAGGGAGAATTACAATCAAAAGGGAGAAAATATAGAATCAAACTCAAGAAGATGCAAGTGGTGGATTGCCCCTAGTGGATAGACATTCCTTCTTCATCTCACTACCCTCTGGCTCCAAAATGTCTCCCTTTTCCTTAGTGTAGATCTATGAAGCACGAGTACGAGAGTAGAAGAGGGATTCAAGAGTGAAAACTCAATGAATCTTGATTTGGGAGCAGCATGGATTCGCTAATTAAATAAATATTTAAAATATTAAAATATATTACATATAAGTAAAAGAAACTGCTATTGGCACTCCAAAAATTTCATTATGTACTCTTCACAAGTGTATTTTTTTTATTCTAAATATAGAAAATTTAGAGTGCAAAATGAGAATTTTAGAGTGTCAATAACAATTCCCATAATAAAAAATGCAAAATTATACATATATAATATTAGTTTTTGGGCTTATGTAGTTAGATCACATAAAGAAACCTTATGTACAACCTGCAATAATATAGCATTAGAGAGACTAATCTATCTTTAACCACATCTCATTTCGAAAAATAAAAAATAAAAAACACAGCATGACATATCAATGAAACTGTTAATTACTTTGGTTTTCTAGATTACTGAAATTACCTATTAGATCATGCACAATGGACCCCAATTAGTCATCAAGAAGTTCACAATCAATCCTCTGGAAATAAATCTGTCTTGCAGCAAGATCATAGGCGACATTGTAATGTTGCTGCGCCATAATTCCAACAACGTTCAAGTCATTGCCCTCAGGAGACACTTGCACTGCCATGCAAAACTCCCCGTCACCATAATCTTGAAAAGCGCTCTCTATGTCTAACCCTAATTCCGCCCCACCTGCAAAGTTCAACACAACATCTGGAAACCCTATTAAATCTTGCCTTATAATCCCCTTGTAGCACAAACCTGAAGGAAGACCAGACTCTTCCACTTTTTCCAATCTTCCATCAAGCAACTTCTGCACTTCATCTCTAAGCACATCATATGCACCTCTGGCTAAGAAGGTTACTGTTGTTCCGGAATCGATGACTGTTCCACCCGAGCCTGATTCTGTTCTCTTGAAGATTTCCGGATCTATATCAAGCCGCCTTTCGGCGAGGCTGATGCTCTCTAGGGTTAGATAGTAAAGTTCATTGTAGACTTCAAGTGGAGTTGAAGTGCCTTCTATCTTTGCGCCATCACCTAAGACTAATTGGTTATGAGGGTATTTAGGATCCCTTATGCTACCAATGCAATAAGAGAATTTTGACCCCATGTGCTTTGCCAAAGATATGTTTGAGGGGCCTAGGCCAAGTATTCCACTAGGCTGCCCATTGTAACCATCATTGTCATGAGCACAGCCAAAAACAACATTCGGGACGGTGCTAATGCCTTCGTCTGACGTCTCAAAGGTGAAATTTTCGGTCCCAATAAGTCCGGCTACGTCGGTGCCATCAAGGTATCTGTGAGAGAATTTGCAATTGTTTGAGGGGTCACATTTGTCACCAGGAGAAAGTGTGCAGTATGGGGATGAGCATGGTATTGTGGTGTATGTTGAGGACTTGGAAGGATCAAAAATTGGACTCGTTTGTTCAAAACACTTGGTGCAAGGAAGGCATTGAACCCACAAGAGGTTGCTGCCTGTGTCTATGGTTAAGAGCTGTGGAACTGGTGGCTCACCGATTGAGAAATTGGCCATAAATTGTGCTCCACTGTCCTCGGCAACAAGACCGGCACGGGTGTCATCGTCATTGGAAAAACCGGCCTTTGCTCCCAAGCATGCTAAGCGTGCCGTGGAGTGTTTCAATGTGCTTATAGCACGGTCTTTGATGGTTGCATTGGGATTGTAGTACGGAGACAGAGCCGAATCACGGTGAATGAGTTTTGTGACAAAACGCCTTGGTTTTTTTGTGGTGGAAGTGGAAGTGGTGGTGGTGGTGGTGGTGGAGGCTGCGAGATTGGCGGTTAAGCAAGATAAATATAAGAAAATAACAAAATTAATTAGAGAGAGCGAAGCAGATTTCGCAAATAAGGCTGCCATATTTGCTGCCCTCAACACAGAATGGCAGACTAGGCAGGAGAGCGGTGCTTCTTTATAACATTCTATGTTTGATATATAATATAGGGAAATAATCTTTTGGCATAAACTTTCTTTATATATGTTAGATCTTATCACAAGGGATTATTTCTAATTAAGAATTGGATTATCTTCAATTTAAAAAAAAAAAAAAAGAATTATATATCTTGAGAATGTGTCACCGATCGTCACATAACATAAAATTTTAAAGTAATTTCATATAATTTCTATATTATCAATGAAAAACAAGGAAACAAGTAACCCAATAAGCATGTACCATTGGAAACATAAAAACAAGGAAACATGTAAAGATGGTTTCGACTAAATCGCCTTCTAAAGTTAAGGTCACGCAAAAGATCCTTCTGTCGATTGACAAAACAAAGCTTGCAGGGTCGAAACCCAAGTCTGCTCCACCGGAAAATTGAGACATCGCTGTAGGTATTCCAACAATTTCTCGGCCTAGAGTTCCATTATCTATCCGTCCCTACAACTCGGCTCAGAAAAACCCATAGATCGATATCAAATTCGACACTTGGTTGCATAGCGGTCTTGATAAGCTAGCGTAACGTATGGAGTCCACGGTAACTCAACTCCTTCCATGTGATGTCCTTCTAAATGTGAGTAGAATGTAGACCTAAGCATTAGGAAGACAACATGCATTAAATTACAACAACTGAGATATGATAAAACTTGTAATACAAACTCATGCTTAGTTTTGGCAAGTTATAGAGCACAACCAGCCTTCCACTTAAAAATGTGTTCAAACAACCTCTTTTGCAAATTTCATTTTCTTGATGCATGCCATTTCTATAAATTTTGATGCTTGTGGGATTTTTTTAAATATCTTAAATATTGATGTTAGAAGCAAACTTTAGAATGGAAAAGGACAGAACAACTTTTTTTTTAAATAAAAATAAGTGGGGTGGATTAATTTGAACCTATGCAGCACGGGTCTGGGAGCGGGAATGGGGATTCGGGAGTGAGAAATTCATGAAAACTCAAAGAACCCTGATTTGGGAGCGGTGGGGATTCGGCAATTAAAATAATATTAAAAATACTAAAAAAAAATTGAACATAACAAATTCCAATTCAACACACATAACAAATTCAAATCAAAATCCAAAATAAAACATAACAAATTCAAATCCAACTACATAACAAACATTAAACCATAACATAATTCGTAAGGAGAGGGAGACGTGGCAGTGGCAGAGCAGAGAGGGAGATGCGATGGATGGGAGTGGAAGACAGAGGGAGACGACTTAGACGAGATCTATGTTCTTCTTCCCACTGTCGGCTGGGTTTTTCTTAGCCTCATACATCACGTTTTTCTTTTTCCCAACAATCATCTAGGTTTAGAAACATGATCAGATTCAATTTTTAATTTTTTACTCTTTAGACATTTATTGTTTTTAAAATTATGAAATAACCCAAAAACTTTCTTAAAAACTTCAATTACACCCTTATTTGTCAAATTTTATTTCAAATTAGCCCTTGAAGAATCCGAATCGCTCCCTGCCACTCCCGCTCCCGGAGTGCAATTCGGCACCATATTGAAGAACCCGTGTTTCATAGATTTGAACTCATGACTTCTTCCACCATTAGGACGAAAAACTAGAAGCGATTAATGTGAAGACTATTTAGTTTTTTTTTTTAACGGTACCAGGGAAAGTTTTATTGAATAAATAAAAAAAAAAGTTACACCTAGTCAGGTTAGTAAGAGCTTCCGAGTGACATAAACCTTACTCCAACTAATAAAGAAAATTTGAAAAAAATAAAGATACATGAAAAAGATCGGCTATTAACGAAATTACATATTCTACAGATCCATGAAAACAATCAGGAGTTTCTCGAGTTCACCCTTCTCAATCCAAACACCATCTACATGGCGGTCGTCCGTCCATGCATGTTCGAATGAGACATTAACCAGACCCTCTTAAAACAAAAAAAACAACAAAAAAGAAAAGATACAAGAAAAAGGTGGGTGACGTAGACTCTAACGCTTCTAAAACGCTTAAAAGAAGCTGGTGAAGTTGGTAAACGGCTTCCAATTTGTGACAAAAACAAAATAAATTTTTTTAGTAATAATAATAACAACATGAATCATGACGTCCATGGCTTTTTTTCTTGATAGTTAATAGAGCTTTTATTTTAACTAAACAAAACGAAGAATATTTCCGCCCACTCTCTAATCGCGGTGGATAACATTCTAGAATCTACCTTTATTCACTAGTAGAAAAAACAGCTTGGGCGACAAAACTTTAGGCGACGAATGAAGTTTTGTCGGGCAAGATCACTTTGGATGACGAAATCTCTATTTTGTCGCCTAAACAAAACTTTAGGCGACGAAGTAATTTGTCGCTTAAAATTTGAATGGGCGGCGAATAAATACATTCGTCACTCAAAAGATGGAAAAAGTGGCGACAAATGGACAATGTGGCGCCAAACTTTTGTGCAACAAAAGAATTTGTCGCCTAAAATTTCGTCGCTCAAAGTAGTGACTTTAGGCGACTAATATAGCACTTTAGGCGATTAATATATTCGTCGCCCAAAACCTAACAGATTTAATCCCCTTCCTTCAACCCGAGAGGCAGTTTTTGCAAAAAAATTCTGCAAATTTGCCTCTCAAGCTCTCCCTCTCGGATTTCAACAAACATTGAAACATATACAATGAAGTTGTAACTTGTAACATTGTCAAATTATTAAGAAGAGACATTGAAACATAAATTAATTACTTCATTTACCAAGGAAAAAAAAACATGCTTTGTAATCGGTTCTAACGACAATTACAAATATAGCTTAGGCGACAAACCATTATTTGTCGCTCAAAGTAACTTTAGGCGACGAAATGTCCTTCGTCGCCCAAAGGAAACTTTTCGTCGCCCAAAAGAAACTTTTCGTCGCCCAAACTGTTAAAATAAATTAAAAATTGTTTTGTTACCAGATGCAAAAAATTGCAAATATATCTTAGGCGACGAACTTATATTCGTCGCCCAAAGTCACTTAAGGCGACCAATTATACTTCGTCGCCCAAAGTAAATTCTTCGTCGCCCAAACTGTAAAAAATAAATTTTAAACCTGCCAATATTTGGGTTTGATTTTTTAAGGGTTTGGGCGACGAATGAGTGTTCGTCGCCTTAACCTAAGAATTAACTTACATTGAAAAATTCGTAATAAGAAATTGAAAAGGGGGAAAATTTTGTAAAAAATATACAAACGCTCGTAACGAGAAGGCCTACAACTTTTGTTTAGGTGTCATCTCCAAAATCGAATACTAGAAACCATAAAGCCTATATTATTTTTTAACTGTCGATTAATGTTTACGTTTACGCTAGGTTATTATATCCGTAATTTATTTTTTTCATGCCGGTTCTTTTTCGAAAATATGATCTTTTACTAAATGCAATAAGATGAATGGTTCGGATCGTTTATATTATGTCCCCATCTTTATAGTTTAGTCAAATTTGTATAGGACGTTATAAAGTTTATAGAAACTATATAACATCATCACAATTTTCAATAAACTGTCAATATGGGGACATTCTATGAATGATCGGAACCATTCATCTTATTGCATTCAATAAAAGATCCTGTTTTCAAAAAAGAATCAGGATGAAAACAAAACTTCGGATATAATAACAGATTGTAAATGCAAACGTTGATCGACGGTTGAAAAAGAATATAGCCTTCATGGTTTCTAGTGTTCATCTTTTGGAGATAACACCTTAATGAAAGTTGTACACCTTTTCGTTACGAACGTTTGTGTATTTTTTACACATTTTTCCCACTACTCAATCACTCATTATGAATTTCTCACTGTAAGTTAATTTTTCGTACTACTTTTAATTTGTAATCACACATACCTATTTATTCCTTTAAATCTGAACCGTTGAATATGTACACCTTTTCTTCAAGACCATTCTGTACAAACATTACTTCAATACGAAATGAATAAGTCATTATTTAGCAGATCAGAATAACAACTGTGTAGAGTAAATTTCTTAGCTTTAGGCGACCAAACACTGGTTCGTCGCCTCAAGTGTTTTGCGCGACGAATTAGTCGTCGCTCAAAAATTGGTTCGTTTGGGCGACGAATCCTTTTCGTCGCCTAAACCTTCATATTTCATCCAGCCGCCCAAAATTTTGGTCTTCTTTTGAAAATTTTTAATGAATGTTTGGGCGACGAAGATTAGGAGTTTGAGCGATGAAACAAGTTCGTCGCCCAAAGGCCTCTGGGTTAATTGCAGCCCGTGCGTTTTCTTTTTTCTCTCTTCTTCCTTGTTGTGGCATCGATCTGCAGACAGTTTAATCCAGCTCCTCCCTGTAACTTGCAACCAAGCCCAACTCCTCCCTCTGCAACTAGCCCCCTCCGTTCTTCCCTCTCTCTCTCGGTGCCTCCCTCCCCTCGGTCCAACCCCATCTGTCCCAATCCCCTCTGTTTTGCCCTCTCTCTCTGTGTCCGTTCCAGTCAAATCTGGGCACGTCGTGGGTCGAGTTCACCATCAATCCATTTCTATTCAATTGAGGTACCAATCCATTTCAGTAATTTTCAATTTTTACAGATCTATTTTCTGGGTTTTCATTGTTGTTTGAAATAGAAATTCAAGTGATGCAGTGTGCGCTGTGTGTGTGTCTGTGTGTGTGCATATTGCTCTGTGTGTTCTGGGTTTACATATTGCTCTGTTTACGACTTGTACTTCTCACAACGCCAAGACGCCGGTATAAGATACTCTTCCTTCAAAACATCAGCACTTTTATTTACTAGTGCTACGTCACGCTTGACTTCCAACTTGAACCCTCCTTTACTCCCTTGCGTTCCTGCAACTCCATGCAAGTACCCTTCCATGTTATGCCAACTCACCACTCCTCTAAGGCTCTTCAGGTACTTGGATTTTCGCGTATCAATGGCCAACTCTTCTCCGACGTCGGAGTACCCCAACAAAATTGGGTAGTTTGGGACAACATCTAAAGCGTTACGAACACGTAAGGCTCGAAGATCTTTGTAGCTAGAAAAGACCTTCTCAAAGTTCGAGTTTCCAACTCGAGGGCTGGCGAATACAATAGCTGTAACTGGGCAGGCTTTGCTTGGCATGTCCTTTGGCCTGTTTAGAGTCTAGACCATTGGCAACAATGTCAATTGCACTGAGTGTGGCAATTGCTGCACCCAAACTGTGCCCAGTTATGGTGATACTAATTTCCTCATCCTTGTATTGCTCTACTAGTCTCCTAACTTCTTCAATGACCTAGATACATTAAAAGATTAAAAAGAAAAATTATCTAATTTATGTTTAATATTCTCTTACCAAATTTTGCATACATATTATGTTAACTGACTATGAATTTAAATTGAATGTGATCTTACCTGGTGTCTGGCACTGGTTTTGTTGAAAGGCGAGTGTGGATCATCTGAAGTATAGATGGAGTACCAACCTTGGTGCACCTTTGGATCACCTTCCTCGCTAAGTATGTTTGACGGAGAAACCAAATTAAATTGCAAGTCATTAACCCACTCCAAGGACTGCACAGTGCCTCTCCAAGCAATCACAATGTCCCTCCTGCCCAACGCGGCCTTCCCTTCATCTGTAGCCACAGCAACATTCGCCATCCAGTTTGATTCCTTGCACCAAGACTCCCTTGACAAAGACTTAATGAGGAAGGCCTCAGGGACTTGAATCTGCGATGTTGCATACACAAACTTGGTCACATTATACTTAAAAGGGTTGCCTTTCTCTAAACCAACTTTAGAGAAGAATTTTTTTCTGCAATATCTGCTGCTTCCAGCATACTTTGATGTTTTCTCTGTGTTGAAGGCATCATAAGTAGCTTGAGCCATTTTTCCGTAGTGAATTAAGTATCTACGAAGATCAATGTCTAGAGGATCCAATAGGCCCTCCCAGTTGTTTTCGCCTCTTAGGTGCTTCCATTTTTCGGCTATGCTATGAATGCTATCCATCTTTTTCTTCACTCCAAGCCTCCTTGTGAGGAGGATGAGCCTTATTGCTTTCTTTATATAAACTCCTCGGAAAAATCTAGAATACAGTTAGAACGAGATGTTCAATGCATCACGTTGATGACTTTTCGTACCTTAGTACATGCACCGTAAAAACATGGGTTGGCTAGAAGAATGCCTCACGTTTGTGATTGATGACTGCAATGTAGAAGTTTTGAAATCTTACAAAAGTTGAAATGTTAGGGTTTGATCCATTTTCGCTCGAGATTGGTGGTGGTAGTTTCATAGTCCAAAAGAAAGTGGATATTAAATTCAACCCAGCAAGCAATGTGATTGCATCCCTTAGACATTAGGCATATGCCAAATCTGATGAAATTTTACTATTCTTAGCCTGGAAGTTACAAGCTTGTTAGCAGTATGTATGCAGTATGTGTGCAGTATGTGTGCAGTATGTGTGTAGTATGTATGCAGTATGTATGCAGTGCAGTATGTTAGGAGTATGCATGCAGTATGTATGCAATATGTGTGCGGTATGCAGTGCAGTATGCAGTGTGTGTGTGTGACTGTAGTGCAGTATGTGTGCGTATGCAGTGCAATATGCAGTGTGTGTGTGAATGTAGTTAGTGCAGTATTGGCTTATTGAATTGGGTGATAATGTATATGTATGGCGTATGCTTTCTTTGGTATTATAGCTGCTACTATAGTGCATATGCAAGTTTCGAATATGTGTGGATAAGGTTCTATGTATTGATTCATTAACTGATATTGGCTTAAATATAATTGTATGGTTGTATAGAGCAACATATACACTTATATTGTTGATTCCTGATTTCCAATTAATTTGATTATATAATTTTGCAGAGAAAGTTTCGAATATGCATTTTGTTTCTTTTTAGTGTGTAAAAACATTTTGCAGACAAATGAACTTTATTTGCTTTAGATTGATTGTATAACATTTTAGGGTTGTATGATTCTATTGTCTTTGATAGAAGTTGTATTGTAAGTACATTCAATGTTTATTTACAATTTATTTAATATGTATATGTCCTTTTATTTAACAATTTGTAACTGGCTCAATTTACAGATGTCGGGTTTGATTTCTACATGCCGCCGCTCTTGTCCTAGTTCAGCTCCATCACAGTCGCCCTCTCAGGATGTCTCCGAGTTGCCTGTCTCGTCCACTACCTCGGTGACGTTTCCTGAGCTCGCAGCTCAGGACGCTCGGATGAGCCAAATCTTACACACCCTCCAGTTGTCCGACATTCCATTGAATATGCCATCATCCGATTCCCAGCCCCCTCACTAGTTACTTCGTTTTAGGATTTTAATTTATTTTTATTATTAATTATTTTGTACGAACATTTCTTTATATAATATAATTTGTTTTTTTACATTGTTTATTATATTATATTGTCTTTTAAATATCAATTAATTTTAAAAAATTTATTAAAATTTAAAAATTTTCGGCGACGAAACAACCACCGTCACCTAAACCTTAGGGCGACGAAAACGTTTCGTCGCTTAAAGTAACTTAGGGTGACGAAATATTTTCGTCGCCTAAACCTTAGGGCGACGAAACAATTTTGTTGCCTTGAATCGTCGCGCGAATGTGAATTGGGCGACGAATGTATTTCCTTCGTCGCCCAAATGCTTGGTCCACTGACTTTGAGCGACAAATTTTGGGCGACGAATTATTGGTCGCCCAAACCTTTAGGCGACGAAAGGTGACTTTGGGCGACTAAATTTGTTTTGTCGCCCAAGTACCTTTTTGTACTAGTTATTCTATTTCATGGCCTCCGGGGTTAAAACTCCTTTTTAATTACTTGAATTTTCAAGCTCATAACAATATGTACCACATAAAGACATCTTTTGTAACTACAGTAAAACCTCGATAAATTAATATTCGATAAAATAACAACCTCGTTTAAATAATAAAAAACTCTAGTGTAACATCCCGTAAAAAGTTTGTTATAAAATAATTCCCGGAGGATATTTTCTACACGTGCGTGTTTATTTCGTACGCGTGAGCGTGTAAGTTTACTGTTTTGGTGGGTGCACAATGCCCCCAAAACCCAATTTTTCCTTTTCTTTTTCCCCTTTTCCTTCTTCCCCGTCACTTTTCTTTTTCCCCTGTTTTTGACTTTGTCTCTCTCTCTCTCTCACCGTCTGTGCATAGTGCACACGGACGAAAACCCGTCGAATCGAGGTGAATGAAAATCACCACCTTCTTCGTCTCGACGCCGTGGACTCAACGGTGCAAACCGTTCTTCCAAACTCCCAACCGCTTGACGGGAAACGCAACCGAAAGAAGCGGACCTTTCCGACCATTTTCCGGCCAATCTAGACCGAGGTGAGGTTTCTAACTACCACCATTGTTTTCCTCTCGTTGAGTAGATGAATTTTCATAGGTCGTTTGCCTAATTTGGTTGAGTTTTGACGTAGATCGACAAAGCTACAGCGAACCGCAACTTTCGAGGCAATTACAGGCCATTTCCCGAGCTTGTACGACCAATCCAAAGGTACACCGTGATTCTATTCTTCTCCAGCTTCATTTTGATATGTGGAACGTAAAATTTGGCCAAGAAATGAAGAAGATATGGAGCTTTAAAAACTTTCCAGAAACCGGCCAAAATTCCTACGACGGCGACCGGAAAATGTTGCAGCGGCGACTGGCGCTGACGTCAGCAACCGGTTCAAACCGGCGCTGACGTCAGCGTTGACCAGCTTTGACCGCGCGCGCGTGAGCCGCGGCTTGGCCACGTTTGAGCCGCGCGTGGGGGCGCGTGGAGTATTATTTTCCGATTCCGTCTTCACGAGGCGACTAGTGACGACGCGTACTACCTAGGGGCAGTACGTATGGTATTTTTTGAGGTGTTTTGGACCTCCGTGTTGAGCAAACAAGGGATAGGTGTAATTAATTAGTTAATTAGTAACCTTTACGAGTTTAATCATTATTACAGTGATATCTCATATAGGTGAGACTTATCCAGAGGACTACCGGGGCTACCCAGGACAGGGGGGCTACGACCCGGCTACCTACAGGTGAGTGAGTGGGTCTTTGTTTTGATAAATGTATATTTACGTATGGTTTTCAATGCTTTCTTTAAACTGTTAGCATAACTCATATCATATACGATTGTTGGAGGTAGAACATTCGTATTATATTACCATACATGTTTTATATTGTTGCTCATCAGTAGATGTATAACACCCCAGGTATTAGTACTCAGTCTTGTGGCCAGGACTAGCCTTGACGTTTGGAGTAGTCACTACCAGTACCACTACGCAGCTTTGGATCCATTGTAGGTACTAGCCTGTTCTAGGTTGCACTAGGCAACTCGAACTTGTGTGATGCACTTTGTGCACAACGCTTAGCGTATTACTTTTATACCTAGCCTGTTCCTCGTAGTTTAGCTACTTGGACTTGTGTGTTTACATATGGGTGAGCATGTCAATAATCATTGTCGGGGAGTACCCGTATATTTTTATTATAGTATTTTTGAGGTTCATGCCAGAGGGTATGACGTGTTTTCAAAAACTATACTTGTTTTCCAGCGAGGGGTTAGTAGACTCTTGAAAACAAAGGTTTTATCAAACTTTACTTTTTGACCCACTCACCGTTTTATGTTTTGACCTAGTGGTGGGTTCTCTTATTGGTGACACGAGGACTTCCTTTGGCGGTGGTCGACGGTTCTGACATTACTTCAGTTTATGTAGGATTCACTCCTACTTGTAGTTAACTTTTATTTATCCATCCTCACGGGGATGTGAATGTTTTTATACTCCTGCACTATTTACTTTGCTCTGACTGTTATGCATCCTGTATTATTGGTTTTTAACCCTCACCACACTTCTACTTCCGCACTTAACTGTTTTTATTCTTACTCTTTCACTTATTTTTGGATAATTGGCTTTCGTCACCTAACACGTGTCGACCAGCACTTCCCGACACCTAGCGTGTCCGGGATCGGGATGTGTCATCCAGTCCCAACTCGGGCATGTGTACTAAAATAATAATTTCGCTTAATGCATAAGATAATAATTTTTTCTAACTTTCCTTAAGGCCCATTGGATATATAAATGAATAATTCATTAAAATACATAAAAATATAGTACATAACAATTCATAATGCATATGATAGACTTTTTACCAAACAATTTCAATTTTTCTCAAAAAATGCTTTTGAGTAGAAGAAGGATGCTCATTTTTATACTCGCATAAAGCTTTCCTCATCTCATCAATTAATGTAGATTTTTTCACTCCTTTCAAATGAGAAGCCATGGAAGAACAAGATAACATGATTTTGGGTTTCATAGATTATTTATATAGAGATCATGTTCTATGGATATGCATGTACATTGAGTGATCTAAACCACTTTATCTTCTAATTCAATGAATATGTATATATATGTATATTTAAAACCCTTATATATTCTTCTTTTTAATGTCCATTAGAAGTTTGTCTAATACATGAATATATGACTATGACTTTTTATAAGATACATGAACATATTTTCTTTGAAAACAGAAAATCTTTTATAAATTAATAAAATATTAATTTATCGATAAATTAATAAAGGGTTCTTTAGAGATAGACCCTTACAATTTTTATTTCCTAGACAAAAACCCACCTATATTTAAACATCCAATTAAAACCCAAAATTCAAATCCATTGACATGTAAACAAAGAAATAACCTATTATTGCAAACTATTTACAGCCTATGCCACAACACCCTAATCATGTCAATAAACTTTAATACCTACAATAATGATGAAATCCTAAATTTCATCTAGTTTCTTTCCTTTTTTTTTTTGGCAAGCATTTAAAATTCAACTCATAGGTGCATTATACTTTATAATTGTTTTAGTTAACACTTGTTCAAAATTTTATTTTTATAGGCCACAATTGAAACAATATACATATATATTCTCCTTATAACAAATATATTAATGTATAAATATATTTCCTTATAAAAAATATAAATATATTTCAAGTAGTTACACTTTAATCTTTGTAAAAATAATTTACCTATGTTTTTTTTGAACAAATGACATATGACATCCTTTCTCTTGAACCAAATGACATCCTTTATTTTCAAGTAGATACTTTAATCTACATAAAATAATTTACCCATATCTATATTAGAATATAGGTAAATTAAATCTTGAACCAAATTGTTACACCCCGTACCGGGAAATAATACTATTTTATTCCTGGATGTGCAAAATGACGATTTTGCCCTTGGTTGACCTTTCGGTTGACTTTTGCGTCGTACTTCGTACGACGCATTCACTTGTATTTTCTTGACGTGCTCGTCGCTACGAATGCGTAGACGCGAGCGGAACGTCATTCGGATTTCGAATGAGCGTTCTACGGATATTAAACTTGTTGAGTTGTGAATTGGGCCTTAGGCCCAGCACCCTAAGTTAGGCCCAGCCAACTTTGGTCCCCAACCTTTTTCCTCTCCCCGTGTCCTGTCTCTCTGTCACTACCAACCTCCCTGTCTCTACCTCGATTTCTTTACCTAAAAACAAACATTTTTTTCTCCCTCGAAACCTACTAAACAAACCAGAGCCATCTCCCTGGATTGGCCACTATTTTTTTTGTTGGCAAACCTTCCTCACTGCACCACTGAGCTTCCCCAGCTCGAGCTCGAACCCAGTCTGTGCAGCCTGAACCCTGCAATTCAAACCAGAGAACCCCAGAATTACTCTAGACACCCCGAGCTCGATTTCGGCTTCACTGTGCCAACTCTTGGCCAGATGAAAGCACTAGCATCTTCATCGTCACCATCGACCCCAAATTTCTAGACCTGGGCCACTGCAAGCTGTGAAAATCCAGAATTTACGAAACCCAGAATCCGATGGGTGTCCCTAACATTTCCCGACCACCGTTCTAGGTGATTTCGACCTCAACGATCCTCATCCTGCTCACCATTCAACTGCTCAAGGTCCTAGGGACCTTGCTCGAGTCTTGCATGGCCGAGAATCGACCTTCTGGAGATCGACCGACTTTCAGCCATGGACATTTCTCCGAATTCCGGCCAACTCCGACCGAGTTTAGGTCCCAAATTGGTAAATCCTAAATCTACTTAACTCCAGCTTCAATTTGACATAAAGTTTGTGAAAAATGGTGAAGAATTGGAAGTTCTGCAATTTTCCAGTTTCCGGCGACGGCGGCCGGCGCCGGTGACCGGAAAATTGTTGAAGACGACCGGCGCTGACGTCAGCAAACCGGGTCAAACCGGTCCTGCTGATGTCAGCAAACCTGTTCAACCCGGTCAGACCGGAATATTCCGAGGAATATTCTGTCCGTTAAGTTTAACGGCGTTAACGGAATATTCTAACGCCGTTAGAATATTCCGTTAACTCTGACGGCACAGTAACAGCATCAGTCACCGGCACGTGAGGCGCGTGACCGGCGCGTGGCCGCGAGTGGTGGACTTCCATCGGCGCATGGCGGCGCGTGTGACCTCACAGCGGCGCGTGGCGGCGCGTGAGGGCACGTGGGACCTCACAGCGGCGCGTGGCGGTGCGTGAGGCCAAACGGCAGCGAGTGGCGGCGCGTGCGGCGGCGCACGGCTGCGGTTTTGGGGTTTCCGACCCCGAAACTCCGTTTTTGGATTTCCAAACGCCGTTTTCTTCGTAATTTCGAGTACTTTACTAATTTGTGGGTGTTAAAAATAGGTTTTGGCAATCCGTGGCATTCGGAGGATGTACGTTTGGACTTCTCGGCTTCGGTATTTGTGAGTGGGCCCTTTCCTTACCTAAATTAATTGTTTTACACGTTTTAATTATTAAATTGGGTTTTGTCTATACTTTTAAATTGATTATTGCTTTACTATGTTAGGAAATTTAATTTATGCCTACACTATTTAATGACTTAGATTTGACTATTTGTCTCGTATTTCCGGTAGGCCTCGTACTTCATAGTATTTACTTGGTTTACATGTTAGACTCGGTATTGTTAGGCCATGGAAATTAGTGGGCCTTGACCCATATTTCCATTTGGGAATTTTACCATTAAATCGGTAAATTCCGCTTTATCGTGTTGTATGCGTTTTACGATTATCGAACCAACCGTATATTTTTGGGGGTTTAGGGAATTAATTATTTTAATTCCTTATTTATGCGTTTGAGGTTTTTACACCCGTTTGACGGGCCTTGGGCCGTATTTGGGCGAACCTTGGAAATGGTAATTTTCTACCATACTTGAGGTTCACCTAGTTTGCCATTAAGTTGGTATTTCTATACCTTGGTACCCAAGTGGCGTATTCTTGGTATTTCACGTATTGTAGTTATACGTTTGGCATTTCGGGTACGGCACCCGAGTACACTTTATATATATATTGGTTGTTTAAAGGTTATCCCAAATAGGGAAATTACCTCACGCTGTTTTATTTAAAAATACTCCGTGGCATGTTTTTGCACGCTCAACCTGGGAGGCTTACACGATGTTTATTGTACTGTCCGGGCCAGGACCAGCCTTCACGTGATTGTTCACACGCACCGATACGCTCACTATGGATCCATAGTAGGTGCCAGCCTGTTCGAGGTCACATGGGCGCCTCGAACTCGTTGTGATGCGCTTATGCGCCAGCTTCACGTGATCTTAGTACATGAGCGTACCATTATTATACACCCAGCCTGTTCATGACAGAATATATCTGTATGAACTCGTGTGTCTGCCCTGCCTAAACGAGCGTTTGTCTTATAGTTGGATTGTGAATCATCTCTGATTTTCACTGATGCCACGGATACATTTATTTGAATTACAGTTTTCCCGTATAACTTTATTTTATGAACTTTTGATAAAGTATTTTATGCCGAACGGTTGCTTTCTGCCCGTTTCGGACGGTAAGTACATTTCCGTACTTACCTTGATTTTCTACCTACTAGTATATTACGTTTTCAAGAACAGTTTTACGAAACTTAGTACATGTTTTACGGCGAGGGGTTAGTATTTTCTAAAGGAAAGGTTTTTACAAAACTACCTATGGCCCACTCACCCTTCTGTTTTGCGCCCCTCCAGGTTTAGTGGCTGGAGCTGTCGACGTCGAGACCCGGTGGTATGAAGATGTTTAGAATTCCCCTTTATTTGTAAATTTTCAGTATTTCGTATTCGTACGATAACTGTGATTTATTTATTAATTCTTTACTCTGTGCAAATTTTGTATATCCTACTCATTAATTCATTCAAATATTCCTTATTTCATCCAAATTGGCTTTCGTCACCCTACGTGGTGTCGGCCAGCACATCCGACTTTTGGGTGTCCACGTGTACATCCGGGTCGGGATGTGTCACAAATTACATCCTTTACATTGTAGGTAAATTATTTTGCATATATTATTACATACATTAGGCACATTTTATTGTTATTATATATGTGTGGTAGGTAAATTATTTTGCATATATTATTACATACATTAGGCACATTTTGTTGTTTACAAAAATAATTTACCTATATTGTTTACAAAAATATAATTTACCTTTATTTATATATAACATATAGGTAAATTAATTTTGAAAAAAAATAACATTTTGGTAATGCTCACATATTTTGAAAATGTAAAAACTAAACCGAAAAATTCCTAATTTATGCAAATTTGAAAAGCAACTAAGTAATTCAAAAAAGAAAAAAATAAAAAGAATTAAAACCCTAATACCATATCATTTTGTTATTAATATGCAATGAAATCATGACATTAAATTTTGTTTTTAATAATTAATCCGAAAGAAGTTATTATTAGGGGTATTTTAGGTATCTAAAAATACAAAATTGGGTAAAGTCAAACTTAATTAAGAAAATTGCTGAGTTGGAGCCTAGTCATTGGGTTTTTGTTAGGAAAATATACTATGGTGGGTTTTAGTTAAAGAAAACTTAATTTCAAGGGGTAAAGTCACATTTTCAGATTAAGGAATTATTCATTTATCGATAAATTAATAATCTCGTTAAAATAATAATTTTTTCCAATCCCAAGAGTATTAATTTATCGAGGTTTTACTGTATCTTCTCATATTTATAAAAAAAAAAAATATGTGTTTAAAGTAAAATCGAAAATTCAGAAAATTTATTATTAAATATATATAAAAAAGCAAAGTATACATATCATCAATGCTGTAAATTACTTTATTTTTCTTGATACTGGATGCTAATTAGTCATCAAGAAGTGCACAATCCATCCTCTGGAAATGAACCTTGTATTCAGCAAGATCATAGGCAACATTGTAAAGTTGCTGAGCCATAATTCCAACAACACTAAAGTCAGTGCCCTGAGGAGGCGTTTGCACAGCCATGCAAAACTCACCTTCACTATACTGATCAAAAAAGCTGTGTATGTCTAACCCTAATTCAACCCCTCCTTCAAAACCCAACACAACAACTGGAAACCCAATTAAATCCGGGCTTATTTTCCCTTTGTAGCACAAAGCTGAAGGATTATCAGACAATTCCACTTTTTGTAATTTTCCATCAAGCAACTTTTGTACTTCACCTCTAAGCACGTCATACGCACCTTTGACTAAGTAGGTCAGCGTTGTTCCGGAATCAATGATTGTTCCACCTGAGAAGGTGAGATCTCGCTGGAAGATTTCTGGATCAATTTCAAGTCGCCTTTCGGCGAGGCTGATGCTCTCTAGGTTTACATAGTAAAGGTCATACAAGGGTAGAAATGGAGTTGAAGAGCCTTCTATCTTTGCACCATCACCTAAGATTAATTGGTTATGCGGGTAGCTAGGATCCGTTATCCTACCAATGCAGTAAGAGAATTTTGACCCCATGTGCTTTGCCAAAGATATTTGTGAAAATCCTAGACCAAGTATTCCACTAGATTTGCCAATGTAACTATCAATGTAACCGGCACAACCAAAAACAACATTTGGGACTGCACTAATACCTTCGTCGGATGTCTCCAAGGTGAACTTTTCGGTTCCAACAAGTCCAGCTACAGTGGTGCCGCCAGTATATTTAATAGAGAATTTGCAATTGTTTGAGGGGTCACATTTGTCATTAGGTGAAATTGTGCAAGATGGGGATGAGCATGGTAATGTGGTGTATGTTGAGGACTTGGAAGAGTCAAATATTGGACTTGTTTGTTCAAAACACTTTGTGCAAGGAAGGCATTGAACCCACACGAGGCTGCTGCCTGTGTCCATGATTAAGAGCTGAGGAACTGGTGGCTCACCAATTGAAATATTTGCCAGAAATGTTCCAACGTCCTCAGGAACAAGACCGGCACGGGTGTCATCGACGCTGAAAAAACCGGCCTTTGCTTTCAAGTATTTTAAGCGTGCCGCGGAGCGTTTCATTATGCTTATAGCACGGTCTTTGATAGTTGCATTAGGATTGTAGTAAGGAGACAATGCCGAATCACGGTGAATGAGTTTTGTGACAAAACGCCTTGGCTTTGTGGTGGTGGGGCTGGTGGTAGCCGCGGCAAGAGTGGTGGTTAAGCATAATAAACATAAGAAAATAACAAAATTAACAAGAGAGAGCCAACCAGATTTCGCACATAAGGCTGCCATATCTAAGCCCACAACATAGAATTCTTCTAGGCATGAGAGCTATGCTTCCTTATAACTGTCAATGTAAGATATATATATGGAGATAATAATCTTCTTGCTTAAACTTCCTTATTATGTTGGTTCTTATCACAAGGGGTTGCTCTTAAGAAAAAAACTATATGCAATTGAAAAGAAAAGGGAAAGTAATTTGGAATAATTGCTAAATTCTCAATGGAAAACAAGAAATTATCTTATATTTTGGTTAGATTATATATCTTGGCGATTCACCCAGATTAAGGGTGATGGATCCCATGATTATCTTCCTAATTATTATTTTTTTAATTTTTAGTATAAGCGATACTACTATTTTAAGAAGGGAAAAGGTATGAACGTAGTGTATTGAAGAAGAAGACTTTAACTATCAGAGCAATCTATCACCTGCTATCTTTCTAATTAGCTAATGATATAATTAGAAGAAAATTATAGAAAAATCTTAGAGAGAATACCTTTGGAATATCTTTGCGCATATTGGTATTTGTTCCCTCTCTCATACCACTATATAAGAGTCCAGATTTGCTCACCAACTTTTACTAGGTGATGAGTGTTACCACCACTTCAGAGCACACCACGTGTTAAATATATGTGTGTGCATATATATATATATATATACACATATACATATACATATATAATATTAGGGAAATTCTATGGTACACTTTAATTAAAACAAAAATTATCGGTAACATTTAATTTGAATGTTGGTGTTGGTAGTGTAATGCAATCATGTCCAAATATAATATCATGACTTATTTAATTTGAATGTTGGTAGTGTAATGCAATCACGTCCAAGTATAATATCATGACTTTACAATGTAATAGTTTATAACACATAATGATGTTGTTATTACCGTAACAAGGTTAGTGAGTACGTGTGGACGTCCTGTTACACTGTCAAGGTAGGTTATTATACTTAGACGTGATCACACCATTGGCATCTTGTTACAGTATAGATGTAAGTAGAATGTCATGAATTTACACAATTGTGTTACAACATGATGTCAATTAACATTCAACATGTGAATTATAAGAAATGTAAAGTTACACTATAATAGTTCAAATTCACTCTCAAAGATTACATAATAATCAGTGTTATAGTTAAAGCAGAATACAGATTAACTGAGAGCTTGCATGCTAAAGCTACAGCTTAACTGATAGCTCCACAGTGGGCAACATGAATGCGCTTTGCAAAAGTTGATATTGAAGGCAACTCTAAAATCCTAATATATGTATTAAGAAAGGAAATACGATTTTCGTGGCAAATTTTTTTTCTCATCAAAGATATTTGGCATTTACAATTATATTGATGGTTTTGCTGATTTGGCAAATAACTATAGCCAGTTGACTTGATAATTTTTTTCATGTACGTAATAGTTACTAGGCTACTCTTTGACAAGTTTAATACTAGGATGCGTTGAGGATCCTTTATTTAAGTAATGGGATATGTTGAGGACTCTATGGATAAGGATCTGGGAACACACACTTTTGACATACATTTTGATACACGTTTTTGTGGGGCTTATTTCGTAATGTATTTCAACGATCCAACCGTCTGTCTTTTATGTCTTACCTCAAAGATCATGTCTACCAAAATTACTCAAATCCGAAATCATAGGACTGTTAGATTAAATTTAGTGTTTCTTTGCAGAACTGTATTCGTTTATCTTCTTCACTATAAATAAATGTCTTAATGGTTTTGAATTGATCTAATTTTTTGCAAGGATGATCTATGAATGATGTACTAAAATATAGATAGTTTGAATTGTTGAAATATATTATGAATTTGGCTCTACAAAATTTGCGTCAAAATGCGTGTCAAAGTGTGTGTTGTGAATCCTAACCTTAATGGTTACATCACTAACACGTGGCGTGTTCTCATTCACATCAGAAGTTATGACATCTATGGCCTTTTTTATGATAGTCGGCAGAGCTTTATTTTCACATAACAATTATCCTATCAATTTCTTTTCTTGATTAATGAATCTAAATAAAATGATGAATATTTTTGCTCAACCCTTAATCTTGAGTTTGAATTTGCTCACTACCCTTCCAATGTGGTCAATATTACCACCCCTTTTAGAGCGCGCCACTTGTTGGTAGCTTAACTATGATTAATTAATTTAATTTGTTTATATACAAAAAATAACTTAATAAATGTTGTGAATATTCTAGATATTATGTAATTGTATAAATCCTTGGTAGATATAGTTTAGGAAACCTGTGTAATCTAGTGATTCTATTTTATTAGGTTTGGATTTACTTGGAGAGCAAATTTCTCTCTTCTAGTGGTTTACTATAAATAAAGGCATTGTCATAAAGGAAATCATCCTAAATTTCCCTAAGCCCTATTTCTCTCTTTTTCTCTCCTTGGCACCGGCCCTCCTCTCTCTCCCTATTCTTTCCCTTTAGTCAATAGGTCACAACACGTCATCAGCACGATCCCGTTCTTGTTCTAAGAAATCGGAAGGGCGTTCTCTGCTAAAAATCGGCCAACAATCATCATCATCATCAATCCAAGTACTTCTAAAACACGATTTCAATTTTGATCTTTTTTCAGCCATGATTGCATGAAGCCTTCACTATGATGCATGAACCCAATTTTTATGATTTTAAAATAATTATAATCTTCTTATTAATATTGTGTTCGCATTTAAATTTTATATATGCTATGTATTGTGGCGAATTGATAATTGTGTGAGAAAAGAAAAGAAAAAAAAAAGAATTAAATTAGGGTTTTTACACCCTAACTAGTGCTAAAGCCATAATCTGAAGCCGTTTGAGTTGCGCCACCAAGACACGACTTCTAGCCGATGGAGCCGAGCCACTCAGAACGGCGCCGTTTTGCGTCGTCCCTATCCTCCAGACCTGGGCTTCGCTTGCAGTCGAACCCCGCCCACTGTTTCATCTATTTTCTGGTGAAACCACCCACCTCGACGACCTGCAATCGCCTCCAATGCAAATCCAGTCGTACCAAACGACCTAATTCGAGATTCAACTAGAATATCATAGGATTTCTCAAGAATCAAATTCAGAATTCTATGGTTTTGGACCTCCATTGCGATTTCAAGCTTGCCACCGTCTTCCGAGACTATCCCAGCCTTCGAGCAACCCTGGGCGCACCTGCAGTTGTAACCTTTGCCATCCTCTACGACCCCTGATGTAACATCCAGTCATTTTTTTATTGTAATTTAATCCCCGAGGGATATTTTAGACATGTGCGTGTTATTTTGTACCTAGGACTGTGTAATTTTTACTGTTTTGGTGGGTACATAGTGCCCCTAAAACTAAAATCTCTCTCTCTCTCTCTCTTTCTCTCATTTCTTCCTCCCTCTCCCCGTCACTTTCTCTCTTCCCTTTCTCACTCTCTTTCACTCACCGACTGTGCATAGTGCACATCGTCAAAAAACCGACGAACCGAGGTGATCCAAAGTCACCACCTTGTTTGTCTTGATGCCTTGAACTCAACGGTGCTAACCGTTTGTCTAAACTCCAAATCGTTTGACGAAAAATGGACACGGAAGAACCAAACCTTCCCAGCCATATTCTCACCATTTCAGATTGAGGTGAGGTTTCTAACTACTACCATTGGATTCCTCTCATTGAGTAGATGAATTTTAATATGTCATTTGCTTGATTTGGTGGAGTTTTGACGTAGATCGAAGAGCTACAGTAGCTGCGGTCTTTCGAGGGAAATACAAGCCATTTCCCAAGGCTTTTCAGCCAAACCAAAGGTATATCGTCATTTTCCTCATCTTTAGCTTCATTTTAGCCTAAAGAATGTGAAATTTGGCTGAGAAATGAAGAAGATATGAAGGTTTGAAAATTTTCCAGAAACCGAGGTAAGGGGCAAAGAATATTCCTCAAAATATTTCGTCAGAATATTCTGTTAGATTTTAACGGAAATACAGGCATCTTCCGTTAAATCTAACAGCATCAACTAATGACGTTAGTTGACCGTTAGTGATTATCAGTTTGACCCAGTGTGTGAGTCACGCATGGGGCCGCGCGTGAGCTGCGATTGGACCGCTCGTGAGCCGCACGTGAAAGCTCATGGGACACTGTTTTTGACTTCCGTCAACACAAGTCGACTCGTGACAACGCATATTATCTTGTGACAATATGTATGGTATTTTTTGGAGAGTTTCAGAGTTCTGAATTGAGCAAATAAGGGATAAGTGTCGTTAATTAGTTTAATTAGTAACCTTATGAGTTTAATCATTATTATAGTGATATGTCATATAAGTGAGGCTGATTCAGAGGACTATCGGGGCTACCCAAGACAAAGAGGTTACGACTCGGCTACTTATAGGTGAGTAAGTTGGTCTTAGTTTTGATAAAAATATATTTATGTATGGTTTTCATTGCTTTCTTTAAATTGTTAGCATGACTTAATATGTGATTGTTGGAGGTAGAACATTTGTATTATATTTGGCATACATTTTCTTTTACTGTTGCTCATCAATAGATGTAGAACACCGAGGTACCAGTAATCAGTAATCAGTCTCAGGGCCAGGACTAGCCTTGACGTTTGGAGGTTTGCACCCAGTACAGCTACGCAACTTTGGATCCATTGTAGGTACTAGCCTATTCTAGGCTGCACTAGGCTACTAGAACTTGTGTGTGAGGCGCTTTACGCACAACAATTAGCGTTATGACTCACGTCATTGTAGTACTCAGCATATTCTTGTATACCTAGCTTGGCCTCTTTGCTTATCTACTTGGGCTTGTGTGTTTACATAAGGGTGAACATTTAGTTTTGTTTTTTGAGCATTGATTTTTGGGGAGTACCCGTATTACTATTTTTTTATAATATTTTTTAGGATCATGTCGGGGAGTATGACGTATTTTCAGAAGCTATACATGTTTTCCAGCGCGAGGATAATATGCTCTTGAAAACAAATGTTTTATCAAACTTTACTTTTTGACCCACTCACCTTTTATGTTTTGCCTCCAGGACTTAGTGGCGGGCTTCAATACTAGTGAGACAAGGGCTTCCTTTGGCTAGTGGTAGTTTTGATAGTCCCCACCCAACTTTGCTGGGTTGATCCTAGTCCCCCCCCCCCCCTCCGAGCCCATGTTGGGCTCCCTTTGCGTTCAGACCGCACCAAAACTCAACCTAACTTTGGGCCTGGGCCTTTTATGTTTCTTCTTTTTTTAGCCCCATGGGGGCTTGGCCTTTTGCCAACAAAACCAGCCCAGTTTGGGCTTGGGTTTTTCTGACCGTTTCCAATTGCTGACCTGCAACCCATCAACACCTATCTTTGGGCCTTGCAGACCCAAAGCCGAGTCAGCCTAATTTTTTTTTGGGTTGTGACGTACTCACACTGTTGTGTTATATATATTCTGTTTTCTATATATTGCATTTGTTTGCAGTTACCCATGAACCCGTAGTTCATAAATTCGAACCTATAGTTTCGAATAAGTTCCATGAAACCCGAAGTTTTCTTAAAACAATATACCCATGAAACAAGAAGATGTTTCATGAAAATTTAAACCAAAACATGTCTAATAGAACCTGAATGTTCTACTCCTTGTCTACGGACTGTTTTTCATAGTACTAACCACAATCTTGTTCTGTTCGTTACAACGACATGTCGAATCTGAACAAACTCAACTTTACCGCTCTGAAAGTCTCTAAAAAAAACTACCTCAAGTGGGTCCAAGTTGTGAAGCTCTACCTCACTGCAAAGAGTCTTAGGGTCACCATTGAAGTTGAGACGGATAATCTGGTTGGCGAAGCTGACAAAGCCACTGCTATGATTTTCATATGAAGGTGAAGAAAAAACATTGAAATTGTTAGTTCATTTAAGCAACACATATGCATGCTATTAACAAATTAAAGGCTCTTAGCTAGCATGTTAGTACTCAAATCAAAAACTTTGCTTATGACCTTTAAAACTTAGTAGTAGTTAACGAAGACTCAACATAACAAAATGTTGAGTGATTTCCTTACCCTTGTATAATCCTCTTTGCATAAGCAAAGACTAAACACTCAAATGAGGCCCTTCAATCCTCATCCATGAATGAATACCTTGCTTAGTTCTTGGATCAAATCAAGGTTGCCTACGTACTTTGTCTCCTATGAAGATCAAACCTTTCGTGGTTCTTTGCGGAATTGAAGAATTTGAGTGAAAGGATGAAGAATATGAATAGTGTTCTTCACCCTAGAGGATTTCGGCCAAGAGAGGAAAGAAGGATGAGTTTTTCTTGTTGAACTTATAAGAATAGTGATCCCATTCCAAACTTTTAAAGCCAATTGCTTTGCAAAGTTTGAGCGAGATTGTACTATTACAACCCTCACACTTCGTCTGTCTCCTTACTTCGGCCAAGCCTTAATTCTTTGGGCATTTGAGTTTTGTTGTTTTACACATTAAGTTGTCATACAACAACATTAAGTTGTCATACAACTCTATTAATAGGCTAGAACTATTCATATGCCCATTGGGCCTTCTCGGCCCAAAACTAACCTGAGGTCTAAAATCGAAACATTTTTGTAAGATCAATTTAAATTTAATTACTCCTATCCTATAATAAATTAAACCATTTAATTGTTCTCACTTAACTTCAAAGAAGTCTTCAATCATTCCCTTTTGAAGGTGTACGATTATTTAGGTTCTCGTTAGCGAGGTAGTGGGCGATTAGAACTCTTTTTTATCGATTGTGAATTGAAACCACATTTCAATTCTCCCTTTAGTGAAGATTAGTAATTAATAATCTTGAGGGTTTCCACTAGCCATGAATGACACTAGTAGTGTGCCATGGCTATCCAAGCTAAGCTCGAGGAGAATATAACCTATTCAGTTTGAGCTTACAATTCAATACGGCCCTTCTCTAAACAATACTCTTGATCACATTGTTTAGATGATCGTTTGTTCATGTCTACTATCCAATGTGATAATTGACTATATAATTTATGTGAATGTGATTTGGAACGTACTTCCTAAATCTCATTCATACTTTGGCCAGAGATTTATAATCATATCTTAGAGGATTCACCCTCAACATATTTGAAGGTTAGAGATCCCTTGTTGTACATACACCTGTCTTCGTGATTAGGCAACATAACCCCAACTATGTCGTGGACACCCTTTCAATCCGAAGTGGGGTTAACATAATCAAAGATTAAGGACCTAATCACAAGACAACTGTGATGCCTCAAGTCAAAGGACTAATTAGCATTATCCCTGCTTGTGAAATCTCATAAGACATGAGTATGAGATCTCACGGCGATCATGTTTAGTGCACTCGCTCTCTAGTAAGCACCTACATACTCATCTTGATGTCATGCACACCAATGACTCGAGACTAGTCACCCTCTTTAGAGAAGACATAGTATATACTAATCTTTACGGATTGTCAACGCCCAATTGGCAATCCTATGACCAAGAACATTTAGGATATGTATATAAAAGAGAAAGGTCTCAAGAATCTAACTTATTTAGTCCTTGGACTTATTGTTAAGGCGTATATTATATAGTGAGATGGCCTTAAACAATAATCTTTACCCTTTGATTAAACTAAATTAGTTTAAAATGTGAAATGTCCGTAAAGTATCATCACATGATTTAATTTAAGGCACATTTCCAACAAAAGGCATATGCACAACACAACAAACCGTGTACTTTGTTGAAGAGGATCCATGAACTTTATGGCTCGCTCTGGGAGAGCGCTTTGATCATCAAATAGATATCTTCTTGGCTGAAGCAAGACATGTCTGGCAACATTTATGCTTTCAAGGCTTTAAGTCTGTGAGTGAGTACAACTATGAAGTTTACCAAATCCTGGAGAAGACCTACTCGACTTCTCCAGGATTTGCAAAGAGGACTTGACTGAACAAGATCTCCTGGGGAAGACCTACTCGACTTCTCATGCCACCAATATTGTCATGCAACAACAATATAAGGCACATAAATTTACGAAGTTCTCGGATTTGATCTTTGTTTTACTCCTTGCTAAAAAGCAAAACCAGCTGTTTCATCACCAAGTTAGACCTATTGGCTCGAGCGCTGTGCCTAAAGCACATGCCAACACAAATCAAGGCCTAAACTGCTGCTAGAAGCACGATGGGCATGACAAGAGCTTAAACCCTAAGCCACAGGCCCAAGGTCGATAGAGCAACCATCCAAGGGAGGAAACCAAGCCCCGAAGTGCGACAACCTATCTCCAAAAGCCTCAAACTTCAAACATAAGAGCAAGGCACCCTCCACTAAAGAAGCGAGTATGTGTTATCGCTGTGGTTCCAAGGACAATTGGTCCTGCACTTGCCGAGCTTCCACTCAAGTTGTTGTTGAGTACCATTCACATCGTAAGAATGTGGAGACTAACTTTTCTTAAGTGGAGAATCCCGAATATACTACCTTGGAGATTTCTGATTTTGAAGAGGCATAAGAACAGATGGAAGATCAGATTTTTAGACATAGGCCTATAATGGCCGTGTTCACCCTAGTGGTCGAAACCCAACCCCCCCCCCCTTTATTTTTTTGGTTTAAGTTTTGAACAATTGTTTTCTTATGTTTGGATGACTTGTTTGGTATTTGCTTTAATTTTTTGGATAATTACATTTTATGGATATTATATTTCAAATGATAACTAAATGAATGAATTTAAATTTTCTTATACTTGTGACCTATTCAATTAATAAATGTTCTGACAGATTGTTCATACTTAAAATATTATCTCTGACAACCTTTTCAAGCCAATCCAACCTGATTGAGGAGTATTGCAGTGCCCATATAATGTTGTTTAATTATACTAAATTAAGGATTAAAAATGCTGTTTACTCACACCATTCTAGAAGAAGGTTCACTACAAGAAAAATGACTTTAAATGACATATATTAATGGTGTTTTTTTTAATAAACGTCACTAAAAATGTACAAATATGGCGTTTTGATATCTGCACCATTAAAAGCACCTATAATGACATTAATTTTGGTGCCGTGAAAATTATACTGCAGCATGACGTTTATATAACGACATTGCCATGGAAGTTGAAACAACGGCGTTCAACATATGGCATAGAAGTTAAATTGTTCGGCGCCCTGGAAACGCCATAAATGTGAAAATTTTCATTCCATCTTTTTTTCCCTCGCTCTCCTGCTCCCTATCTGACTAAAATTTCAATTTTTCCTCCTTTTTTTTTTCACAGCTCTCAATCCTGTTTTATATTTTCACTCAGCCCTGACCATTGGACCCAAAATTCCTCTCTCTAGTTTCCAAAAGCCAAACATCCACTCGAACCTTTAACTGTGAAGAAGATGATCTCCTGTCTCAAGTAAAATCGCAGATCTAAAAGCTTCTTTTTCTCTGTGAAGATGCTCAGGGTCGAAGAGCAGAGAGCTCGTTGAGCCCGAGGACATCGATGACGAAGAGGACCTGTTCGAAAGGATCGACAAGCGTAAGCTTCTTCATGTCCTTTTGCTTCTGTTCATTTCCAATTACAACCTTTTGCTTCAGTTCATATTCATAAATCATAAACATGTAGATACAGATTTTTCATCTTCGGTCAGATTGGCACCACTCCCTTATAACTTTTCAATTCTTGCAGGTTGCGTTTGTTCCCTCTTCAGAAAGTGCACTAGATACTAGTTACTTCACCACTCGTTACTCATAGAATCTTTTTGATGAACATGCATATCCAGCTAGTGACATGGATGATTCCATCTTTTGTGCTAAGAAATGCTCTTTTTTTTTTCTTTTTCCCCAAGGACAGGAATTCACTCAAATATTTTTGTGTTTTATTTAGTTTAATATTAAGTTTGTGGTTTCAGCCTTTCAGGTATGGAGTTCGTAAAAATATGTATAAATGCTTTGTTGTGATATGTTTCTCATAACTGAGTTTGCTCGACTATTTTAACAGCTTTGAATCTTGTTCTTTTGATGAATGCATTTCTTTTGTACTAGCATCGTGCACACAGAGTATGTAACTTCACTTTTTATATCACATGTAAGTTTCATCTCACACCATTCTAGATTAAATTTAATATGAAGTTCTCTGTAGTCCTTTGTGCATGCTACTATACTGCACTTGTGAAGTCCTTAATCTTGGCAGGTACTTTGGTCGTCGTTTTGACATGGTAATGCAAGAGGTAAGATTTTAACCTTTCTCTTCTAGTTTGGTATAATGAGTTTGTAACATCTTATTGTTGTATTGGACATTGATGACAAGTTATATGATATTTGGATGTAACAATATAACTAGCAATAGATAATGTGGAATTCGGCTACATAATGACCAGGCTAAGTAAAACCCTTTGCTAATTGGAAGAAAATATTCTCTTTTTGATGCAGATGATGGTTGTGACAGAAGGATTCTCACATTACAAGTATCAAAATAGCATAGGGGTTCATTAGTTCTCTTTTTTCTTTTTTTTTTAGTTAAAGACAACTGCTATATTGTAAATTATTTGAAGTGAATAGTGTAAACAGAACCTTGTGATGACTGATGAATGATGATATTACTGATTTTGTCATGCTTTTGAAGAATGATATAAGCATTAAAGTAATAAATAATATTGATACTAATTTGTTATTATATTTTTTTTATAATAAAAAAACTTTAAGGGCGTTAAAAAAATGTCATTGAAAATGGTTTCATGACGTTTTAAAAAGGTCATAAGATTTAACGGTGTTTAAAAGACGTCATTCAAACGACATTTAATGGCGCTGCATCAACGCCATTAAAAAAAATAAATGATGACGTCTCATAAACGTCATAAAAAATACTCTCTATGGCGTTATTTGGACATCATAGTAAATCTAGACTTTCCACGACTCCTTGATCTACGGCGCATCTTGTGACGTTTGAAAAACGCATGGAAAGTGTTTTATATAGTAGTGGTTATTAAACTTTAAAGATATTCGAGATAATAATTATCACGCTAAAACCTCTGAAGAAAATAGAGTTGAATTCCTTTGCATAAGTTCCTATGAATATGTCTAGAACTGTATTCTAGAGAAGATGGAGCATCTTTCGAATGGATTGTACATTACAACCATCCGCTCCGTTGAGGCCAACTACATGGCCGGCCCTAACACTGAGTTTGCACTGGAAGCTTTGCTTGCTTTGGCATGATCATTTGGGACATCTTGGACTAGGCATGAAGCGCTGCATCCTCAAATGTTCTCATGGGCATCCCCCTGCCCGAATTATGGCCCTCATTCATTACAATATTCCATGCTAAGCCTGCTCTTTGGAAAAATTAATCACTCCCCCATCTATGCACAAGATCCAAACGGCTCCTCCAACCTCTCTTCAGCGGATTCAGGGGGATATATGTGGACCTATTCAACTACCTTGCAGATCATTTAGATACTTTATGGTATTGGTTTATGCTTTGGCACGTTGGTCACATGTTTGCCTTGTGTGCACTCGTAACGCTGCATTTTCTAAACTCCTAGCATAAATCATTAAGTTAAGGGTTCACCACCTTAATTAAGTTGATTCGATTGGATAATGCTGGAGAGTTTACATAAAAAATCTTCGATGACTATTGCATGTCACTTGGGATTGAAATTGAACATCATGTACCCAATGTTCACACCCAAAATGGCCTAGCATAAACATTCATTAAGTGCCTTCAATTGATTGCTAGGACTTTGGTTAGGTGCACCAAGCTTCCGGTTTCTACTTGGAGCTATGCAATACGCCACGCAGTCATGTTGGTCAGCTTGAGGCCTGTTTTGACGCAACCTTATTCTGCGCTATAGGTGGTAACTGGAAACGAGCCCAACATCTCGCATTTGCACATTTTTGGTTGTGCGGTCTATGTGTCAATTGCGCCGCTCTTAAGAACAAGAATGGGTCCTCAACGAAGATTAGGAATCTATGTCGGTTATGATTCTCCTTCAATTATTTGATACTTAGAACCTTTGAAAGGCAATCGCTTTACCGCTCGCTTTGAGGATTGTCACTTTAATGAGACAGTCTTCCCATCGTTAGGGGAGACAAAAACATAGTTATTCCTAAAGAACACAACAAATTATTGTGGTCTAACCCCACTATGTCTCAGTTAGATCCTCACACCGCACAGTCTGAAACTGAAGTGCGACGAATTTAGATCTTCAGAGCGTTGCTTAAAACATGCCAGATGCTTTTATAGATCTAGCGAAAATGACGAGGTCACATATACCAGCTGCAAATGTGCCTGAAGTAGGTCGTTAAACCATCTTTGAAGGATTGACTGCTCTTGGAGTGAAACTGGTAACCCTCAAAGGAAGGTATGCCTCAATATCAGGCCAGCCAAGTACTTTGGTGGCTAGCCAATCATCTGCTCTTACCTAGAAGCTTGGCAAACCTGTTAGTTCAAAGGATTCACTACCCCGGAAGAGGAGAAACACGACACCAACTAGCAGAACTAATGTGGATCTACCCATCGTAAACTCATCCATTCCAATGCATGAGGTTATTCTATATTATAGAAGTGTCTTTGAAGAGACCAATCCGCCTCCTGAACGTCTTGATATTTCGGTCCATTACGCTAGCTTGGATGTACTTTGGTATAGGAATGAGATGATAGTCGACGATGCATTTGCATATGCAGTGGCTACTGATATCATGCTGAGCGATGACATTGAACCCCGTTCCGTCGATGAATGTCGACGTAAAACTGATTGGTCAAACTGGAAACAAGCAATCCAATTCAAACTTGATTCCCTTGCAAAACGTAAAGTGTTTGAGCCTCTTGTTCCTACACCTCCAAATGTGAAGCATGTTGGCTACAAGTGGGTTTTCGTAAAGAAGCGTAATGAGAAGAATGAAATAGTGCGATATAAGGCACGCCTCGTGGGGCAAGGCTTCTCTCAATGCCCTGGGATTGACTACGAGGAGACTTTTTCTCCTGTAATGGACGTCATAATGTTCCTCTACCTTATAAGTTTGGTAGTTTCTGAAAAACTGAATATGCAGCTTATAAATGTGGTTGCCACATATCTCTATGGGGATCTTGATACGGAAATCTATATGAAAGTTCTCGAAGGACTTATATTGACTGAATCAAATAGTTATAGACCATGAAACACTCTCTTGATTAGATTGAGGTGTTCACTCTACGAATTGAAGGAATTCGAACGAATGTGGTATAACCATCTGAGTGAGTATTTGATTAGTCAAGGATATGTGAATAATGAACTATACCTATGCGTGTTTATTAAGAAGTCACATTTCAGATTTGCGATATTTGCAATTTATGTTGATGACATGAACCTCATTGGGACTCCCAAAAAGCTTGAGAAAACTACCTCGCACATGAAGTCGGAATTTGAGATGACAGATCTAGGTAAAACTCAATATTGCTTGGCCTGAAGCTCGAGAATTGTTCGGATGATATTTTGGTCCACCAATCGAACTACACCAGAAGGTGTCGCGTCGCTTTAATGAGGATATAGCGAAACCTTTTAGTACTCTTATGGTCGTTTGTACGCTAGATGCAAAATAAGACCATTTGTGTCCTAAAGATGATGAGGAAGAGGTTTTGGAGCCTAAAGTTCCATATTTGAGTGCAATTAGCTCTTTATTGTACTTAGCTCAGTGCACTAGGCCAGATATCTCGTTCGTCGTTAATCTTCTTACAAGATATAACAACTCGCCTACACGCAAACACTGGACAAGTGTTAAAGACATCATTTGTTACCTTAAGGGTACTTTGAATTTGGGCTTATTCTATCCCTATGCATCTCAGAATAGATCACGCACCCTTGGTTTTCAGAATGATGCTTGCTTTGTTAGTTATGCTGACGCAGGTTACTTATCTGAACCGCACAAGGTACGTTCTTAAACGGGTTATGTCTTTACCGTTGGAGACACCATAATATCTTAGAGGCCAACCAAAGGGACCTTGGTTGCAACTTCTTCAAACCATGCTGAAATTCTCGCCATCCACGAAGCTACTCATAAGTGTTTTTGGATAAGAGCCATTGTGGAGCATATTCGAAGCACTAGCGGACTTTCTTCCATCGTTAACGTCCCAACAACAATCTTTGAAGACAACACCGCTCGTACTGACCAGATTAAGAAATGATACATCAAAGGTAACAACACCAAGCATATTGCGCCGAAGTTCTTCTTCTCCCATCAGCTGCAAGAGCATCAGAAAATTGAAGTCAAGCAAATTTGTTCCCAAAGACAACTTTGTCGACCTCTTCACCAAGTCACTGCCAAAGTCTACTTTTCATAAGCTTGTTCAAGAAATTGGTATGCGTAAATTGTCTGATTTGCAACGCTTTTAGTTCTTTTTGGGGAAGTTTTGTCAAACTCAGAGGGAGTATCCTGAAGTATACTCATTTGACCTTTACGATCAGGATCATTTTTCCTATTGGGTTTTTGTTGACTGACGAGGTTTTGATGAGGCACTTATTGTCGGTCGATCATACCCTTGTGTGAGTACTACTAACGTCCCATAGAAGTTTAGTTTTTGACTTTGCACTAACTCACTTTTCTCCTTAGAATATGGGTTTTGTCCTACTCTAGGTTTTACCATAGCTAGATTTTATGAGATTTACTTCCATGTGCATTTCCTTATGAAAGACTAAAGTGTTCTCGATCAGTACCTACAAGACGACTTCATCAACTATTCCTACGTCATCCATAAAGATCTTATGCGACATCTACTTGAGTATTTACACACTCAAAGAGGAGTGTTGTGTATATTCTAGATATGATGTAATTGTATAAATCCTTGGTAGATATAGTTTAGTATTCCTATGTAATCTAGTGTGATTCAATCCTATTAGGTTTGTATTTACTTGGAGAGCAAGTTTCTCTCTCCTTGTGGTTTACTATAAATAACGGCACTGGCATAAGAGAAATCATCCTACAAATTTTCCTAGGCCCTATTCTCTCTTTTTCTCTCCTTGCCGCCGGCCTTCCTCTCTCTCACTATTCTTTCCCTTCAGAAAATAGGTCACAACAATAACTAAATTATAATTCCTTCCTATTTCCTCAAATATTGAGAATAATTTCTAAGGAGTTTTACATAGAGGGATATGAGTCATATGACAACAATATTCTTTGCCTAGAAGGATACAATATTTTAATTATTGCCTGAAAGGCCAATTCATTAACCATAACAACTCATAACGTGACATGTGGCAAGACATCAGTAATAGGCGCGCGGACCTACACATTTGATGGAAGCTGACGCGCACATGGCTATTACGCACCTTATACAATTTTAGCTTAAAAAAGAGGTTTTGCTCCCAAAGAAATTCAACTTGCGCAATAGGGATGGCCACTTTGACTCATGAATGTATAACCCATGGGTATTTTTTTTCCTAGTAGGACTCAAATAGATTTAATGGGTTTGGGTTTTTTATTGTCCATATCCTTTTTTTTTTTTGTCAAATTATTGTCCATATCCATTATTCCCATCTCTTAATGGGCTGGATATATCCATACCCACGTCATCCATGAAACTCTTAACTAACATAAACGATGATGCTCCTTCTTCTTACCTCCTTCCTTTGTCTCTGTCACTTTCTCTCATTCTCATTCCTCCTTCACCGACATCTAATGGATTTAAATTTGAACATTTTTTATTAACTTTGTGAACTTGTTTTGATCTTAGTTCTCTTCTTTCCGA